>CM019148.1:207694375-208085082 GCA_009733165.1 Naja naja | reverse complement strand
GTTCAATGTTTAACATACAAAATTATGTGCTGTATTCAGGCAGTTTGCAAACTTGTGTTTTTGTTATTGGAAGGCAACTCTTTAATTTGAAGATGGTGGTAAATTTTGTAATAAAATGGCAAGAAAGGCTCACTTCTACTCTGCCATTTAGAAAGGGTTAGAAAGAATTAGAAGGTTAACCTTTGTTGTTTCAATCTTTCTTGACTTGGTTTTCATAAAAGTAGCTTTGGAATTGAAGCCATATGTGTTAAAATAATTTTTCTGTATAAGTACAAGAAAGTGCAAAGTTTCAAGATTAAACCAAGATGTTTAATGGCTTTAAATATCTGGGTGTTGTACTGTTGTTTAAGTCAGATTGGCATCTTTAGATTAGGATCTCACTCCAGACTTCCAGCCAGCATAGCTGACTGAGAATTTGGGAGTGAAGTCCACAAGTCTTAAAGTTGCCAAGTTTGGGGACCCCTGGTTTATGAAAGAGGTTTCAGCTGAAAATATACCATGAATACCATATAGAGATGCTTTCTTTCTTTCTTTAAAAGGAAGAAAAGAAAGGGAGGGATGGGAGAAAGAAAGAAAGAAGGAGGTAGGAGAAAGAGGGAAGGAAAGGAATGTGAATGAGATATGGATGGATGGAGAACGGATGGATAGAGGGAGGGAGGGAGGAACAAGAAAAGGAGAGGAAGGAAGGACCACAAACTCTGGCACTAGACGCAGCTTGAGAGGTTGCTCTGAAACAGCACAGAAATCCAGGGCTGGAAGGGACCGCAGAGGTCATCTAGTCCAACCACACCAAGAACATTGTTAAAGTGAATTTCTATCTTTTGACCCACCCAGTCATGTGACCACCAAGCCACGCCCAGCCATTCACTGACCAGCAAGCCATGCCTAGCCAGTCATGTGTCCAGTAAACCACACCTACAAATTAGGCCACACCCACAGAACCGGGTTGTTAAGAAATTTGAATCCCACCCTGAGGATGCCTAATATAATCCAATAAAGAAAATTGTATGGAAGCCTTGTAGTGTTTAACTCCTTATCTCAAGTATTTTGGAAAGGTAAATATTGCCTGGGGCATTCCTGAGACGAGAGGGGCAGAAAAAGAAATTTTTTACACAGCTGCTTTTTCAGAGATTTGAGTAGCACTCAAATCATATATATTAGATATGTAATATTTTCACTAATAAAATATACAAAGCAAACAAGAACTAAGATAGAAAATGAAAAGCAGAGTTGAAGATTTGCCAGTACCTACAATGGAGGAATGGCTGGTGAAAATGAAAGAACTTGCTGAGATTGCCCAATAGATCTGTCTGATTAGAGAAAAGACAAACCTAAGTTTACTGTTGACTGAAACCCTTACTTTAACCCTTTTCATAATAGGAAAAAGAGAAGGGTAAAGTTTATGATCTAAGGTGTTCATAATTAAATAGGAAAGTTTGAGAAAGAAGAGAGTCACGATGTAACTTCAAAGAGGTAAATTTACAAGTATACTTATAATACAAAAAGATTGGAAGCCACTTCCTTATCTCTTTTTTCTTTCTTTTCTATTTTTGTTTCTTGATCTTTACTTGCAAATTGCTACATTTGTGGACAGGCTGTAGGATTGATGAATCAGCTTATGATGCCTAAGCATTCCCCATCATGCCTTCCACCCACTGTGGATGATCTGTATCCTTCAGAGATAGGATGTGAGATAAGAGCAGAGAGTGGTATTTAGCCAGTTCTGACAGGTTCTGGAAAACCAAAAGGAAATTTTGAGTAGTTCAGAGAATCAGTAAATACCACCTCTGGTTGGCCCTGCCCCATCTATTCCTGAGTCCCAGCTGATCGGAGTTCCAACTATTGGCTGGGTCTTCTTTTGTTGCTCTGCACAGGAGAACAGAGCTGGAAAGCAGGTTAGTGGGGTGGGAGTGAATGGGGATTTTACAATATCCTTTCCCTGCCACACCCAAAGCCATGACCACAGAACCTAGTAAAAATTGAATACCACCACTGGATAAGAGGCCACAATGGGGGCGCGGCAACAGAAAGGACTCTCCTTAATGTTTTGGACTGTATAGGTAAGGGAGGAGAGAATTATTTCAAATTTGCAAGATTCTGTTCCTGTAACCTTATAATACATGGTTGTGCCTTTTGTCTGACTAGACTGAAAGCCTAACATCCATTGATTTCATCCTCACTTGGTTCACTGCATGCCAAGTATTTATATTGTTGTTCAGAAAAACATACTGGAAAAGATATATAATCTGGTTGTGGAGTAATTAGTCAGATATTAACAACCAGGGGACAACATTGGTATTGATACAGTGTTCAGCCACATTATGGGTTTTGTCCCAGACTCTGTCCATAAGAAACATTATCTGAAATAAAAGCTTTGATTCGTTTAAGACCCTCTCAAGACACTTGCTTTTGCCACAGTGATCATTTAACGATGATAAAATCAGTGTATCTTAACTCTTCTCTATATACAGTCAAAAACGTACTGTAGATTGTGATCTCACCAAGAATGCTTGCCTTGCTTTTGTGCTATGTAACAGTACCATATACTGCTGGGTGCCTTTGGAAGCTGCAGAACACAGATTTCACACTGCTAGGCAAACACACAACCTGTTATGCTTTCCAGCCACAACCAGGAACTTCTATGCCGAGCAAAAGGCTGGGTGGGACAGCTTACCAGAGGCAGAAAATGACCAATAGGTGCCCTATCAGTTGCAAAACAACAACAGAATACGGTTTGTTGATGACCCATTAAAATTTCAAGACATTTTTGCCGGGAAAAATGTAGAGTCCATTATCATACCAGAAGTAGGAAGAGAGCAGTCAACTTAGGGCGGCATGTTCTGGGCATGCTGCCAAAGAGAAACAATCTGAGTTGAGCAGCATAGTTACCTCTTCTAAACCGCCTGGCTACCGTATAGGTGCTTAAGTAAGGAGTGATAATGAATTTAGTTCTCTGCATTTTGAAAATGCAGAGAAGTATGAGTGGGTGAGATGGATTTGCACTTTGGGAAAAGTGCAAAAGAAGAGCAACTAAGACGATTAAAAAGCCTGGGGACTGAAACACATGAAGAACGGTTGCAGGATTTGGCTTTTGTTCGCCTAGAGACAAGAAGACTGGGAGGACATGATAGTATTCCAACATTTGAGAGGCTGCCAAAGAGGAGGGGGTCAACTTATTTTCCAAAAACTGGAGGTCAAGATAAGAAACAATGGATGGAAAACTAATCATGAGAGAAGCAACCTTGGGCAAAGTTTGTATGCAGCTGTTAAACGCTTCAGCACTTAGTTCCAGCTGCCTGGGTTGCAGGCTCGAATCCCACCAGACTCAAGGCTTGATCAGCCTTCCATCCTCCGGGTAGGTAAACTGAGGACCCAAGATTGTTGGGGCAATAAGCTGATTTTGTAAATGCCTGCTTAGTAATAAGCAGGCATATACAATGGAAGGAAGGTTATTGCTGAGCACATTGGGTTGTGCTCCAGGATTGTAAGTTTGCCTGAGAAGGGCTAGTATATAAAATGCAAATTTAAAAACCTGAGAAACTCTAACAGCAGGACAATTAACCAGTGGAACAGGTTGCCTTCTGAGTTGTGGGAGCTTCACTTGGTGAGGCTTTTAAGAGAGACTGACAGTCACTGCCTGAAATGGTAGGCTCTCCTGCTTGAGAGGGGGTTAGACTAAAAGACCTCCAAAGTCCCTTCAGCTCTGGATTCTGATTGATTATACCAGAAGAAAAACAGGAGCTCCCCTTTCAAATATCTCCCCATGCTATTTAGAATGGGAGAAAACCTCCATGGATTCTGTTAAGTTTGCAGAAGTGTCAGACCTAAGAGCTTCAGTGAAGAAGTTTGCATGAAGAGTCAGACAAAGCTTCAGTGAAGAGTTTATTAGTGACTACAGCTCGAATGGACTTGGCTGGGCTACGGCTGCTACTTATAGCCAGCAGCCGAGTTGCCAGCCAATCAGAGTGCAGGGTTTTCCGCACTTTTAAACCAATCATATTTGACATTTTACAAGAACAATTCAAACTAAACCAATGACATTCAAACCTACATACATAACACCCTCCCCACTAGGTTCAGTCCATACCAAACCCCAACCTATCTAATGTATTCTTTTAAATAGGTGGGGCTCTTACATGTACTGAGACCTTCGTGGTTCAGAAGTTTTAACATTCTCACCCAGTGAGAGAGGAAATGTGTCTGCTGACATTTCCCTACTGGGACTTCCTGTGAAAGAAGACCCTGTTTGATTGTTAGAATCTGGTCTCTCCTCCCAACCCATCTCCAGCCCAATGTCAGCACCCAAGTCAGGTAGTGATGTACAATCTTCCACTTCTAAGGATGGATTTTGGCATTGTGACAGGTTTTGGAATGGTTCCTGTCGAATGGCTCGTTACACATGGGATGATTCTTGCTTGCTGATTATCCTCCTGTCCTCCCCTTCCCCTAGAATTGACATCAGGTGAGGGAACTAGAGAGGAACAAGTGCGATGTTCCTGAGAAACCTGGATCTAAGTTGATCAATGTGCCTGCTCCAGAGGAGTCCATCCTCTGTTTGCACCCTGTAAGAACGAGGGCCTGTGATTTGAGTTATCTCAGCAGGAATCCACAAAGGTTCACCCATAAGGTTCTTAGCATAAACAGAATCACCCACACTGAATGTGCGAACTTTGGAAGTGGAATCTAGTGGTGCTGCGTATGGGATGAAGGCGTCAAGGGAAGACTAAGTTTCCTACCCATCAACAACTCTGCTGGGGATAAGTTATTAGATGGGTTAGAGTGATGTGCTGAACACTAAGAAGTTTTTCAACTTTCTCAGTGATGTCCCCAGGACCCAGTTGCTGAAGCTTTCCTTGGTAAAACGTACCATGCTTCAGCCCGCCGTTAGAAGGGTGCCCAGGGGCAGTGAGGGCATGTCTGATACCCTGTTGTGCTAAATAGGATTCAAAAAGGTTGGATGTAAATTGAGGGCCATTGTCAGAGACAAGAACATCAGGTAACCCGTGGGTTACAAAAGTTTTTGAGCTGCTTGATGACAGCATCAGTTGTGGTGGATGCCATAGGGATTACCTCTAGCCATTTGGAATATGCATCTACTATAATAAGAAAGGTGTGCCCTCTGGTAGGGCCAGCAAAATCAATGTGAATCCTAGACCATGGGCCCCTAGGACATTCCCATTCCTGTTTGGGGCGAGAGGTGGGCAGGCCTGACTACCTGACAGTTGGGACAAGATGCAACCCAGTTTTCAACCATTTTGTCAATACCTGGCCACCATACATAACTCCTGGCCAATCCCTTCATCCTTACAATACCAGGATGACCCTCATGTAACATTTCCAAAACCTCTTTTGCAGTTTTGCAGGAATAACCACCCTGTTACCCCACAAAATACATCCTCTTAATACAGATAATTCAGTTTGCCTGGACTTAAAAGGTTGGGCCAGGTGAGGTAGATCTTGAAGAGGCCAACCTTTCTTAATCCAGCCTATAACAGGAGCCAATAAAGTGTCTTTGGCAGTCTCTCTGGCAATTTCAGCAGCATGCACTGGAAGCTTGGCAACAGTTTCTAGGAAAAAGGTGTGTGTTTCAGGTTCAAAGTCCTCCTTGTGGCAAGGAAGTGGGCAACGACTCAGTGCATCAGCATGTCCAATGTCCTTGCCAGGCTTGTGGATAAGTTTGTATGAATAAGCAGCAAGAAATTCAGTCCACCTCAGCATTCTTGGTGACAGGATAGTAGGTGTAGGTTTGTCTCCTGCCACAATGCCTAACAAAGGTTTGTGATCTGTAACAATGGTAAATGTTCTCCCATACAAATATTCATGAAATTTCTTGACAGCTGCAACAATTGCCAATGCTTCCTTGTCCAATTGGCTGTAATTCCTCTCTGCTTTGGTCAAAGTGTGAGAGTAAAATGCAATAGGGGCTTTCTCCCACTGGGAAGCCTGTGGCTCAACCCCCCACTCCAAAGGGGATGCATCACAAGTCAGTACAACAGGCAAATTCTCAGAGAACTGTATCAGTACAGCATCAGACGTGATTAGTCTTTAATACTGTTAAATGCTGATTGTTCCTTCCTCCCCAGACCCAAACAGACTTTTTGTCAAGTAATCTGTGCAATGGTTCTGCAATGGTTGCCTTCTGAGGTAGGAACATGTGATAAAAGTTAATGAGTCCAAGGAAGGCTTGCAAATCTGTTTTGCATTTAGGTCTAGGGGCTTTTTGATTGCTTGAACCTTGGCATCTGTAGGGTGGATGCCATGCTTGTCAATCATGTAGCCCAGAACTCAACCTTGTCAGTTTTAAGAGTGCATTTTTCTTCCTTGACTTTTAACCCCGCTTTCTGAATCTGGTAAGGACTTCTCTGAGTCTCTCTTGTAACTGAGTGTCATTTTCAGCAGAGATTAACACATCATCAAAGTAAGGCACTACCCTGGCAGTCCTTGGAGCATTCTTTCCATAAGGCTTTGAAAATGCCTGGTGCCACGCTTACTCCAAATTGTAACCTTTACATTTGAAGGCACCTCTATGAGTCACAATGGTTTGGGCCTCTGCAGTGGCATCATCAACTGTTAGTTGTTGATATGCCTGGGCCAGATCCAATTTGGCAAAGACTGTACCCCTGCCATGTGAATGTAACAGATGATGCACCACTGGAACTGGGTATGCGCTTTGCTGCAGCGCATGGTTCAGTGTCCCCTTATAGTCTCCACAGATTCTTACTGACCCATCAGTCTTGACTGGTGTGACTATGGGTGTCTCCCATCTGGAGTGGTCAGTGGGCTCTAAAACTCCTTGAGCTATTAGTTTATCTAATTGTGCATCAATTTTTTCTTTTAAAGCAAATGGGACCCTTCTGGGCTTTAAACGAATTGGGGCACCTTGGGATCTAGGTTGAAAGTGATAGGGGTCCCCATATACTTGCCCAATCCTTCGCTGAAGACCTCTGGAAACTCAGACTTCAAGGCCTCCTCCCATTCAGAGTTGCTCACGTGATTGATGCCAGTCACCTCGATGCCTAGTGGATTGAACCACTCAAGTCCCAGCAAGCTTGGGTGATCCTTGTCCACGATGGTCAGGGGCAAACTTTGGTGTGGCCTTTGAACTTCACGTTGAATTCTCTTGTTCCAACTACTGGAATCTTGTTCCCTTGGTAGTCTTTAAGAGTCAGTGCTTGCTTCTGGAAATGTTTCTTCTGAATGTTGGGAAGTAGCCTGTGAATAGTGTCCCATGACACCATAGATAAATAGGAGCCTGAGTCCACTTCCATTTGGCAAGGCCTTCCTTCAATGAGTACCTTCACATGTACTTTTCTGCTTCTTAAGGTTGAAGAATGACCAATGGTGACTGTTTGATGAGTTTCATTCTTCCCATTTGCTTCTGAGTTGCCCCATTTTCTCACTGAAGTTGTTGGGCTTGAAATCTTTGTCAGGAAACTTTCTTCTGTGTGGTGGAGTTCTGGATGATTTGCAGACTCTTGCTAAGTGACCTCTTTTTTCACAACGGAGGCAGATGGTATCAAAAACTTGCATTCAGTGTGGGGTGCCCCCAACCTCTGCAATAAAAGTCTTGCCTTTTTCTTCCAAGGTCTTTCTTTTTCTTTTCCATTCTGAGTCTCAAAATTCCTTCCTCCACCTCACTGCAGTCTGATTCAGAATCTATTTGCTCGCAATGAGTTGTTGTGGACTTTTCCACATCAGAATGGCTTGAGGCCTTGTTAATTTTCTTCATGGCTGCCGCTGAGGACTTAGTGGCTTCTGCTGAGGAGGCCTCTTCTATGGCTTCTTTCAACGTGATCTTAGGTTTTAATAACAATTTGCTCTGAAGCACCTTGTCTTTGAGGCCTAGAACAAATCAATCGTGCATGGCCTCCTCCAAGTTGTTAAACTCGCATGCACCCCCAATGTCTTTTAAACTTGCCACGAAGTTGTTAACGTTTTCGCTTTCCCCTTGATCCCGATGGTAAAACTCATGTCTCTTAATGAGGCACAATACTTGTGGGGCGTAATGGGCTCTTAAAAGCTTTTCTAAATCAGGCCATTCCATTACCTTCACATCTGCAGCCCCCGCCAATGCCTTCGCCATCTTGAAGACTGCCGGACCGCATTGCGTAAGAAAGACCGCCCTCTTCCGCTTCTCGGAGATGTCGGCGAGGTCGTTTCCTTCCAAATACATTTGGAAGCGATCCACATACGATTCCCAGTCTTCTGCCGCCGGATCGAACGGGGCTGGGGGTGTGTTCAGCGCAGCCATCTCGCTCTTCTGCTTGTCTTCCACGTTGTCTTCTCTTCAGGGGAATCCCACCTTCGTCGCCAGTGTTAAGTTTGCATGAAGAGTCAGACGCGAAGAGCTTCAGTGAAGAGTTTATTAGTGACTACAGCTCGAATGGACCCATCTTGGCTGGGCTACGGCTGCTACTTATAGCCAGCAGCCGCAGTTGCCAGCCAATCAGAGTGCAGGGTTTTCCCGCACTTTTCAAACCAATCATATTTGACATTTTACAAGAATAATTCAAACTAAACCAATGACATTCAAACCTACATACATAACAGATTCATCAAAGCCTACATATAGCAGAGGCAGTTGCAAAGTTTATTGGGACCCTGGTAGAGAAAAACCATAATGCCTCTTGCATTCTGCTCTGATAAGAATGGTGAAAATTTTAAACGTTAATGCACTTCAGCATGAACCTTTTATTTTTATGTCCTGATTACATAAAAGAGAGCCAGCTTGGTGAGCCAGTATGAGTTTGAGTCCTGACTCAGAAAGAAAGCCAGCTGGGTGACCTTGGACCAGTCAATCTTTCTTAACCCTAGGAAAGGGCAATGGCAATCCATTCCAAATTCTTGCAAAGAAAACTCCAAGTAGCCACTAGGACTAGTCCCAAGACTGATTGAAAGATACAGAAACAAATGAAAATTATATAACTTGATTATCCCCAAGTATATTTTTTAATTAGAATGAATCACCAGATACAGTACTTTCTCATCACAGGGTTGGGCCCTCTCCCTCCCTGTTTGTTTCTTTATTCAACTAAATACTTTAATTTCATTTGGATCTCTCTTTTTATCTTTTATTGTTAGGTAGTCGATTGGAATTCTTATGAGGAGTATACAGAAAGTTTCAGTTCCTTTGGAAATGTCATTTCCAAAGTGGCAACTTAATAAAACATATTTTCAAGAATCAAGCTTCCACATTAGGTTTTTCACCAACAGATCAAAATTCCGCCCAGCTACTTTAAATTCATAGCCCTAATGATCCCTAGACATTTAAAGTTGTCGCACTGTAGCTAACGGTCTTTTTGCTCTGCAGCTGGGCTGTTGATCTTGATTTGATGTGATCTATTTGCATCTGTATCATGATTTGATCATCCACCAATTCACTTTTAAATTAGAGCTGAGAATAGCAGTTATTGTAAACCTGTCCACACTTAGAATTCCTTTGACAGAAGTTATATTCAATACTTTATTTTTGCTAATATTTTCACTGCTTTTAATTTATAAATAAAATGGAAAAAACAGCCACATATAAATGGTAAAAATTTTTTTTACAAACAACTCCCCACATGCCCAAATCCAAAAAATAGAGAATAAAGAAAAATTAAAGATGGGAAAATGCATGTTCAAATAAATGTGTACACAATGGAAACTCAAGTCTTAAATAACAGGTAAGACTTTAACCACATGGAGTCACATTGATCAGACTTTCCACAACTTTGTTAAAAACTCTGCAGAAAGTGTTCATATTTTCAGCTGAGAATTCTAAATTATATGCCTTTCCATCAGAGTAAAAAAGTTCAGTTTGGCAGACTTTTATGTAATACATAAGTGGTCACACACCATGGGTCTAAATAGCTATAAAGATCAGATTAGACCATGCATCTAACAAACTAAATATAAGTTTCATTCAGATAAGCAGAATAATTATGCTTGTTGTTAGGGTGTTGTAAGATTTTATTTAATCTTAATTAGCAAATGAATCCAAAGCTAGTTGTCACAGTACAATGACCAAGAGTACTACTTCACCATTACTGTCAAATAACAATGCCATATGCAGAATCTACATTTTGACAATCATGGGTAAATGTTCTGAAATTATTATCTTCTGCAGGGTTTTGGTCCCTGGACATTCTTAAAAGCTTTTCTTCATAGGACTAGGTATCTGAATTTAAATTATACTGTCCTGACCTGTATTCTGATAATATCTTTCCTTCTGGCTATTGTTTCCAAGCTTAACGATGGAGAACTCAATCATATGGTTCTTCTTATTAGTGACAGGATGTTCAGAAGTCGTGCAAAGGTAAAATTCAACTTGCTCAGCCACAGTGTCTTAAAGGATAGCGCTCAAGCATAGAGTGAAACAATACCATGGATTTTTATAGTCAGAAAGTTAAGAGTGTCTCAGCTTTCTCAATCTTGTGTCCTTCAGATGTATTGACAATCTGACTGAGGGATAATAGGAACTATAAACCAACATAGGAAGGACTATTTCATCCAGCCTGCTCCAGGCTTTTTGAAGTGAATAATGTGCATATTTTTCTAAACAGCCTCCTCTCTTTAAGATCATTACCCAGAGCCTAAACAATTTATGCAGGACAGGATTGCAGAGAAACAAATCAGAGGCAAAAAGATATGAGTTTGAAATGTATCTTTATGAGACAGAGAAAGTTATTTTCATTACCAAATGCTGAAGTCATCTGGCAGCATTTCATTTCTCTGATGCAAGGAGGATTGTTTTGTAGATAAAGAATGGTTGTTGTGCCCAATTTCTATCAAGAAGGATAGATGTGGCTTAAAACATAGCAAGAGTGCCTGAGCTCAATTTATTGGAGCCGCCTTTCTCTTCCCAAAACATTTCAGTTTTGGAACTGTTTTCTTGTTTTCCTCTTCTGGTGTAAGTTTTTTTCTATCAGTGTTTAGCAGGAGAACACCCAACCCCGCTGTGCGGGGAATTAGTTAACAGAGGAGGTTGTTCAGCATCTATGTTCTGTCCATTTTTCAAACCAGGATGTGTCATTCCTGCTTTCTAGAGCTTCAGAGGCAATTGGATCGTGGCTTACAATTCTCCAACATCACATTTAATTTAGTAATTAGCGGTGTTCGCAAGAAAAGCACCCCTGAGGAAGATGTACAACAAAGAATGTATGGATGCTGTCGTGGCCCAGAATTGAAGGGAAATATGAGCCCTTGTGACCTCAAGTTTGGAGAAGCCAAGTCCCTTTGAGCAGCCAGTTCTGACTAGGGAATGCTCTGAGGTCATCTTTTAGTAGATGTTGTTGTCTTCAAATATTTGACCTCGTTCTTTCACACAAATACATTTTACTGCTGAAAAAAGCTCATATGTCAAAAGAGCAGAACTATAAAGCTAAAACTTCAGTGACCCATCAACTTTGTGAGACATATTATTTCATTCCAAAAATGTATTTACTGAGTAAAGAGCTAGTTCTCCTGATGATGAAATAAAATGCATTCTGTATAACTTTGTTGTTTTCTGATTTCAGGCATCCATAAGAGTGGTGGAAAAAATCCAAGTCTTCCCCTTTTCCCCCACTTCTAATATATTTTGCCTTGGTTCAAGTAAAAAAGGACAGATTGCCCAAAAGATTGTCATTAATACTGAGTGGCATGAGCATGCAAGAAGCCAAAAATTTTGTGAACCCAAATGCACAAACGAACGCTAGGACGAGATTTGGGATGGAATATCATGCTTAAAAATTGGGTTGCTGGCTTCTTTTAAAACTCAAGCCTTTTTCATGCCCAGGGAAGAAAACGTGTGATTCCATGGTCAGGAAATCCAGTGCCTAGGAAGCCAAAAATTTTGTGAACCCAAATGCAAAAATGGATGCTAAGACAAGATTTGGGATGGAATTCCATGCTTAAAAAGGGGTTCCTTGCCTTTTTAAAAATCGAGCCTTTTTGGTGCCTGGGGAAGAAAACACATCATTCTGCAGTCAGGAAATCCGGTGCCCAGGAAACCAAAAAATTTTTCAACCCAAATGCACAAACCAACGCTAGGATGAGATTTGGGGTGGAATTCCATGCTTAAAAATGCGGTTGCTTGCTCCTTTTAAAAATGTGTGGCATTAGATAAATGGTTTTCAGTGCATTCTTTCCATTTACACAATAGATTGCACATGGGCATGATTAAAAACTTCTTGGTGGCTTAAATCAAACAATAGGGGGATTAATTTGTTAAATAAATATGGAACAAAATCCTTGTTTATTAGCTAGCAAGGCTATGTGGCATGGTAAAGGCAGAAAAGGTACTTTAGAGAATGCAAGGATACTGACATAGCAACTACCAGCAGTTCCTTAAAATAGCTAAATCTTTTCCTCAAATTGTATGGCTGCCCTGTGAAACTGCAGTGTAATCCAAGGAAAATATACAGTACTTCTGGTTTAAAGAGTAATAGACAGGTGCTATATGAATCACCATTCTTAAGCTTTTAACCTGGAATCCTGCATGGTTCTATAGGTAAACATAATTACCAAATGCATAAAGTAGGCTTAAATATCTTCCATCTGCAATGCTGTTTGCTCAACACACATTTTTGAAAAACTGCTTTAGATGTGCGTGCAATTAATATATTGTGGTGAATAGCGTTTGCCTTCTAGGATCAACTGTGAACAAATAAAAGAACCATCAGTCAAGAAATATGCTTTAGACTACCACTCAATAATGAATAATGATGAATCATGATAAGGGACATGGAAAATACTTGAATGAAGGACATGGAAAATATATTCATATGTTAAGGTGCTTTTGTACCTATGAAGTTTAGAATTATACAGGCAATGGCTCCTCCCATGTCACTCTGCATAGGTAAAAGCCGAACTTTGAAGAAGCAAGAACTTTGGTGTTTTTGCTTTTGAACTTTGGAGTTGGAGAAGATTGCTGAGAATACTATAATCAGCCAAGAAAATGAATGGTCATCAAACAAATCAACCCAACTTGAGACACAAATGGATGCTGGCGTGGCCCAGAATGGAAGGGAAATATGAGCCCTTCTGACCTCAAGTTGGGAGAAGCCAAGTCCCTTTGAGCAGCCAGTTCTGAACAGGGAATGGATACATTAGGCAAAGACCTCCAGTAGCTCTCTAGAGAAGTCTATAATGTTGGGAGAGGTGGAAGGAAAGGGAAGAAAAAGGATGAGCAACAAACTCAAAACAGCGGTGATGACTACACTGATGAAAGATATGAATGACCAATTAGAGGATTGGGAAAGACTTTGGAAGAGAAATTATAAGTTAACAATGGCAGCCTCGTATAGGGAACCTTTACAAAATGTTGTCGTTCGGCATCTAGCACCATTGAGATTGGCCAAGATATATCCAAATTTGAGTCCAATATGTTGGAAATGTAAACAAACAACAGGTACCTTCTTTCACATGTGGTGGTTGTGCCCCAAAGCCAAAAAATTTCCGGAATAAAATAAAAATTTGGCTGCAAGAAATATCAAAGGAAAAAATAGAATTCAAACTGGAAATGTTTTTCTTAGGGATAATCAGAGGCAAATATAAAAAAGAAATCAAATATCTCATAATATATATTCTGACAGCAGCAAGAATAACCCATGCTCAAAATTGGAAAGTGGAGGGTAATCCCACGGATAATATGTTAATTTGAAAAATTATGGATTGGGCAGAAATGAGTAAGATTACTCTGGTGTTGCAAGAGAAGGAAAAAAGAGAATTCTATATGGTCTGGGAGAATCTATATACTTGGATAGACAACAGGAACAATAGATAATATGTAATGGAAATATGAATAATGTATATATGTAAATAGATATGAATAATGGAAGATGGAAAAAACTATGCTACAATGTATTGCAAAAATTATAAACATGATTTGTGTTTTTTAAAATTGTAATAATAAAATCTATTAAAAAAAAGAAAGATATGAATGACCAGGTTGGAAATAGATCTCCTGGAGGAAAAAAAAACACTATATACAGTATGTGGTTGTTGAAAGTAGACATCAACTTGATGCTCATCACCATCAATGAATATGAAATGAATGAAAACTGAATGAAAAGACACAGTTCGGTCCAGTACTTAAGGCACCATGTTATATAGAAAGCAGGAGAGTGTGAGTTCTAATCCTGCTTTAGGCATGAAAGCTACCTGGCTGACTTTGGGAAGAGACACAAATACAGACACAAACATAAACTCAACCACACACATACTCCAAGTCCTATCAAAAGAAGTCCTGAATGGTGTCCCACTGCCACTGGTCTCTGTCTGCTACAGAAAATATCAACAAATAATATGTCTATTATATAAAATACTATCATATATACTGATATTTGTTTATATGTGTGGAATAAGTATATGTATGTATGTAAGCCTATGTGTGGAGAGAGAAATGGGAAATTAGTCACCACCTTACTTTTAGTGTTACTATGCACTGCAAGTTATTTTACACATTGTATTGATTTCAAGCTGCTTGGTTCTATACTAACTCACATACTCTTTGAACAGGTACTTGTGTAAAGAGAAAACAGAAATATACAAGAGAGTATATAGGAGACCCTTTCAAAACAGCTATACAGAGGTAAATCTATAGTAAACAGTAAATAGGTTGTTCTGGAAGATTTCAGTTTATTGAAAAAAATACAGAAAAAAATATTTCACAAAAAATACAACAAAAGCTCGTTCTTAAAGCATAAATGTGATGAGACATTGGCAGGTAAAGAAAGAAGATATAAGAATACCAAGCTTGGACTGACCAAGTCTTGTTTAAGTTATAAAAATAGATAGGATCATTTGTACTTTGGAACCATCTTAGATATCTGCCTTCACGCAGATCATGATTGCACCCAGATCTTGCTTTCTGATATTACTAAAAGAGCTGCAGTACAGCAGAAAATCAACTGCTGTCAGCTATAAATCTCAAGCCATATATTCAATCTCAAGCCATATATTCATAAAGAAAAAAAGTACAATTGTAAGGGATATAAAACATAGATGTGTAGTAGTGATAACAAAAGGCCAATATAAGCTATAAAATATGGGCAACAACAAATCTTAAATATCATATGGCTAATATATTCTAATACACAATGGACAAATACTTGAGTTTTCTTGGCAAGGTTTTTCAGAGGTGATTTGCCCTTGCAAATCCTTCCCAGGTTTGAAAGTGAGTGGTCCAAGGTCACCCATCTAGCTATGTGCCTAAAGCGGGACTCCTAGTCTCTCATTTTCTAGCATGGTGCCTTAACCACTGTGCCAAATTGACTCTCCTCTGTCATAGGTGACTGGAGGCTGATGTTGGAAGAAATATCCACCTGGTTCAGTTCCAAGCTGGGAGAAAGACACTGGAAACTTGGAGGCTGATTGGAAAGATGGTTTAATGATGAAGCAGAACCATCATGCATAGGGTTCTGGTGCAGCTAACCACATGGAGTTGAGAGTGAGGGGGTTTTATACCTTCTCTTGGGCTTTGAACTTGAGCTTCCTGTTCCTGTGCAAGAACATGAATTCTATTGGCTGTTGTCAGACTCACATGGGGTCATGGTAGGGGTCATGTTTATCTGAGCAAATTTTGGTTGAAGTTTGGACTGCTGATGCAATGAAGGGGGCACTGGGCAATTCCTACTGTGGCTGAGGGCTAATCCTACCTTTGGTCACACGTTGCTGCAGGGAATTTTTGCCTTTGAATAGAGCTACCTAGATACTTGGCTTTTTTTCAGTAAGCTGTTTATCTCTTAAGTGCTGACATCTGCTGAGGGCTATTAAGAAAGGTGGGGGTTGTCTTCTCACTCTAAAAAAAGCATGTTTCTCAATTTCTTATCCAGGGAAATATAATATTCTGCCTTTTTAAATATTTCTCAAAGTATTTCATTCTTCTAGGAGACGGGTGGGTGCTAACTTTTTACACTCATTTACCCACTGCTGGTGAACCAGGCGAGACCCCTAAAAAGCTGACTGATAAAATTAAAAACCACTGCCTGGAAGTTACTCTGCAATAAATTGTGTGAGAGCAGCAGCGGCCAGGCCTTGTTTCTGAGTGGAAATACAGATCAGTGGTAAAGTTTGTATCATATGAACTTTCATTCCCCCATCATGCTCAGGAGGGACCTTTAGCATATCAAGCAGCACTTTCCTTAAAACATAGACAGTAACTAAGGAGTTTGTCACAAACATTAAACAGAAAAAGGAAATTCTGGCAGGAGATTATATCCTCCCCTTGTTGACGTTTTTTGCTATTAGTCGTGGGACTGCTGGCTTGTGTTCCTTGCACCATGCCATCTGTTAATCTGTAAAGATTCTCAGTCATCAAAGTCAAAAAAAAGCACCTTTGGGACATCCCAGCTGTTAAGAGGGCCAGAGGGGTGTAAAGCCAAGACACCCATCTCCTATTTCCCTTTCTGTAGAGGAGACAGGTCCCTCTGCATTATCGTCGTTGACTCCAGTGGGCTCGCGGCATCAGGGTTATATATAGCCAATCGTGTCCAAGGGAGGCTGCGTGCTGCTCCAGGAGCCGATCCGGCACAGGAACCCATAAAACGGAGGGGAAAGAAAGCAAGAAGGGAAGGGACGGTGGGAGGGGGTGGTGGCCGAGATTGATGGGCTCGGAGGCTCTGCCTACCGCACTGCCACGGGACGGGTGGGAGGCCGCAGGAAGAGCCCGCAGCCAGCTTGACAGAAGAATCTACCCATCCTCTTTTAGGGCAGGCAGGCAGGCGGGCGATCGCGAGTTCAGAAGAGGCGACGGCGGGCATCGCGGGGAGAGAAGGAGGCAGGCAGGGGAAGAAAACGAGAAGAGACCCGCCACTCATTGCAACAGCGGCAGCAGCTAAACGGCATCGGTAGCAGTCCGGGGAATCTGGGCAAATATGGTGGCTGTTCACACTTATCATTCTTCCTCCTCCACCGAGTGGATCGCTTGCTTGGATAAAAGGTACCGGCACCTTTGCGGATGCAGCTGGGTGGCGTGTGTGTGTGTGTGTGTTGGGAGGGGGGGGAGTTAGAGGGAGGGGCTGGCAGTACAGCAGCATGTGCTCGCATCCCCACCCCACGCGTACACTCATCACCCATAAAATGAAATTGCCACTACAATTATTTCATCTATCACGCGCCACGTGTGTACGTGTGTGTGTGTGTGAGAGAGAGATGGGGTGGAGCGCTGGGCGTGGGAGAAGACGGCGGCGAGGACAAGGGCTCAAGGGCTTTTTCTTTGGGTGTCCAGAGGAGAGTTGCTTTACTGCCCTCTCGAGCATAATAAAAACCACACGGAAGTATGGTGACTATAAAATAATGCACCTTTAAAGCCAGTCGAAGGAGTCCTCCCTGGTTCTGCACAGGCCCGCCCTTGCTTGCTGCAGGTATCCTCCAGGGCTGCGGCTGGGAGGCCTCATGCACCAATGGTAGAAGAAACGGGCGGGTCATTTAAGATCTCCCCAAGGCCGAACATCTCCCCCAAAGACCACAGCAATAGGTAGACTTGCCCTCTGGATGTTAACGAGAGGAAGGTTAGGAGGGGCATTGAGACCAGGGAAGTTAAATACATATTAGGCTAAGAAACTGGAACATTCCTCAAGGTTTTGGCGTCAGTGTCCCTTATGCTATTCCCTCAGTGATTTGAAGCACCTTACAGCCTCATCCAGATACTGATACAAAGCCATAAAGTCGACTTCTTGAATGTCTTGTTACCAGGCGGTGTTGGCGTAGCCTTAGTTATTATATTAATAGGGAGTAAATGTGATAAACCTGGGTAACATTTTCAGATTCATATTTAAAGGGCAGGAAAACAGAGTTGACCAAAGCCAGCATCAGAAAAGATAAGACCAGGTATACACCTGCCTAGTTGGCACTAATCGGCAGTAGATCTCCCAAGATCTCAGGTACATTCTTCTCCCATTATCCAGACCTTGAGGTTCTGGAGAAGCTTTGTTTTTTTGGGAAAGTCTTGCATGCAAACTGACAGTAACAGTTCATTTGTTTTGGAAATGCCCAGGAGGTGGGGATGACCTGCGGCCTTTGAAATGTGGTTGAACTAGGAATCTCAGAATTGATGAACTGGAATCTAACCATATAACGAAGGCTACAGGCTCTTCACTGTATATTAGAAAGATGTACCATATGTGAATAACCTGCCTTCCAAATCCTCTTGGGTTTGAGATCCTGTATTTGGCATCTTACCAAATGCATGTACAAAGATGTGGCAGTATAAAGAAACTTACCCAAATTGAGTGCCTTCCATTGAATTTTACCTCTGCTAATTCCCAGATGGCATTATTATGGGAATTAGGGTGTGTTATGTTACATATAGAAGGCATCAAGCTGGGGAGGGGTGGTATAAGCTAAAATTTATGAAATTGATAACTATATATAAACTGTAGTGGTATCTTGGTTCTCAACTGCTTTGAAACTCATCGAATTTAGTACTCAGTGCATTTTGATGCAAAAATTTTGTCCCAGTACTCATCCTATAGCAGAACTTGTTGGTGTCATCTGCCTTGTACTCACTACATTAGTCCTTATGAGGAAAAAATGGTTAGTACTCATTATTGTTGGTACTCATTGCGCCTCCCGGAGCCAATTAACAATAAGTACTGAAGTACCCATTGTAAAATGGCAAAATAATTTCTATACTCTTCCCTAGCCAAAGGCTGTTTAATGATATCTTTACAACCATGCATCATACTTGTAGTTGCCTTTGGATGCTGACAGTAAATTCATGAATCAGTTTATAAACTTACTAATGAACAGCCTCCAAGTATGGGTATTAGTCATTTTTGTTCACCAGCTATTAGCCATTTTTGTCCCTGAATATTGAAAAGTAAAAACAGTAGTAAAAAAGACATTTTTTAAAAAAAATGAACAATTATTTTTTAAGTTGCAAATGAGACTTGGGACAGCTATGGATTCAGTTGGTCACCAGCAATCATCACTTGTTAGGCTTATTACATATATGCTGTCATTGTTTTTTGTGGTTAATGTCAGCAAGCATCCTTTAACTTTTCCCCTAACTTTGAATGTTGTTAGTAGCATCCATAGGTAGAAATCAGTGGTGGGATTCAAATTTTCTACTACCGGTTCTGTGGGCGTGGCTTGGTGGGCATGGCTTGGTGGGCGTGGCGTGGGAAGAATACTCCAAAATCTCCATTCCCACCCCACTCCAGGGGGAAGATTACTGCAAAATCCTATTCCTTACCTACCCCACTAATCTCTGTTCTCCTGTGCAGGGCAATAAAGGAAGACCCAGCCAATCAGCTGGGACTCGGGAGGCAGAGAATAGATGGGAGCAGGGCCAGTCAGAGGTGGTATTCCAAACTATTCAAAATTTCCACTACCGGTTCTCCGAACTACTCAAAATTTCCGCTTCCGGTTCTCCAGAACTGGTCAGAACCTGCTGAATACCACCTCTGGTAGAAATAGCAAGGATGACCTTGCTTGGTATTAGGAGTTAATAAAATCAACTCTAGTTAGTACTTGGAATAGGAACTATCTGGGAATTCTCAGGCTATGATCTAAAATGTGAAATTGATAAAGCATACCACAAGAAGACAGTGGGGAATGGCTTCTTTGATACTACCCAGAACATTACAAGACACTTACATGGATGCAATCCACAAGAGTCAAATTTAACTAGAGGTCTTTTAGATTGAGATGTAGCATTTAAATAAATGGTTTGCACATTATTCATTGAGAAATAAATGGGTGAATGCACAAATGGTAACTTGGGGACCCTGTATCTGAGGAACAATGTATATGATTATATTGTTGGTTGAACAATTCGCCTTCCCAGTGGGGCAAATTAGCAATAGGATGAATTAGTCTGGATCTAATTCTTAAAAATGAATAAATAAATGTGTATACTGGTAATTCGAAGTGATGCCAGCTGTGTTATCATTTCTCAACTCTCATTGGCTAGGTCCATGTAGCAGTTAACATTCAGTTGAGAGGGCAGTTTGCTTTCTTTAGAATAAGGTTTAAACCTCATCCATTGGCCTGTTGGGAAAAAGACCTGGGATGTATATATGTCACAAGAGTACTGCCATATCTACTTGAGAAAGAGTGGCTTAATGAAATGGGACAGGGGATAAACAGCAATCTGGAAAAAAAACTCCTCAATGAGTTTTGCTGGTGTAGTTTGCATAATTGCTGCTGTGTGTTATTTTATTCTTTCTATTGAAATGTCCATCATTTCAAAGACTGTTGCCCAGCTTCTACTGCCCCTCATTTTTAAAGATTGAAATAATAGTCGTTCTCTTTCTCATTATTTAAACTTCATTTTGAAACTGGCTGTATGAATCTTATACCATTATAATATCAAGAAATTAATATAATGTGGCTACCTGAAGTAAATATCACCATCGTCCATCTAGCATTAGGATATCTGAAAGTCTTTCCCCACAGTCTTTTGATTAATTTCTAATGTTCAATTTTAGCTACCCTTGTCTCTTATTTAAATGTTTATATTCAGTTTTTATGTTTACTATTTTAGTTGTACACTGCCCAGAGTCCCTCTGTGACGGAGATGGGTGATTTTGAAATTTGATAAATAAATAATTAAATACCAGATGGCAAATTTTATTTTCTATTTGTTCCCATGGAATGCATCTCCCACTAAGCTTGCAGCTATGCATAGGAGATGATAAAAATTAAAGAGAGGGATGAAAACATTAGTATTTCTTTCTAGCTTGTTGGGCCATTTCCAAAGTGGCCCTATTGCTTCATTTGTCATTAAAGGGATTGTCACATATGTCAATAATTATGTCTAAGTTCTGCAACCAAATTGAGAGCCTAAGGATTAGAATTTTATGCATGAAGTGTACATTAATTTTTACATAAGACAGAGCCCATGGTGTCTTACTTGACAGTTGTCCTTGACTGCAGGAGTCAATTACAGAACAAATCATGTCATGTCATTGTCCTGATGTGTCAGGAGTGTTATGATCTCTGATGAGGTTTTGATGAATTATTTAAAAATGAAGGATTGTTTTGAATTCATAGTTCTTTTGTATCTTTTTTCTGCTGTTCTTTTGCAGCTTGATCTGCACTAATCATATGACCGTATATTTTCAAATATCAATATATGAATTAATAATGAAACAAAGCTATTGTGAAAGCAATATATAATATAGTCATTCAAATAAACTTTGTAATGGTTTACATAGGAATTTTGATAAATACAACTATCTCTTAGTTTATTGTCTATTGGATTGTAAAAAGAATGTAGGAATAGTCCTGCTATATCACGTCAAAACCAAACTTTGTTTACCATTTTGTTGTTCATAGTGTCTGCACAGATTTCAAATGTTTATAAGTTTCAATTGTTGCACAGTTGAAACTGGTACTTGAAAAAGAATGTCCCTGATTTGGAGATATCAGAAAGTCTTCAAGACTATAGCACTCAGTAGACCTGTCGTTTGTGAATTTACTCATTTCTCTTTGAAAGTCACCCAGGTTAATTACCATGTCTTATATTACTGTATGCCAGAAATTAAGTACATGCTATGGGAATAAATGTATTCTTTACTCTAAATCTTCTTTTATTCGGCTTCATTTTAAAATCTAAGGATACAGTGTTGGTAATATCTTTAGCCATATGTTGTTAATCTCAAAAATCTCTAGAAGACAAATTTTACCTTTGCAAAATTGTAGATTTCTTTCAGTAAGTCTTGTTTCTCTATATTCTGTGGTATTTTTTGTTTGATAACTGTTTTTATTAAACAGTTTTTAGCCCAGAATAGACAGATAAATGTTTTTAACCCAGAATAGTCATCACACTAACTTGGATTTTATATGGGTCTTTTTAATATATACATTTAAAATAAAAAAATATATAAATTACTGTTTAACCTGAACTTAATATTGTCCATTACTAATGATCTGGACAGCTAACACTGACAATATAAAAATAACACAACATCCTCTATAATCTTCAAACACACACACACACACACAAACCAAAAAGTAAAAAAAAAATAGAGCCAGGAAATATAATGTCTCCCAATGTTCAGGCATTGAGCCAGATTTGAGGGATTAATTGCATATTTTTTGCAAGGAAGGCAGTTAAACAGTTATTTAAGAAGTGTTGAAAGATTGTCATTAGAACCAGTGGTTTCTCACAATGTAGTCTCCCAGGGTCTACTAAATATTTCTTGTTACCACAATCTCCTTGAGTTTTCTCCTGAGAAAGTCAATACATCTATCTGTTTATCTATTTCCCCTACAGTAGAGAGCAATGTAAAGAATTAATTTGGTTTCTGTTCACATTCTAGATCAGGGATGCCCAATATTTTGGGTATCTTTCCGTGGAGAAAGGTTTTTCCGTGGACCGGAGAGGGTGTGGTTTCGAGTGCTGCCTGCATCCCGTAGATGGGGCTTCCCTTGTTTGCGTGGACCGATTTCTGGCATGCTGCGGACTGGTGCCAGTCCAGGGGTTGGGGACTATTTAGCAGTCCTTTCCTTTCTCTTTCCTTTGTATTCCATATCTTTTTCCATTTTTTTCTGCTGGAATTTGTGCTCTTTTTTGTTTTCCTATTAAGACAGGAGTCCCATTTTCCAGAAGACATTTTCTGAATCTTCTAAACTTTGTACAGCTTCCCAGATGCTATGAAAGATGTGTTTTTTTACACTGTAGAATACATTCCAACGGACTTTCAATTAGCTTTATGAAACAGTTTGATTTCCCTTTCAAGGTCTATTAACTAATTCTCACATTTCACTATTTCCTCTTAATTTATAAAAGATTATTTCTACCTGCTACAATTAAATACAGAGTTGTATCTTCTCTGAGACAGGACCAATTGTGGTAAGGCACACTTGTTTACAATACCTAGAAATTTAGTTTGTTTGTTGTAGCCTGAGCATGAATGTGCTCTGTTTATATAAGGGCAATTAATTCATTACCACTTCTCTTTAGCGTGCTTCCATGATTTCTTTCACCATCTCAAGATCATTTTCTGGTTTTTGATCAAGAAGAGAACGCATATACCTAAATCTGATCTATATTTGTAATAAGAAATAATCATATCCCATTATCTCTCTTTTCATAGGTTACTGTTAATCTCCTGTATTTATGTTTTGTTTGCAATCAAGCTCATACTTTTTCCTACCTTGGTTCAGAGGCTTCTAATACTGGGGTAGCTGTATCTATACTGGTGCCATGAAATGAAACATTTACATGAGTTTTGTTTCCTGTTTCACTTCCTGTTTGCATCTATGCAATGCTGCGTTTCAAAGTTGGCCTTATCCCATATAATTATTTTTGGAACATCAGTTCTCTTCAGAATGCGATGCTCTCCAGCACCTGTTGGCTTTCCCCCAGGAGTTAATTCAAAGGTTTCTTGGGTATCTTTTTGATATTTTATGCCAGTAGTCAGACTCCTTTTAAAATTCTGAATATAGTCCAGACACTAAGTCTCATTCAATTATTTAAAAATTGGGCAATGATATAATGGAATATTTTCATGTTAGTAGCAATAGCACTTAGACTTATGTATTACTTCACAGTGCTTTCCAGCCTTCTCTATGTGGTTTTAAAGAGTCAGCATATTGCCTCCCAACAATCTGGGTCCTCATTTTACCCACCTTGGAAGGATGGAAGGCTGAGTCAACCTTGAGCCTGGTGAGATTCGAACTGCCAAATTGCAGGCAGATGGCAGTCAGCAGAAGTAACCTGCAGTACTGCATTTTAAACCATTGTGCCATTAGGGCTCTAGTAGCTATAATACAATACAGAACTAGGTATGTTTAAACATCTTAAAGCCTATTGATTCAGTGAATTTATGTATATCTAATATTTATCTGAATTATAGCTAGTGTTTAATATCTGCTAGATCAAGGGTCTTCAACCACCAGACCATGGATCAATACAGGTCTGTGAGCTGTTATGAACCGGCTTGCACAGCTGGAAGTAAGTGGTGAGCAAGTGTGTAAACCTGAAATATGCTCCCCTCCCCCATTTTGTGGAAGAATTGTCTTCCATGAAATCGGTCCATGGTGCCAAAATGTTGGGAACCGCTGTGCTAGATAACAAGAGCATCTAATTTTTAGTAAACTCAAAAATTTAGCCCAGGAATAATTTTGTTTGCTAACTTCATGTTGTTCCTATATGCAACAGGAGATATTGTGTCCTGCTTTCCTTCAGTGGTTTCAAGCTTGGAGATGAAGAAA
The DNA here is from genome assembly GCA_009733165.1 of Naja naja. NCBI lineage: Eukaryota > Metazoa > Chordata > Lepidosauria > Squamata > Elapidae > Naja > Naja naja. Next base: position 208,060,953 of record CM019148.1, on the reverse strand, counting down.
ATAAAGTATATTACTCCTAAAATAGTTCTGGCATTCAAAAGCACCAGGTGGACCTGACAGCCCAGCAAAATTGAGAGGAAAATCTTCTTTATCTTCCTGCCGGAAAGAAAGTCTATCTTTTGTTGTGGCAATCGGCTGCTGAGTTTCCTCAATGGGTATGAACAGCTTGATGCTGAAAAGGGAAACTTGAGATTGCTTGTCTGGAACTAAGAAGGAAGTTTTCCACTTGCTTTATGCTGAATTGTTGAGGTCTTTGAGGTTAAGAACAAACTTTCTGTTTGGGAGGGAGGGATTAATTTATGCACTTCGACATATAATACAGATTGAGCAACAATCCCCATTATCCTTTCACATTTCGAAGAGCAAAGGGAGAACTAAAACTACTCTTGGTGATGAGCTGCTTTCCATGAAAAGTATGGATAACAGGATAAAAGTATACTTTCTCTCAAGCAAGCTTTCCAATCTGAGATCTCTAATCATAATGCAATGTAGAGTTTGTTTGATTGTTTGTTTATTTATTTATTTATTTAGTCAAATGCTTACAATATAATAGAAATAAGAATAAACATAAATTTAAATATAAGAAATAGGAACTAAGAATTGGGGACAATAGGACAGGGACGGTATGGTAGGCACGATTGTGCGCTTATACACGCCCCTTACAGACCTCTTAGGAAGGGGGTGAGGTCAATAGAAGTTAGTTTGATGGTAAAGGAGTGGGGGTTTGAGCAGGTGACAACAGAATCAGGTAGTGAGTTCCAGACATTGACCACTTGGTTGCTGAAATCGTACTTCCTGCAATCAAGTTTGGAGTGGATTACATTAAGTTTATATCTGTTGTGTGCTCTTGTGTTGTTGTGGTTAAAGCTGAAATATTCATTAACTGGTAAGATGTTTTAACATATGATTTTATGTACTATGCTTAAGTCCAATCTTAGCCTGCATAGTTCAAGGTTGTCTAAGCCTAGAATCTCAAGTCTGGTGGTGCAGGGTATTCTGTTGTGAACAGAGGAATGTAGTACTCTTCTGGTAAAATACTTCTGGACTCGCTCAATTGTATTTATGTCTGATATACAGTGTGGATTCCAGACAGCAGAGCTGTATTCAAGTATTGGTCTAGCAAAGGTTTTGAATGACCTAGTTTGCAAATCAGTATTACCAGAGGAGAAGCTATATAAAATTAGATTAACAATTCTTAAAGCCTTTTTGGCAATACTGTTGCAGTGAGCTTTGGCACTTAGGTTATTGTTGTTTTAATATAAACCATGATTTCAGAAAGGTACTTACTGATTCATCGCTGGATTCATACATAATCTGGTTTGAGATATGTTACAAATGGCCTTATCTTTTTTGTTATATGGAGTCCTTTAATGTAAATATTGAATTTGATTTTTCCCCTCTGTATTGCCTTTGCAATATGGTTTTATTGTTTACATTTTTTGAATGTTATAGATTCCCCACCCGCATGACAGCTATATTACTGCAACTTATTTGAATCAGAGTTTGTAGTTACGTTCTAGCCTGTGAATCTTAAATTAGCTGCTTTCATTTCCTGAATTCATCCATTTTGTTTCCTTTTTGTGTTCTTATTCAGGCAGGATTTCTATTATATGAAAGAAGAGTCATCTTCTCTAATAGCTGTCTTGACTCTGGCTTCCTTGATTGTGGTTTTGTATTAGGGGACTGATAGAACTATTGGATAATATGTATGAATATTGATAAATGAAAAGACACATGTCTATGCTCATGATGGAAGAAAGAATTGATTTTTTTAATCTATGCTGTGGCAGAGTGCATTCTCAGAATATAACACTGTATAGCATTACCACTAGATTGTTATAATTATCTGCAGAAGGATAGTCTGTTGAATTCAGTTTATTGCGGTCTTAGAACAGTACAAGTAGAGTGCTTGGTGAATGAATAAATGAATGAATATAGGTTTGTATCCATTCAGCCTATATTAAAGTATAATGTAAACACTAAAATTATATTAAATATGATAACATTTAAAATTACAGCAAAATAATATCTAAAATTTAAATGAGTTATAGTTACCAAGAATGCATTGAGGGATAATGTTCAGAATATGAGTTGGCCAAATATGATGAAACTTGCATTTCTGGTCTTTGAAGAAATAATTAATTGTTAAATAAGCTGTTAAATAAGCATTATAGCTCCTAGCTGTTTCTTTTACAGTTAATTCAAGAGTTGCAATTCAAAAACAATTAAGCAAAAAGAGCATCAGTTAATATCAGGCCCAAGTCCAGAGATGACACAGTCAAATTCAATTGAGTTCAATCCTTTAATTGCTTATGCCTAACTAAAATAATTTTGCAAAACTAAAGCTATAATCTTCTAACCTACAAGATATATCCTGAGAGGTTCTAGGATATGGATGCTCTAAATCTCTTCTTCTCTCCCCTATCCAGCTTGGGTTATGCAGTCTCTTATTCTGGGCCTGTCTTTGGTAAAGCTCTACTGTGTTTTGCCAAAACCCTTCCCGCTGTTCCTCCAGGTGCACATTCCGTCACAGTTAAGTCTATTAAAGAATCAAGTACAGGTAATCCTTGGGTTGTGAATGTAATAGAGCCTGCAAATTACATTTGTAACCTGAGGATTTGTTAATTGGATCACGTTAAATGAACGTGATCCTTTCCTGCTTTACCCAATGCATTCGCTAATCAAATGCGCAGGTCCCTAAAGTGCACATGAGGTATCTCAGGGTGAGGAAAACGATGGGGGACCTAGTGTTTCCGATCATCCAAAGTTTCTCCTGACCCACTGAAGTACCTCATGCTTCCCCCTCCCCTATCCTGCCCCACCGGGACTCCATGGGCACTGGGCCTGTGGAGACTCACTTAGCTTTTGAAGATCTCAATGATTAAGCTAGCTATCTCCGCTCCAGCCTGTCTGCCACAGTTTCTTTGCCTGCTTCCAGTGTTCCAAAAGCGGAGCTGTGAGAATAGAGGCAGAGTGGGATGACTGTGCCCGGCTCAGCTTGGCTGACTCACCGAGGCTGCCTAACCCAGGTACCTGATCTGCTTTTGGAGCACCAGGCAGCCTCAGTTTTTTTAGGATAAAATTCTCTATAGATTATTGCTTATCGTTATGGACAATAACCATTTAGATGAGCCAGTGGTTTATGAGCAGCATCCTACATGGGGGCTGAAGTGAGTTTCTAGTTACTAGAAGTGGTGTTTTAATTGTTGTTATTGTTAGTATTGTATTTTAGCTATGAGCCGCCCCGAGTCCTTTGGGAGAGGGGACGGCATATAAGTCGAATTAATAAATAAATTAAATAAATAAATAAATAAATAAATAAATAATAATGCAACAAAGACATCTTTTCTTATTCCCTGTTAGTGTCAGGATTCCAGCAATCACTCTAATTAAATCATGATTCTTGAGCCAAAGGATTTATTAGAGGCGACATACTGGCACTGCCCTCTATGAAGCCAACTCTGGCATAGGTAATTTACAGTCACCTGTGACCATGTTTCCCCCCTGCCCCTGGATGTCTCATAAACCAGATTCTCCAATTGAGCATGTTCACGGGCTGGGTGTCATCATTTACGTTCTCCAATTAAACATATCTGCGGGCAGAATCTCTGGTATTTTAGTTACAATTTTTTAAAGATAAGAATTGGAATGTACTTTCGCTTTCAAACTGCTGCACTGCTCTTCCACATTTTCTCCCCCCCCCCTTTTAAGGCAACTACTAAAATAGGTATAGGAATGTTTTATGAGTTGACAGTTAGCAGAATCAAAGTGATGTAAGCAAATCAAACAGTTACGTGTCATTTTGCTGTATTTACAGAAGAGATTTCTATATCACAAAAAGGCAGTCTTTAGGGTTTCCTGTTATGCATTGCTTAGGAGTGGGATACTGCAAAAAAGAGAAACATTGATACATTTTAGTATAGGGAAATAATTCCCTAAAAAACTATTCTTCTCAAGCTTATCATCTAATATAGTTTAGCAACATCGATATGCCTCAATATTCGTTCTGTTGAGCTATGAAGATGAGAAGAAACAGGTATTACTGGAAAAAAATGTGGGAGCATAATATAACGGGTAAAATATTGGACTTCGATCAGGAAGACCTAAGTTCATATTCCTACTTTCTCGTGCAGCTCACTGGTTCCTTTTGGGACCAATTGCTGTCTCAACCTCAGTACAGGTGGTCCTTGACTTATGACACAATTGAGCCCAAAATTTATGTTGCTCAGTGATACGTTTGTTTTGCCCCATTTTACGACATTTCTTATTAAGTGAATCATTGCAGTTGTTCAGTTAATAACATGGTTGTTAAGAGAATCCAGCTTTGCTGGTCAGAAGGTCGCAGAAGATCATGGGATACTGCAATCATCATAAATATGAGCTAGTTGCCATGCATTGGAAGTTTGATCATTTAAAGGGATGCTGCAGTGATCTTAAGTGTGGAAGAAATGGTAGAATGGTCACTTTTATCAGTGCTGTTGTAAATGTGGATGGTCATTAAATGAACTGTTGCAAGTCGAGGACTATCGCTAGTGCACACTCAAGATATTTGCAGGCCACTTGGAAAATTTGGGCTGTATGCTTTTTGTATATAGTGTTTGAATTGGGTGGAATTAACATGGTCCAACCTCTTCTCCTTTTGCAGATGCTATTGTTCATTTCTGTTCATTTCTAAAACCTGTTGATGTGTATACTTCAGCTAAAACTGGGGTGCAGAGACAGATTTATAGATTTCTTTATGGCTTACTCTACTGCTTTTTGCACATTTAATTTGAAAAGGAAAGGAATTTCCCTCCTGCAATCCTTGCGGTGAGAATCTTCCCGAGGCTGGATCAAATGATACAAATTCCTGCATAATTACTGCAAAGGTGGGGGATGAGGGATACTCATCTGCCAAATAGTACTTTTTGTGAATAACTTTTAAAAAATGTTCCCATGCAGCTGGCACTGATGACTTACCAGTCATGACTGATGAGTACCAAGAATTGCTCAGAACTCCTGGTACAGAGCCTCAAACTGATGAAAGAAATAGGTTTTTTTTTTCAAACTTCAAGGCTTTGGCATAGAATACAGAAATGTTGATCATTAGAATAAACTTCAAGGGGAGGGATAGAATTTTAAGGCCAGAAGTTCTCCTTATCTTTCTGATCGCGCATAGGTTTGAGTTACAGGTATTCCTCAACTTATGACCCCAAGAATCAGATTTTCTATTGCTAACTAAGCCAAAGCCATTGTTAAGTAAGTCATGCCAACTTTACGATGTTTTTGCCATGGTTGTTAAATGAATTGCTGCAGATGTTAAGGTCAGCATACGGTTTTTAAGTGAATCTGGCTTTCTCCAGTAACTTTTTGCTGTTTGGAAACTGTTTGGGAAGGTCACAAAGGTCACAATTACTATGCCCCTGAGATACTGCATTGTAAATACATGATGGTTGCCATGCAACAAAACTTGGATCATTGTGATTAAGGGGATGCTGCAATAATCTTAAGTGCTAGGAACAGTCGTAAGTCATTTTTTTAAGCACCATTGTTAACTTTGAACAGTCGTTAAACAAATAGTCATCAGTTCAGGAGTACTTCTGCTATCTTTTCTCCTTTGATTCTGTTAGTTCTTTATGTATAGATAGTTATCTTATAATTGAATTTTAGAGGCTGACAAAATATAAATGATTTATGACAAGATTGTCCATACAATACAAAAATGTTTTTATTAGGACCATTCAGAAGTATATGCCATTGTCAGCACTCAGTGTTTAGATGAGTGGTGGGATTGAAACTTTTTTACTACCGGTTCTGTGGTGTGGCTTGGTGGGCGTGGCAGGGGAAGGATACTGTAAAATCTCCAGTCAGAGGTGGAATTTGCCGGTTCTCTGAACTACTCAAAATTTCCGCTACTGGTTCTCCAGAACTGGTCAGAATCTGCTGAATACCACCTCTGCATAGTACGCCCTTCCTCCAGTTCTGTGTCCACAATATTTCGGTTAAATAGATTGAGCTGAGACAAGAAGACTGACACAAAATTATCCAATGAGCTTCTATGAGTTTGATTTGAAATCCTAATTGACAATCCTAATCCCTTCTAATCATGAGATCATACAAACTGCCTCACAGCCAGTGGTGGGATTCAATTTTTTTTACTACCGGTTCTGTGGTGTGGTTTCATGGGTGTGGCAGGGGAAGGATACTGTAAAATCTCCAGTCAGAGGTGGTATTTGCCGGTTCTCCGAACTACTCAAAATTTCCGCTACCAGTTCTCCAGAACTGGTCAGAACCTGCTGAATACCACCTCTGCCTTAGACATATATGCTGCTTCACAGTGCTTCACAGCCCTCTCTAAGTGGTTTTGCAGAGTCAGCATATTACCCCCAACAATCTGGGTCCTCATTTTACTGACCTCAGAAGGATGGAAGGCTGAGTCAACCTTGAGTCTGGTGAGATTTGAACTGCCAAATTGCAGGCAGCTGGCAGGCAGCAGAAATACCCTGCAGTACTCACTCTAACCACTGTGCCACTAGGGCTCTTTTGAGTTTGAGTTCTTGAGTTCATTTGAGTTCTCCGGGGCTTTTAAATCAGGCTAGTAGGCTTCACCATCACCACCATCATCAGAGATTGGGAATAAAAGCTCCTCTGTGAGGGAGATGGATGGTGAAAAAGTTTGATATAGAAATAAATATAAATATAAATAAATAAACAAACCAGAGCCTTCTCCGAATTAGGCAGGACTTGCTTTTCTAGATTTAACTTGATCTAAAGGAAAATACATTTAGCTTTTTGAATCTCAAATTTTTAAAAACGAAGTGCTTTTGATTATTTCCTATAATCCTATTTTAGTGAAGATTATTTAAAAAATACCAATGATTACTGGCAAAACAAGTAGAAGTTAATCAGAGTAGTATATATAGAAAAGAAGTTCCAGCTGCTTACAATTATTGTAAGCTCAAATCCCACCAGGCCCAAGGTTGACTCAGCCTTCCATCCTCTCAGGGTAGGTAAAGTGAGGACCCAAGATTGTTGGGGGCAATAAGCTGACTTTGTAAAAATGCTGCTTAGTAATAAGCAGGCATATACAATGGAATGAAGGCTATTGCTGAGCACAGTGGGTTGTATCCCCAAAATTGTAAGCCGCCCTGAGTCTTCGGAGAAGGGCAGCATATAAATGTAATTTAAAAAAAAGATATTTTGGGAATATTTTATTGGAATCAAGTTCAGGATTAGATAGATACTTGTGAGCAAATGAAGCGCAGCAACAAAATACAGTTCTGTCTTTTTTTTTTTTGCGCTTCTTTGAATATGCTGGCTTGCTTTCATGCTTTCATTGTCAACTGGCTTTTCTTAGATCCCAGATTCCATTCTGCTTTTTTACTGCAACATATATAATATAAGCCATTGTATTTGCACTGACTTGTTGCAGAAAGGAATGTACAGTATATAAACTTTATATGTTTTTGACAGATGGCATTACACTTAGGCTATTTAAGCGTGACTTTGTCTGAACAGCAGGCCTTCTTATTTTCTTATCTCTCTTTCCCAGACATATGAAAGATAGTTTATTCCTATGGTCTTCCCAAGTTGTAGAATTCTCTTCCTAGGAATTTCACTCCCTCTCCACTCTTTCATGTTTTGGGGGAAAGACCTACTATCTGACCTTCCTCTTAAGCCAGATCTTTTCTCTTTGAGTTAGTTTTAACAATTGCTTTAACTATTTTGTTATATTTGGTTGATTTTTGAATTTTAGCCATTGTCAATGCTCTAGAATTAAACAAACAAATAAAAATAATTGCTGGTCAGTGACCAAAATAAATTGACTGATTGACCCACTGATGAAAGAACAATTGATTAGCTATGAGGAGAGAGACGTATGAATGTCAATTTTTTAAAAAGCCAGTACTGAACTCACAATTTTGGAATCATTAATTAAAATGGTGATTTCTTTGTTATCAATTTCCATGGAATTTCTTGAAGGCTGGAAGGAATATTCCTAAATGAAGCAAAATAAAACTGATAGCTATTAAAACTCTGCATACAGTATTGCTATGCCATCCCTAAAATAAAGCAAAGTAAAATAAAAACAATAGCTATTAAAACTCTGCATTCAATATTGCTATGCCAGACTAAATAAAGTCTCATTCTAGTTGAGTTTGACTTTGTACTAATTTGTATAGTTTCCTTGATTAACTAATATAGATAGTGGTTCTCCATTGCTGCCTTCTGATATCTCTGCCCCCACCCCCGTTTCCTAGTTTAATCTAAGCTTGGATTTCTATGATGGTATTTCAGTCAAGTACAGTACTAATTCAATCCAACCCTACTTAACTTGATCAGCCAAGGTCCGCTTTAGGCCTAGGCAGTATCAACTATCTGTCAAAACACAGTTCTCTTTCAATCAAGACAGGAACATAGAGGTATATTGTTAACTTTTTTTCATTCATAAAGCTATGTTTCTGAAGATAATGCATAGTTTAGGCCAATGTCTTCAGATGAGTGTAGCTTGATATATTTTTTTTCTACATTGCTGCTCTTTATTATGCTGCAGATAAAAAGTAAGAACTGTTCCTTTACCTCAAGATTTGACCTCAAGATATTTTTTGTAAATCAAAGAAACAGAACAGTTTAGTGTATGAAAATACGTTCCCCCTCTTATCAGCTCTTATGCCAGTCACTTTTATGATACTTGTTTCATGGTTGACATGGTTTCCACGTCCTTATTGTACTAAGTAATATTTTTTCTATCTGAATAGAAAAATATTACAGTAATGTAAGGCTGATTTTAAAAAAGAAGCTCAAGGGCTCACAGTCACTGAATACTTATTTCTTCATTTCATTTAATCTCCACAGTTTATTTGTTAGTTGTTTCCTCCAGAAGCTCAGGGCAATATATAATAGTACCAGAGGTGGGATTCAAATTTTTTTACTACTGGTTCTGTGGGTGTGGCTTGGTGGGCATTGCAGGGGAAGGATATTGTAAAACCTCCAGTCAGAGGTGGTATTTGCCAGTTCTCCAAACTACTGAAAATTTCCGCTACCGGTTCTCCAGAACTGGTCAGAACCTGCTGAATACCACCTCTGCATAGTACGCCCTTCTTCCAGATAGATTGAGCTGAGACAAGAAGACTGACACAAAATTATCCAATGAGCTTCTATGAGTTTGATTTGAAATCCTAATTGACAATCCTAATCCCTTCTAATCATGAGATCATACAAGCTGCCTCACAGCCAGTGGTGGGATTCAATTTTTTTTACTACTGGTTCTATGGGTGTGGCTTGGTGGGTGTGGCAGGGGAAGGATATTGTAAAATCTCCAGTCAGAGGTGGTATTTGCCGGTTCTCCGAACTACTCAAAATTTCCACTACTGATTCTCCAGAACTGGTCAGAACCTGCTGAATACCACCTCTGCTCACAGCAATATATATTAAAATACAAGAAGTCCTTGTATTTTATCCAGTTCATTTAGTAAGCGTTCAAAGTTACAATGGCACTGAAAAATGTGACTTATTACTATTTTTCACACTTATTACCATGGCAGCATCATCATGGTCATTTGGTTTACATTTGGATGCTTGACAACTTCACAATTTATGAAGGTTGCAGTGATTCCCCTTTGGCAACCCAAGTAAAGTCAATGGGAAGCCAGATTCACTTAACAACTGTGTTACTAATTTAAAGCTGCAATGGTTCACTTGACAAATGTGGCAAGAAAAGTCATAAAATGGGGAAAGCTCATTTAACAAATTTCTCACTTAGCAACATAAATTGTGCTCAATTGTGTTCAATTGTGGCTGGAAGTCGAGGACTACCTGTATATACCTGTACTGCGAGTTACTCCTGTATCATTTATCATCTTTTCACAAGAGATACCTAATAAAAATATGCTTTTGGGAGTCACTCAACTATTACAGAATTCTAATGTTCTAATTCTAATGAGACAAAATAATTTCTTAAAGGTGATCCTAATTTTCTAAGGGAGAGTTTGCTGTGATTATTGTTGCTGGTGGTTGATTATATTTAGGATTTTGGCTGGCTTTAGCTGCATGCAATTTTGCCTTCTGTATTTTAGCTCTATTTGGATGACAGTTTGATTTTAATCCTACAGTACAGTATTATCATCTTTGAATATTGTGACTCAAAAAGCGAAAGATGATAAACTAATGTCATTCCTATTTTTCCAGACCTTTGGAGCGTTCGAGTGAAGATGTGGATATTATATTTACTCGCCTAAAAGAAGTAAAAGCTTTTGAGAAATTTCATCCCAATCTTCTCCAGCAAATATGTCTCTGCGGCTATTATGAAAACTTGGAAAAGGGTATTACATGTAAGTTTTTTTAAAGAGAAAAATAATGTAGAATAAATCAGGAATCAGGTCAAAGTTTAGTTCTTTTTCAATGTTCAGTGTTTTTAATGTGAAATGTTTTTTATGCTTTAATGTTTAACTTTTGAATATTGATACTTTTAATATCAAATGTTCATTTTGAATTTTAATGTTTTAATGAGAAATGTTCTTTAGAGCAGGAATAAAATTAACTTTATTATGAAATTAGTCTATGTATTCATTTCTATGTGTAATCCATTAGCCATAAATTATTTCTATTATTAATTATAAATTTATAATATGTATAAATATTTTAAATAATTATTTGCTATGATAATTATATTAATCTGAAACAAAAATAGTTACAACATTGCTGGATTGAAAAAAGCTTAAATATTACTGGCATTATTTATATGGATCAAATAACAGATGTTTAATTAGCTATCCTAGATGAATTTTCATACAAGGTTCTAGGATGGAAGTTAGCAACCTGTCTTATCATTAAACAGATAAGCTGACTCTTATTGTTGTCATTGAGTTTCTGGTCTCTATTTCTCCTCCAATTTGCCCCTTTTTCTTCTTGCCAGGTAGAACAAGCATTTTATTTTTATGTTTTTACTGTGTTAGAAAAGAACAAAGAGTAAGTGAAGGGAGAGAAGACAGGTGGGAAATGTCATGACTACAATTTCTACAAAACTGAAAAACTGACAATTTGGGAGTTACTAATGAAACAGGATAGGCTGCCTTCTTCAGGATTTTCTGGTAACCAATGATTTGTATGGAGAAACATTTTGGCTTTATGAAATTCATTATTGGGAATGTATGTATGAAGAAGGAGGCACCATAATAAAATGGGGCATAGAAACTAAAACCCTTGTTGTTGTTTTAAACACATTATTTAAATTTGTAAAGTGTGTCAGGAGATATTTCTGGAAAGAAATGAGAAGCTAAGTAAAATTAGATTTTGATCTTAATAGACTTATAAAGTCTTTGTCTTCTGGATGAGTAACTATGGCAGGTTACAAGTCCTGTGAGCATATCTGTGAGGAGGGACAGCACCATTGCAAAGACTGGTAGCCAGGTAGTGAATACTGGCCAACAAATTTGTTCAGGAGAAGGAGAGTTTGACAGATCACCCACTTATGCTCTGGATAGCTGCTCCTCATGAGGGGACTGCAAACATTAAGTTTCTTCCAGCCAGGTAGGATGAGTATCTTGTGAGCGGAGGGATTATTATTTTGCTCAAAACTGCTATGCAGCTTTTATGGACACTTGGCTGGTACAAGGTTCACTTTTTAAAACACTTTTGGGTATAGATAATTTATATAAATGTACAACATATTTCTTCCAACTGGCAGGAAAGAATATAGCACTTGGTGAGTTACCTTCTTTTTAGAATTAAGAAGAGAAGGGGAAAAGAGTTGTATCTTAATTTAATAGATTGTGATTTAAGAAAGTTTTAAATAGATAAGGGGAACAATAATTTTAGGAAAAGAATATTATCTTGATGAAAATTCCTTTGAAGATAATAAAATTAAGTAGACAAGCAGGATCTTTGTAAGAATGTTGATTACTTTTTATTAAGGAAAGTACATAAGTGGGGGATTTTACAAAATAAGGTAAGGGTAACTTAAGAGTTTGGTCTGGTGGTTTGGTCTGGTGGTTAAAGGATCAGGCTAGAAAGTAGGAGACTGTGTGTTCTAGTGCTCCCTTACCCATGAAAGCCATTTCGGTGACCTTGTGCCAGTCACTCTCTTTCAGCCCAATTCACCTCACTGGGTTATTGTGGTGACAGTAGTAGCAGGAAGATGTATTGGATATGTTTGTCGCCTTATTTATAAAAATAATAAAGGTGGGATGCAAATAAATAAAATAAATGAATGACCCAGATTGATGACTTATCTATGGAGAGCTAATTGGAACTAAAGTGTTAAGGAAAGAGAAGAGCAAAACGGGGAAAGGAGAAGCTTGACTTCTTACTTTCATTCTGGTTAAGTGGCATACTTTCACTTTGGAGCCATAATACAATGGCATCAACAAGAAAAACAGCAAAAATAAGAGGAAGGAGATTCACTAGAGCAACTTGAAGACAATGGCACTATATCAGGTTTCTTGCAGAAAATCTTTGAGGAATTTAGCAAGAGAATATCTGAAACAGTTGCCAATAGTCTGGCTGCTTTAAAAAAAATGGAAGAAGGATTTGCAGATAAAAAACATATGAAAGAAGAAATTTAAAAGATTGAAGAATCTATAGGAAACATGCAAAAAGTGTTTCATTAGTATTATTCTACTTTACATAAAGATCAAGATTACCAAAGATTACAGAGAATCAGAGATAAATTATGAATATACCAAAAATAATAGTGGAAGTTTGTGAAGTTCTTAAAAAGTCTAAAACAGATCCAGATAGCCTGCTGGCCCCTTACTATAAATGTTTTGAGGATGAACGTTTATAATTTTTACAAGTGATGTATATTATTTTACATAAATGGAAGATTCCTGACAGCTGGAAAGAGGTCAGTACAGCACTATTACCTAAAGATGGATAGATTCGGTTCTACCCACCATAGAGGAATGGTTGACAAAATTGACAGAACTTTCTGAAATGGCCAAACTGATTTATTTGATTAAAGACATTATTCATGACTGGGAACCCCTTATGGACTTTTTGCATACAAATTTTTTGTGACCTATGGTTTTTTGATGATTGGAAAGAATAGGCTATAGAAATAAAGTAATTACAGAGAGAGAGTTTTGATTGTATAACTGCTGGGAGGAAGATTAAAGCTATTTATATTTCTTTTTATATTTTTTATTTCTTTATTTTTTTTTCATTTTTTTCTATTTCATTTTTCCTTGTCTTTTTCCTTTGCTTGCTTTTTCTCTTTCACATTTAATACATCTTTTTCTTCAAGCGTGTTTCATATTATGTATGTAAAATCTTTTAATGAAAATATTTATTTTAAAAAAAACAGCCTTACGAAGTCCTATTTACCAAGTTGTACTCAGTAATGATGTACACAATTAACTTGTATGTTTTCCATCCACCCAAGCACGACTTCATGTTTTATAGCTGCCTCTGCACAAACAAAAGACAATTTGCCAATCTGCTTGTGTGAGTTTTCACTTAACTTCTGACAATCACCATAGCAATGACAGGCATAAACTGTACTCTGCTTCTCTTGCCCTCATGTGAAAGATCTATTTTTGTCGTAGAAATGGGTAATGCATTTCAGAAATGCAGAGAGAGTGAGAGAGACTGCTACCCAAATGGAAAAAAAAGTTTTTTTTAAATGCCCTGAGAGTACTCAGTAGTGCCCACAAAGGACTGATTGGCTTTGGGGAAACAGGATGAATTTTAGAATTGAAGAAACAAAGAAATTATGAAAAATAGACTTTATATATAAAAGTTTTCACCACATGTTCTGCCCTTCCATATTTCGATCATATATGATGTAGACCTAAGGAACATTTCTGAGGGTTTCTTTATATTAAAATTTTGCAGCATAATAGTATTAGAGTTTAAGGGTGTCAGGATGAGGGAATTAATTATGATACGATGTGGTTAGAAAGCAGTAAAGACAGATCCATGAGCAGCGATGTCAAACATGTTGTGATGTCATTACACAAATGTTGGAATTATTTATTTTATGTCTGTGGTGTAGCTACCACATATTTCATAATTTCATCATACAAGTAGTCCTTGATTTATAACCATTCATTTAGTGACTGTTAAAGTTATAAAGGCACTGAAAAACGTGACTTATGACCAGTTTTCACACTTATGTCCATTGTAGCATCCCCATGGTCATGTGATCAAAATTTGGGTGCTTGGCAACCAGCATGTATTTATTGCTGAGCACATTGGGTTGTGCTCCAAAAATTGTAAGCCGCCCTGAGTCTTCGGAGAAGGGCGGCATATAAATGTAATTAAAATAAAATAAATAAAATAAATAAATAGACAGCTGAAATAACCCAGGGTCATGTGATCACCATTTGTAACCTTCCCAGCTGGCTTCTGGATTGCAAAAAGGGGCAAAACTCAGTGAACAACTGCGTTGCTTAGCAATGGAAATTTTGGACTAAATTATGCTCGTAAGTCAAGGACTGCATGTAGCTATCATAATTTATATGATTCACAAAATGGTGACATTTTGACACACATGACATCATCATGTTTCTTACTGAACATGGATGGGAGATAAACACAAAGATAAACCAATCCATTTTAACCAAGGTAATTAGCAAATTCCAAAGAATATTAGGGATTCTCAGTCTGAGGAATTCTACTGAAAACTACACATGTCAAAATTCTTGTTGAAAATATAATAATTGCTGATGCAAATATGCTTATTTAATCAAAAGTTATAATTAAGTTATATTAACCATATAGTTACTATAAATGTAATGTATCTTTGTATTTCATTATCTCCCTCTCTCTTTTGGCAGTATTTCGTCAAGGTGATATTGGAACAAATTGGTATGCTGTATTGACAGGATCCTTGGATGTTAAAGTTTCTGATACGAGCAACCATCAGGTAAAATTGCATCTCCAAGGCAGTATAATTTTCCCAGGAAAATATTGCCTATCTATAGACTACTAAACATTTTGTTCCTGTAAGGTTTAATTCGCCAATATGGTACATCATAGGGAAACAAACAGTTTTACTGAACTGGAGAACTGAACAATACTGAACAAAAGTCTTCCTTTTCTAGGCCTGACTCCCCAAAGTCTCTTGTGTAGCATGGCTTTTATTCCATAATTGCTAACAAGGAAACAGAAGTGTCCATAGAGGAGACATATGATGAAAGTGGTATTATGTAAAGCCTGCTCCTTTAGAACATGTGTTGTGATATTGGACGCATATAGGAAAGAGGCCAAGTCTTCATCACAGTGCTTCATCCCATACTCAGTTGGAGACTGTATAGTTGATTCTGAAAGAGACGTGCTTTCAGGATGTAACTCTACTTCAGTGGGTTTTCTTTTCTATTTTTTTGCCTTTATTATGAACTACTTTTCTAACAAGACCTCTTTGGAATTTTAGTGTCATGAGGGCTCTGTGACACCTACAAAGGAGCACTCGGTCAGACATCTGGTCAACTTTGAAAAATGAATCCATTGCTTGAAGCACATGTGTATGGTCCCTTCAGAGGATTTTCTGGGACATTTGAGTTTGTGTGTGTACACACAACTATTTATTTCTTTATTTCTTTAGCATATGGCAAGTACATGGACCTGTAGTAGCTATACCATAATACGCACAACTATAATGTCACTGGATGGAAGTCCTTTTTCTGTTTAGAGGAAAGGAGCTAGGTCTTTTTCTTCAGCTGGGCCTTTTCATTTGCAACTAGTTAATAAGGACTTTGCACAACCATATCCTTGTTATTAGGATTTCCACTGTTCTTCCTAATTTAAATGCCTTTTGGTGAGTAATTTCCAAATATACCTGCTCTGTCTTGAATATGACTAACCTTCTGTGGGCAGTTTCAGAAAGTTAAGGAACTGGATCCCACATTTACATTTATATTTATGCCAAATATAATAGCAAACTATTGCTCCTTATAGTACCTACCTGTCCCTTCCCTGACCAAGGAATTGTGGATAGCTGTGGAAACTGTCCAGATACCTCTTAAGCATGAGAAGACTTATGGAACAGTTGAAGGGAATGTCAAGGATGTATCAAAGTTTCTAGGGAAGAAGGCACAGGCCACCCTCCCATCAAAATAGGTGCTATTTTTTTTGCCTTAGTATTATTGTCTCTGAGCTTCTCAAAAGTCCTATGTTCTCCAAAACCACTTCGTTCTTCTCCACTTCCTACATGTTATGCTTTGAACTCTCTACTAACATTTATAATGATTCCATTTTCAGTGAAGCCTGCCATAAAATGCTTAGTCTGAATCCCTTGAATTAGACCAAACAAAGGCTATATATTACCAAGGTTCGCTTCTGTTACTTGTAAATCTCCTCTGTGTTATATATATTGTTTTATCTTTCCCTTTTACTTTTTCCAAACTGTGAAAAATCTAGAATATAAGATCTATGGCCCATCCAGGGATAGCTGTCTGTTTGTTCTGTTGCATGCCTCCCAAATTTGGTAGTGCCTAAATCAGTTCAATACAATTAATTAAAATTAAATTAAATGTCTATATTTTATAATTCTATAAAAATGGTCTTCATTAATATTGCTAAACAACCAATCAAACAATAAAAGAGATAAACTATTCAAATTTAAAATGTGAAAACCCAGATTTCATTTTGTTGTCTCTTCAAAGTTATTTGATTTATTTGTATAGAAGCAGCAACTGTTGAAGTAACTGGTCAATCCAGGCGTTATTGTATTACTATATAACTTGTATTTCATGTGAATAATAAAAATGGGAAAATTAGAAAATTAAATTAATTTGCTGTTTTATGTGGATTGTGTTAATATCTGCAGAATTCTATACCACAAGAGGGCAGTGGTAGAATGAATAAAGTTTTATTCTTCTTTCCTACATTAAACTAAGCAGCCTTAGAACCCTTGCAGTATTAAGTATTATCATTTTTTTTCTTCATTGGATGGGTTGATTTGGCTACTGAAACCACTTAACAAAAATAGAAATAGAAACCTAGATTCTTGGAATATCTGTGAGTTTGAGAATAACTAATGCAATTGAATATGGTAATTCACTGTTTTTAGGTACTCATTTATGGGTGTTACAATGAGAGTAGTTTGTCTATATGTGAAAACCTAACTCTGACTAAAATGGCCTTTATTTGAGCAATTTTAAAAGCAAAAGAAGAAATAAGGAATCAAGGAAGGACTATTTCTACAGCATTTCTGATTTATATTACTGGTACCATAACTGGGCTGTAAAATATGGATGACAGCTAGAAGGCAGGCAAGATTTAAAGTAAGCAGGATGGGATATGCCTTTCTCAGGAGGCAGTGATGGATCCTGCATTTGCTCATGAGGGAAAAATAAAATAAATAGAAACAGAACACCTCAACATCCACAGTGACAATCCTGTTAATTCATTTTTAATATTTAAGTAGCTTTGAAGAAAACTTTAACCTACAAACATTATTTTTGGGAGAAAGACTTTCAGTCAATAAAGAAAGTTTTCTTAAAACTTTGAGGGAAATTCATGTCTTTTGTATCTTTTTTTAAAAGCCAGATCTTTCAAGTGCCTTCTTGGCTGCCTCTATGTACCTAATAGAGAGAAAATAGGATGGATGTAACAATTTATTTGCAATCATATCTCTTTTGATGGTATTAATTGATAAATCTGTTTCATTCCATTACTGCATCAATTCATACACAGTAGAACAAAAAATACTTCTGAATATACTTTTCATGCTCCTCTATGAACTGCAGTTTGAATCATAAAAGTTGAAAGGCATAATTTTTGTATTTTTTCAGGATGAAGAAATACCTCTAGTAATTCCAGGGAGACAAATATTGTTAGTCTGTTTTCTCATTGTCCTTTTTGGAGACCAATTTCTTCAGTCTTTTTTCCCACCCAAAAAAACTGTTTTTCATTTTTAAAAGTGACAAATATTTTTGTTCTAATTCAACCTTTTAGAAATACAGGGAGACAACATTCAGGTCTTTATTTCCTAATGTATAGAATATCAGCTTTTGTAATTTTTTTCACCTTCCATATATGCTTTAAAGGTATTTTTCACTTGCAGACGTAGAAAATAAAGTAATGGATGAATGAAGATAAGCCAGATATTCAAGACTGTGATGTAACTCATTTAATAAACTAAAATATTTTCCTAATGGATGAAACTCCAATAGCCTGCAAAATGTCATTTTCATAATGGTGTATATATTTCTGTAGGCTGTTGCAGTAAAATACATTTACATAGATATATTAGAAAGCATAAGGAGCATGGTGGCTCATGTGTTTAGGATGCTGGGTTGGAGGTTAGCAAGCCCACATTCAAGACCTGAAGGCTGCTGTGAGGCAAGACGACCTCCCCTTCTTCATTCCAGCTCTTGCAGGGGACATGAAAGGAGTCTCCAGCTGGTTATCCCCCAGGCAACAGTGGTGTCACTGGCTAATCCTTTCAACCCAGAAGCACCTGGGGGCTTCAGATACAAAGGTGCAATGTAGTTAGAAAGCATTTAGAGTCTCATGGTTCCTGTATCGCATATTTTGATATATCTTTGAAGTATGTTTTTCTCCTTTTTTAAACAACTACATGTACATATTTTGGATTTCTTGAATCTTCCGACCACCAAGTCTCCCAAAAGCCCATCTTTAATTTTTTGTTTTTAAACAGTCATTCTATTTTGGCAACATCAAATAAGTCATCCTTATTTGGTTTTAAGGATGTGATAGATTCCTTTTCTCAGTCATCCTGCTTAATCCCTTTCCTGTCCTCTTTGAGCTGGCTCTAGAGATTGGCATGGAAGAAGGATCACCCTCTTCTAACTCAAAGCTGATCCTTGAAGTCCAGAAAAGAACATCTGGACAGGCTTATAACTGCATTTATTTATTTATTTATATTTATTTATATCTATTTATATCTATTTATATCTATTTATATTATATTTTTATTTATTTATTTATTTATTTATTTATTTATTTATTTATTTATTTATTTATTTGACTTGTATGCCACCCCTCTCCAAAAAGGAGTCGGGGCAGCTCAGAACTAAAAACAGAACAATAAATTAATTAACTAAAACAGTATTAAATAAACAAGCCAAATTCATCTAAAAAACACTTACTAATTTAAAATATAACACCCCCCAAGAGGTCAGCACAGCCCGGCCTGTCCAAATAACCAGGTTTTCAAATCATGGTGGAAGGTGCTAAGGTCAGGGGCCAAACCGAGTCCCAGGGCTAATTGATTCCACAAGGTGGGAGCCGCCACAGAATAGGCCCTCCCCCGGGACACCGCCAAACGACACTGAGTCGCAAATGGCACCCTGAGGAGCCCCTGCCTGTGTGCTCGTACAGGGCAGTTGGCATTAATGACTTTAGGACTGCAGTCTCATGGCTTTACATAGATATTAATGTCAATGATTGGAAATGTCTTGAAAGAGGATGTTTTGAAAATGTTGATGCCAAGTTAGGGAAGACTGGCTTTCTTTAAGCTTATTTTTTAACCATAGTAGTTTCTCTGAAAGTTTGTCATGGCTAATTTCTGTGTGAGAATATTTGAATGTATTGGCAAGGCCAACAAAGTATACTGATGTCATTGGACAATTGATAAAGTAAGATTGTTAGCTGATGATTGATGAAAAGAAAATTGGTTACTTTTAGACTTGTATGTTCCATATCAGGCAAATATAGAAGAGGTGAGCAATACTTTTTGTGATAATACTACAAACTGTTATTGAATGCATAGTGACAATAGACCAGGTGTGAGAAAAGTGCACCTCATAATTTTGTAATCCCAGAGCCCACTAGATTGAGCAGGAACTATCATTTTGGAACTTCTTTTTTTTAAATCTTAGTGGGTTTAAGGAAGATTAAGCCACAGAAATGTTTCCTGAACTTTACCGAGATTTAAAGCATAGACTAAGTAAGAAACAACTCAGTCCTCATCAAAAAGATTGAATTTTTTTGGTGTTTTAAAGAATAAAAATATATGTTTTCCCTTTTATCCCTCTCCCAATGAACTCCCCAAGCTCACTTGCATTGCTGAAATTCCCTTTCCTGTTTGATTTTCAGGCTAAAAAAATATAACAGACTGCAGAATTTTATCAATCAGTAGAGGGCTCTGCAATACTGAGGAAAAAATTCTTAGTGATATTGCACCTTCTACTTAGACAACCTTTGTAGGAGGAGAGCTGTATTACTTATGGTAGCAAAAAAATTGGAAGTCTTGTGTCATCTTTTTCGACAAGCAAATTTTATTAACAGACATAAGCTTTCACAAATTTCAGCTCATTTCATCATATGTGCTTAATGAGACCTATCACCTTTGAGGAGTAGGAATAGGTTGGCTAATAACCAAATTCCCACAAGAAAATAAAATATAAATAAAATAAGGAAAAATAAATACATAGATATGAAATAATAAAATATAATAACAGATAAATGAAATAAAAGAAAACATACAATACAAAATACAGTAAAATAGAAAAGAATTAAAAATAAATACCGGTAAAATACCATCTCACTTCTGAATGTATTTTGGCATGTTATGGAAATCCCAGAGCAACTTGTCAACTCTCTCTTGACAAATATTTATTGTAAAATTGGAAACTTCAAATTCTTATAGGCTTAAATTAAACATTTAACCTGAGTTAGATAAACTGGAAATAGGCACATTCTCAATTCAGCTCAACTCAAAATTTATTTACAGTCCAAGACCAATCACAAATAGATGCAGAATGCAGATATAATACAATTCCATAGATCCTTTTATTATTTTTCTTTTTGTACCTTTGAATGAGACTTCTGGATTGGTGTCTGTGGTTTTCTTGAAAAGATTTCAGTAGTGGGTTGCCCTTGTTTTCTTCCTAAGATTGAGATAGAGGGACTGGCCCAAGTCACTCAGTTGGCTTTGTCCTAAGCTGGGTTTCTATCCTGATTCTTTAACTATACCAAACAAGTTCTCTTTTTATTAATTAATACATATCACATCAGATTGTGCTATAAGATCATATTTATCACGTACGCCTACATAATATAATGGTTGTGTTAATTTTGATGACTCAAACAAATATCATGGGCAATGGAAAATGAATTTTATGAATATAATAAATAGCCTCATTTTCCTGCTGCACCAAATAATTTGCTTGGGAGAAAATCCAGAAGAATTATTTTAGATCAGAACTAAGGTCTATTACATTTGCCAATAGAACTAAGAAATTTAAACCATGATATGAGGATGACAGCCTCCTCCATCAATCCTCCCACAAGATGGTATTTTAGGTGTTGCCAGAAGATAGAAATTATCTGTCAAATCTGTTAACTATTAATATTCTAATGTTCCATGTATTTGTCTGGTTCCCTTTTAAAATCATCTGAATCAGTAGTCATTACTAATGTTATTAGTTTGGGTATGTGTTATATAAAGAAACATGCTGCATAGTTAGGTTCAGTGGAGAACTTCAAGATGTGAGAGAAAGATTCAGAATATTTAGATTCAGATACATGAGAGAAAAAGAAAAACTTCCCACTTCCCATACACAATGGGACACAATGTATTCCCATTACCTATTTAATATTCAGGTTTCTCCATGAACACCTCATGCAACAATCACTTGAATTATACAGTATGTAGAAGCATCCAATGTCATACCATCATTACATAATGGTGTGACATTTGCATGATGATGTTATGATGCATGTGTCATTTTAACCTCAGTATGGTTGGCTATGAACTGCTTTTTTTTGCTCAATGGATAGAGCATAGGTTTTTTTTTAAACAAAAATCATTGGCATCAGTAGACAGGGCTTCTTTCAAAAAAAAGTAGAATCAATAGGAATCAATAGTCTTTCAATATTGGGGATATTATGCTGGGAAGACAATAGACTTGGTATTAAGCTGTTTTCTACATTTCTAAAATGTTAAAGATAATGACTCATCACAGTACTTTTAATAGAATGAAAGAAAAAGTATGAATCAAAGATGAAATAATTAGGTGATGTCCTGTAACATACAAATAATATTAAAATAAAAACAGAAAGAACATCTTAAATGTAATGCCTTGAATATTGATAATTATTCGGACTAAACAAGATGCCTAATTCTTGGTCCGATTGTTCATTCATTAAATCCTATTTTTAATATCTCATCCTTCCAAACAAACAAACATTGTATGGTATATACATAAATACATACAAACATACATATATACATATATACATTTGCTGCTTTTGTCCAGAAATTAAACGAAACAAGTAATTGCAGCAAAGCAGGATGTTGAAAAAGTTGTGGAGGTATCATGAGGTACAACATTCAGGCAGGTTCCCAAATACAGTGGATTGGCTTTCTTCAGTTTGAAGTAACTGCAGTGAAAAGACCACTTAATAGCAATAGCACTTAGACTTATATACGCTTTATAGTGCTTTACAGCCCTCTCTAAGCAGTTTACAGAGTCAGCATATTGCCCCAACAATCTGAGTCCTAATTTTATTGACCTTGGAAGGATGGAAGGCTGAATTACCCTTGATTGAATCTCAGGATTGAAGGCATTGAACTCCTAGCGATGGGAAGAAGTATTTGTGCATTGGACTGTTCAATTTGTATCAAAGATTGAAAATTGATTTGCCCATCATGCTAACATAAGGTTGCCTGCACCTCTCTTGCAAAACTTCAGTTAACCACTAGATGACAGCAAATAGACTTTTCTCTATTTGCTGCAGTGTAGTAGATGTTCAGATTTGTTATAGCAGAAATATGGTAACTCTATGTAATGTGAGCACTAAACTTTGATAGTAGAAAGCCACTCTTTAGAGAATAGATGCCATTCTTTTTTTATCATTATCTCCTGATTCTGCTATTTGTACATCTCTGAACTCTGACTTTGCACTTTATCTTCTGCACTTTAAAGACCTTTGATATTTATTGCTGCTCTAATCCAAATTCCCCTTCTCTGTTGTCACCGACCATCGTCCTTGACTATTGTTTAGGCCTGCTGTTGTGAGAGAACAGCAGGCTGCTCCATTGTTCCAGCCCGGTGAGAACCGCCATGGTGGGAGAGTGGTGGTTGGACCATATTTTCATCTGGCCCCCCCGAGGGATGGTGAGAGAGCCTTCGGGGGTCACGATATGATAACTGTAGGTGCTGGTTGCAAGGACTGGAGACGATGATAACGACTTTTTAATTTAATATGTTTTAACATCAATTATTTGTGGCGTTTTATCTTCCCTATCTTCTGTGTTTTAATTTTTATCATGATTTTGGCTTATTCACCTATGGAGTTGGGCCTACAGGACTGTTCCTTGTCTCTAGTATGGCCCGTGGTGGTGTCAAGAGCTTACCTTTATGACGGATTGTTAGATCTCGAGAGGTGGCATTGCGCGACCAAGGGGGGTAATTTTAAATTGGGCAAAGGAAACTTTTAAATTTTTGCTTCTATCTTAAAGGGTTAGGGAGGGGAGGGTTGTCTGTCTGGGCATGTGGATGATCAATTTTCGCCCAGACAGGAAGGAACTCGGTCCAGCCCAACTGGGGATCGTGCTGTGGAGGGGGGAGGGGGGGCCCGTTGGACTCCGGTGGCTGAGGCGGGGATGCTGATCCCCAGGGCGATCGGACTTGGCAGGGGATGGAGAGGCGGGGAGTCATATCACGTGAAGGGAGCGCGCCGCCGCTATCTAAGAGCTGTGGTGTGCTCCGACTCCCATGCCTCTGCCCACTCCCCCGGGGATACAGGACTCGGAGGCCCTGGGCTCAGGTTGGTGTATTTTAATGCCAGGTCCGTGGTTAATAAGGCTCCCTCCTTGGTGAATTGATCAGGAGGAGGCCACGGACCTGGCCTGTATCACTGAGACCTGGTTGGGGCCAGGAGGGTGGAGTGCCTCTGGTTGATCTGTGCCCCCCAGGTTTTCAGATTTTGCACCGGCCGTGAGCTCAGGGGAGGGATAGGGGGGTCACTGTTATTATTCAGGAGACCCTGATTCCAAGGGAGGTCACCGTTCCGCAGATAGGCGGGTGTGAAGCCCTCCTCTTGAGGTTGGGGCCTGGTAGTCGGTTGGGCCTGTTGCTTATATACCTATCCCCCAACTATGTGGCAACGGCCCTGCCTGGGCTGCTCGATGCCCTCTCGGGAGTGGCGGTAGAGTTCCCAAGCCTTTTGGTTTTGGGTGACTTCAACCTGCCCTCCCTGGGGGGGACGTCGGGATTGGCCCAGGAGTTCATGGCTTCCATGGCAGCTATGGACCTGACCCAAATAATACAGGCCCCCCACGAGGGGGCAACATGCTCGACCTTGTTTTTGTCTCGGAACGTTGGCGTAGTGATCTGGGGGTGGGCACCGTGAATGTCCAACCCATAGCATGGTCAGATCACTATCTCCTGCGGCTGGTCTTCCAACAAGTGGCCCCACACTGTTGGGATGAGGAGCCACTGAGATGGTTCCGCCCCAGACGTCTGATGGACCCTGAAAGGTTCCAGACGGAACTGGGGTTTCTGCCCGCCTCCCTTATCCACAGCTCGGCCGAGGTACTGGCGGCCACTTGGCAACAGGCTGCCACTGAGGCCCTCGACCGAGTTGTCCCCTTGCATCCCCTCACTTGCCGCAGATCCCAGATGGCTCCTTGGTTCACGGAGGAGCTTAGGGAGATGAAGCGGCGAGGAGGGTTAGAGAGCAGGTGGAGATCGACCCACTCCGAATCCGACCGAGCCCAGCTAAGAGCCTATATTAGGACTTACCTGGTAGCTTTGGGGGCGTGAAGAGGTCATACCTCTCGCTCTCATAGCGTCCGAGACGACCGCCCAGCTGCCCTGTTTAGGGTCACCTGCTCCCTCTTACATCGGGAGATGGGGTTGGATCCTATGCAGGGTAGAGCTGAGGAATTTGGTCAGTATCTGCTGGATAAGATCGCTCGGATTCGGGAGGGTTAGACTCTAACTTGCAGTGGTCTGAGGAGGGAGGGACAAGAAGTCCGGCCGATATCATCTGGGCTGAGTTTGATCCTGTTTCGAGGATGAAGTGGACAGGATTATGCGACGTTGAGTTCCACCACATGTTTATTGGACCCGTGCCCTTCCTGGATGGTGTATGCCGCCAGGGAGGTCACGCGGCTGGCTCGGGCAGTTGTCAATGCTTCGTTAAAGGAGGGCTCTTTACCCACCGCCTTGAAAGAGGCGGTGGTGGACCCTCCTGAAGAAGCCTGCCCTGGACCCTGCCGTATTAAACAACTTTCGTCCGGTCTCCAACCTTCGTTTTAGCAAGGTTGTTGAGAGTGTGGTGGCTCAACAGTTTCCGCTTTTCCTGGATGAAGCGGACTATCTAGATCCCTATCAATCGGGCTTCCGGCCCGGGTTCAGTACAGAGACGGCATTGGTCACACTGGTGGATGATCTCTGGAGGGCGGGACAGAGGTTTTTCCTCTGTCCTGGTCCTATTAGATCTCTCGGCGGCCTTCAATACCATCGACCATGGTATCTTATTGCGGCGCCTTGAGGGGTTGGGAGTGGGAGGCACTGTTCTGCAGTGGTTCTCTCCTACCTCTCAGGGCGTTCAATCGGTGTTGGCAGGGGGCAGAGGTGGCCCAAGGGCTCTCCGTGTGGGGTCCTGCAGGGATCGGGTCCTCTCGCCCTCCTGTTCAACATCTATATGAAGCCACTGGGCGAGATCATCCGAGGTTTTGGGTGAGGTATCATCAGTATGCTGATGATACCCAGTTATACATCTCCACCCCAAACCAAATCAGTGATGCCCCTCTGTGATGTCCCGTTGTTTGGATGCACGGATCTGGATGGGCAGGAACAGACTACAGCTCAATCCGGCCAAGACTGAGTGGCTGTGGCAGCTCCAGTGAGTATATTCCACCTTTGGCCATAGGGGAGAGGTGTTACCCCTGTGGATAGGGCGGAACCTGGGGTTCTCCTGGACTCACGGCTCAGTTTGGAGGAGCAGGTGGGAGCCGTGGCCAGGGGGCCTTTGCCCAGGTTCGGCTGGTTCGCCAGCTCCGCCCTTACCTGGATCGAGATGCCCTTCGCACAGTCACTCATGCACTTGTTACGTCCTGACTCAACTACTGCAACACTCTCTATGTAGGACTGCCCTTGCATACCATCCGGAGGCTCCAGCTGGTGCAGAATGCGCTGGGTTGTGATGGGAGTTTCCTGATACTCCCATGTTATGCCCCTCCTGCGCGAGGTGCATTGGTTGCCGGTTGCCCTCTGGTGCGATTCAAGATTTTGACTTTAACATTCAAAGTCCTTCATGGCATGGGTCCGGGGTACTTGCGGAGCGTCTCCTGCCGATATCAAATACCGGTCGCCCTGTGCGAGCACACAGGTTGGGACTCCTCGGGTTGCCGTCCGCACGACAATGTCGGCTTGCGGTGACCTGGGGAAGGGCCTATTCTGCATCGGCCCCTGCCTTATGGAACCAGCTACCCGTTGAGCTCTGGCTGGCTCCCGATCTCTCCTCTTTCCGCACGCGATCTAAAACCTGGTTGTTTTACAGGCTGGGCTGGACTGATCTCCTGGGGGAGAGGGTGGGTTTTAAATTCGATTTTAATTTGGTTCTATAGTTGTATTTTGGCTTGTTTAGTTTAATTTCTTTTAAAATAATTTATTGTTCTGTGTTTTTATCTGTGAGCCACCCCGAGTCCTTTTTGGAGAGTGGCAGCATACAAGTCAAAATAAATAAATAAATAAATAAATTTGATGTAGACCAGGGGTATCAAATTGGCAGCCCACGGGCCAGATGCATTATGTACAGCCCATGGCCACCCCAGCTCTGCAAAGGAAAAAAATGTCACGAAACATCATGTGACAGTAATGTGACACTGCGAGTTTGACACCTGTGATGGTGTCAAACATTCAGAGCATACACATTAGTTTGAACTAGGACAAGACTTTCCTAAAGGAGAAATACACTATTTGTAGGAAATGACTTGTCATTTCCTAAACATTGTTCCAACTGAAGATAGCATGTCTTTGGCAAGACAATGGTTTCTATATCCTTTGACATCGAAAGGCTGAGTGCCTGTCTCTTTAACTCTGC
This sequence comes from Naja naja, assembly GCA_009733165.1. Classification (NCBI taxonomy): domain Eukaryota; kingdom Metazoa; phylum Chordata; class Lepidosauria; order Squamata; family Elapidae; genus Naja; species Naja naja. The sequence goes on along the minus strand of CM019148.1, from coordinate 208,034,007 downwards.
TTTACAGGATGCTGTGACAATATGCACCTTGGGAATAGGGACAGCGTTTGGAGAGTCGGTCTTGGATAACACCCCTCGCCATGCTACTATTGTTACAAGAGAAAACAGTGAACTCCTGCGCATTGAGCAGAAAGATTTCAAGGCACTTTGGGAGGTAAGCTCAAAAGACTGATTGCTCTAAGGTAACATAGGGAGACGGAACAAAGGTCAAGCCGTCTAAATCATACAGTATATTGCATGGATACATTATATGTACGTTCAGTGGGGCAGGTTGCAATTCTTCATAAGCTACAATATCTATGTGACAGTATCTTGCTTCTGTGAAGTATTTTTCAGAATGGTAGCGAAGAGAAGCAAAAACATTTTCAACGAATTGGCAGGTTGTTATTTTTGAGGTGCAGATAAATACTTTCCTTTTAATAAAGGCTCCCCATTCCTTCTTTTTTTAAAATTCATTTACGTATGCATCTGTAATCTGACATACTTTTTGTTTTATTATTTCTTCTATTAAATACTCTGTTAAATATTTATTATATTGAAATGATTTGACTTTTGTTTGATAATCTTTTAACTGTTGTTCAGCTACACAGTGCGAAAAGTTAGAGGCTGTTGGAGATTTGTGGTGTGTTGGGCAAAGAGTGTTATAAACAGTTTGAGGAATTTTAGAATTAGTAGTAAAATGAGGTTAACTTTGAAAAATAACCTCATTAATTGGTGAATGGGAGATGGAAGCATAGTTCATACTTAACATACTAATCTGCTAGATTTTGGAGAGTAATATTTTAAAACTCAAAAACATGACTTAGGAAGTCTTAACTCATACCAATAAAGTAAACTGATGTCTCCTGAGTTAGATGTTCTTTAGGGCATTTGGGATGTTAGCCTCAGGAATTTACTTATTTTAATCTACAGAACTGATATTCTGTGATACAAGGCCTTTAATTGTCAGACTATAAAAATATTGTGTTTTCCAGATTTGGAAAACATTTCCCCATGGTTGCAAAGCTTTTGGACAGTAATTTAACATGTATGGAGCTGGAGATATTCTTTACATACAATATTAGTATTAATAATAATCCCTTGACAATTTTTTTGGCTAGATCATGGACAGGGAGATTGGCTTCAACAATATATGGGGGAAAAATCATTAAAGAATTTGACTCTATGGTACAATCTTTCCCTTTGCCACTTGTGCGTTTTATTTCATAGAAACTGTACGCAGAAATATTATCAGATGGCAGGCAAACATAACGCAGAGTAAGGCAATGCTTCAGATTATTGATGTTGCAGGACAATGAGAAGTTAATGAATGAAGTTATGGGTGACAGTTGCTCTGCATCTCTGAAGTACCTTTATAATTCAAACCTTTGTCCTGTTGCCAGATTCGTAGGAAGATTCAATTGCCATATGATCAGTTCATATATGTGGATGGGGAGGTCAAACTGTGGCTTTCTGTGAGATAGGAATATGCTTTGGGCTGAGTTTGGATTTTAATTAGACCCTGGTCCTCCTTTTCCTCCTTCTTTCCATAGAATTGTTCTTTTGACAAGCCTAGAGATGTAAACTATAGTTTTTTCCAAACCACCCTCACTATCTCAGTAATTGTTCAGTTAAAAAAAACAAATATTACCTTTCTTCTGCCAACTTGTCCAAAATCGGCTATTTCCTTTCCCTCTGATGGCTATTGTTTAAATAACATCTTTTCTATGAACATCTGCTCTGCTATATATCATATTCATCCATAGAGACATCTAGTTTTACACAGACAGCTGTGGTAGCAGCTTGCATGAGATAAAAGTTCTCCTGGAGGATTAAGATGTCCGATCTCTTATCTGTAAAAAGCAATAACTTCCCTTGGGCTTTTAAGATTTCGTTTTTGAAATAGGAAAACTCCAAATCCTCAAATTGCTCTCATGGGCTAATCGATGAGCTTTGATATTGATTTCTGTGTGTGAGAAACCTCAGCAGCATATAGTATGGAATATTACAGTTCTTTTTTTCCCCTCTTGCCAATATCCTCCAGTATGTATGTCATGGGTTAATGAGCAAATTAATTTACTTATAGGTATTATAAAATGCAGTGCTTATTACATTTTTAGGTGTTAATCTCCAATTTGGCTGCTGAGATTCAGATAGGAAGAGAATGAATTTGGGGGGGGGGATTTCACTTATTTTTGGAGCATTATCCTACCGTGATATGTAGCTTGAACTGTCTGGGGTGACAAGAGAAAAACAAATATTTTCATTCTTGAGGACTAAAGAAATAAGTATTGAGGAATAAAATAATAACGACAAGAAGGCAAGAATAACATAGAAGTACAGTCTTTTCTATATAAGATACCTAAAGATTTTGCTTAATTTGAGCAGAAATTGCAAGTAGTGATTCAATAAACAATAAGATCTTGTCTCATATTTTTCTAAGCACATGGTAATGTTGCATAATTATCACACGAATTATTTGAAAGGATCAAAATGATTTTAAAAAAACAAACTAAATTTAAAAGACCTAATTCAAATTTGTATGTTTAGCCCATTCAACAGTTGTGAGAAAGTATTGCTAATGACAATTTTGCACTGATGGAAGCACATACTTTCACACAAGCATGAGATGGGTAAATACTTACAAATATATATATATAATTTCTAATGTTAACCAAAGTCTTACATTGTAAGAATATTAGATCATTAGGCATTTACACTGATTTGTGGTGAAATTGTAGTGGAATGAGTCACAGGAGGGAAGGGCTCTTTCCCAGAGGGCAAAGGGAAAGCAAACCTTGGAATGTCTGGTAGGCAGGAAGAAAACAAGGACACACTGTCCCTAGTAGTTCCCAGAGTATAGCTATAGTTATGCAGATAGTTGCTTTAATTTGTCAAGATCCATCTGTAAATGAACAACAATAAAGAAGCCTTTTAGAAGTAATACCAAATATCATTTATGGTTATTCGACCTTGAGAGAAATAGATATAAAAGCGTTTCATGAGGGAGATTGATGATGGGATTGCTGTTCATATGATTTTGAAATGATTAAGTTTCAGATGAACTAAAGATTAAGATTGTTAGAAGCAGAAGTTGGTTTATTTGATCAAAAATAAAACAAGGTATGTTTATTACCTCTGGCAACCCTTTATGGACATTCTACTGAGACCAAGACTGAAAAGATGATTCATGGATTTAATGTGTAGCTTTAATACGGGATAAAAAGATAAATGTAACCTTAAAGGGAGTGAGGAGTTACTAAATTTGTTTATACTTGTTGTAAGGAAGGTTGGAAATCACTTCTTTACATATACCTTTTTTCTTTATTATGTTCTCATTTTTCTCTCTTTTTTCTTTTGCACTCCTCCCCTTCTGTTCTATTTTCTTTATGTTTATATAATATAATGTTTACAATAAATTAATATTTTATGCACATACACACATTTTATACACATATAAAAGAAGGTATTTTGTGCTCAAGGGGAAGAATTTACTTCCCTGAAAGGTGAGCTTGATCAGTCTTATGTAAGTTCTGGGTCTGAAAATAGATCATGTTCATTAGAGGTGGTATTCAGCAGGTTCTGACCAGTTCTGGAGAACCGGTAGCGGAAATTTTGAGTAGTTCAGAGAACCAGCAAGTACCACCTCTGACTGGAGATTTTACAGTATCCTTCCCCTGCCACGCCCACCAAGCCATGCCCACAGGATCGTTAGTAAAAATTTTTGAAACCCACCACTGATGTTCATCATTCTTAAGTGATTCTTCCTTCTCAAGTCAAGCTACATGAAATATATGTCAGGATGTATTTCATAAGGGTACTTTGCTGTTGACCTAGCCTATATTTTAAACAATGAATAAGTAATATTAATGAAAAATGAAAACCTATTATTTATAGTCTTAATGCAATGGTGTCAAACTCGTGGGCTGGATACATCATGCACTGGCCACGCCCATCTCCATTTTAGCGAAGTGGGGAAAAGTTGTGATATGTCACATGACGTATTCAAGGTGCTGGTGTTGACCTATAAAGCCCTACATGGCTTAGGACTGGGGTACTTGTGGGAGACCTTGCTGCCAGTAACGGCTTCCCAACATCCCGTGCGCTCTCACAGGCAGGGCCTCCTTGGGGTGCTGTTGGCCAGACAGTGTCGGCTGGTGACCCCTAGGGGTAGGGCCTTTTCTGTGGGAGCACCCACCCTATGGAATCAGCTGCCCCTGGAGCTCCGGGTGGCCCCTGACCTCCGGTCCTTCCATCGGGGCCTGAAAACATGGTTGTTCCAACTCGCCGACCTCAACTGAGGGGGGGGGATGGGTTTTTTTAATGAATTGGTTTTAATGAATTGTTTATGGTTTTAATTTGATTATTGGGTTTCATGTTTAATCTCTTTTTAATTGTATAGTATTTGTATTGTTTCATGATTGTACCGTCCTTAGGGAGATGGGGCAGCATAGAAATCCAGTAAAATAAATAAAATAAATAAATAAACCATGGTTCCAGACCAGAGTTTTTCAACCTTGGCCAAAATGAATGGACCAACTCCCAGAATTTTGCACATCTTAAAGTGCCTAAGGCTGAGAAACACTGCTCCAGGCTATGAGTACCTGCAGACTCTGGTTGGTAAACATAAAGGCTGCTCTGAAGAAAGGAGGATGAGTGGGGGGTTTGGAGAAGAAAGGTAGAGGACAACAAAGAGAACCCTGCAGAGAAAGCATCTGCTGGATTACTTTTATCAGGCCTATGTAAACAACCTCCCACACCCTTCTCTGCTGCTTGGCTCAGCTCATTGCCCAGACAGAGAAAAGAAAAGTGGCTCCTCACATTGGAAAGCTTTACTAAGAAGAAATGAAAGGGGCCAGGGATTACTTAGGGAAGGAGATTCTATTTCCGTGATGGCGAACCTATGGCATGCGTGCCACAGGTGGCACGCAGAGCCATTTGTGCGGGCATGTGAGCCCCAGCCAAACTTACCTGCACTGAGCATATGCTCACCTCCCAGCTGATTTTCAGCCCGTTTGAAGCCTTTTTCACCCTCCTGAAGGCTCGAGAAAAGCCTCTGCAGTCTTGGGAGACTGAAAAACAGACCTTCTGCAAATACCGGAAGTGCCGAAATGGGCCCATTTTCAGCCTCCTGAGGCTGCAGAGGCTTCCCTCAAGTTTCCGGGAGGGTGGAAATGGCCTCAAATGGGCCAAAAATCAGCTGGGAGGTGTGCGCATGTGCAGTGCAGGTAAGGGAGCGGGGTGGGGGTGTTGCACACACATGTGCAGGGAGAGCAGGGCGCATTGCACTATGGGTGCCGGCACGTGCACACGCGTACTATCATGCAGGTGCATGCGATTTCGGCACACCACAACAAAAAGGTTTGCCATCACTGTTCTATATGCTCGCAGCCAAGTATATAGAGACTGTGACAGCAAGAGAACAAGCCTCAATTGCTGCTTCCAGATCCATTTATTTCCTCAGTTAGATATTTTGAGAGTTAATTTAACTTCTTGGTTTGGATTGTTGAGGCCTCAAGTAATCTGTTCTTATTGTCAATCTCTCTCTGAATGCTCAAGGGACTGAGAAAAATAAACTTCACCAGGCTTTCTGCTTCTTTGGAGAGTCCATTTTTTGCAATTGTTACTCACTAATCAGTGCCTCACTTTTCTTTCTAGAAGAGTCTCTGCACACTGAACCTAAGGGGAGATAGAATTAAGTCAAGTAGCACAGGCCTCTTTTAAAAGTCTTTTAAATAAATAGATCATGATCTAGGGGATTTTAATAGTTTTAATTTGTCTCATGTTGTTTTAGATTGGTTTTAGATCTAGTGTTGGGGTTTTCAGATTTAATAGTTTCTTAAAGTTTATATTCTCTGTTTTTATCGTTGTGAGCCTCCCTGAGTCCTTTGGGAGATAGGGAGGCATAGAAATCCCAATAAGTAAGTAAGTAAGTAAGTAAGTAAGTAAGTAAGTAAATAAATAAATAAATAAATAAATAAATAAATAAATATTGTTAAAGCAACTAATGACAGAGTTGCTCTCTGTCAGGCTGTAGCACATTAAAAAAAAATTTGGCGGGGAGGAGAAGAACTCAGATAATCCCACTGCATATAGAATAAAGATTAATTATTTTCAAAGAGACCAAGGCTAGAAAACAAGTTAGAATTTTATATGAAAAGAATTCAAAACCCTAATAAATCTTACTAGAAGTTTCTTGTCCTACCATTGTGTTGTCTAAAATCTGTTCATTGTCCAAACCTTTTAACCAGGTATATCAGTGCTGCCTGATTCCTCACTCTGCACCCCATTCCTAAAAATAAAAGTTGTGTGTGTGTTTATTTTAATAAACGTGGGGAAGCCCCAAAGGTGCTTTTTCAGGAGGCAACTTGACGTTCTTGTTTTTCTTTTGAAGACATTTTGCTTCTCTTCCAAGAAGTTTCTTCAGCTCTGACAGGACATTGGGGAATGGAAGGATTTATATTCCTTGCAGACAGCTGGTCATTTGCATCCTTTTAGAGCAGGGGTGTCAAACTTGGCAGTGTCATGTTGTCATCACGTAATGTATCATCACTTTTTCCCCCTTTGCTAAACTGGGTGTGGACATGGCCAGTGCATGATGCATCTGGCCTGCGGGCCACGAGTTTGACACTCCTGTTTTAAAGGGTCATTAAAAGGATGCAGATTATCAGCAGCCTGCAAGGAATATAAATCCTTCCATTCCCCACTATCCTGTCAGAGCTTGAAGAAGCTTTCTGGATGAGAAGCGAAACGTCTTCAAAAGAAAAAACAAGAAAGTCCAGTTGTCTCCTGAAAAAGCATCTTTGGGACAACCATGATCGACTGAGAATCTCTTCAGATGAAAGGTGGCGAAATTTTTTATTTTAAAATAATAAGTGGGATTATCTAGCATTAGATCTGAGTCAGGGTCCCTCATAACCCTCATGGCAAGTTAGAATCAGAAGCTAGTGTTTATCCTTAGCGTCTGATTTTGACTTGTTAGACAGCCATAAGCCAAAGGATCTTACCTGAGATGTGACATTAAGTGAAACACGGGCTCAGGTTCTCTAGTTTGTTAGCTGCTCCACTTGACAGAAGAGCAAGTAGGAGTGATCTGGTATGGTACACATGCTCAATACTGATATACCGGAATTTGCAAAAATGCTGTATGCTGTGTGATATCCTTGACAGCTGATCATAATAATTCACAACAGCGATAATGACACTTGGGTAGCATGTGAAGGCCGTTATTGGGGAACTATAAGCAATAGCTGCAGGCCCTAAAATAAACCAAAGACAGTGTCCTTGGAGTGTATGTGTGTACATTTTCTAGCTAAGACATTTCTGAAATTGTGCACTTCAAATTGAGGCAGGAACCTTCTCTTTCCTTATTGTTGCTTTCCTCATTTCTTTTCATCCCATTAGCAGTGTTGATGTATACATCTTTTATTGTCTTATTCTTTAGCATAGCCAGCATGAGCCAAGACTGCAGTGTAGAGTACAGGAGAGAAAGGAAAACAGAACTCAGTTGCACAGACATTCTTCCAGTAATGACTCATCACAAAACATTGTCAAATATTCATGACCTGGTGTGTTCAGGTAGAGCACCATAAATGTCTGAAGTGCTAATTTTTAAAGATACTATCAGGTCCTTAAAAATATGGCAAGAAACTAAATAATGCGTGACCTGCATTGGCTGCCAGTTGCCCTCCAGGTGAGCTTCAAGGTGTTAGTGATAACATACAAAGTCCTACATGGCTTGGGTTCGGGGTACCTGTGGGAGCGTCTCCTGCCAGCGTCGACCTCCAATCGCCCTGTGCGCTCCCACAGACAGGGCCTCCTTGGGGTGCCGTCGGCCAGACAATGTCAGCCGGCGGCGCCCAGTGGTAGGGCCTTCTCTGTGGGAGCACCCACCCTGTGGAATCGATTCCCCTTGGAGCTCCGGTTGGCCCCCGACTTCCGTTCCTTCCGCCGCAACCTAAAGACATGGTTGTTTCAACAGTCCGGCCTGGACTGAAGGGTAAGGGGTGGGGTTTTATTGATATTTTAAATTTTATTGGGTTTTAATCTTTATTGGGCTTAGTTCACTTGGTTTAATGTATTTTTAATTAATTGTATTGCTATTTTTATTGTAAGCTGCCCTGAGTCCCTAGGGAGATAGGGTGGCATATAAGTCCAATTAATAATAATAATAATAATAATAATAATAATAATAATAATAATAATAATGTACATACCCTCTTTTGTGCAGTTATCCCTTGCTTATTTGACTGTCTCATTGAATGACAGTTCAAAGATATGATGATGTAAAAAGAAAACGCTTTGCAACCAATCCTAAGATTTGCAACTGTTGCAGTCACATCATCACCTTTTCCATGTTCCTAACTGGATTGTAACAAGCAGAGTTAATGGACTACATGGAAGTGAAATCACAAGTCTCAGTCATGTGAGGTTTTGCTTAACCACCCACAGTAACTTACTTAATGACCAAGTGGGAAGAGATGCTGTAAATCCATCACAGTCACATGATTTTCCATTTAACAACTGCAGCAATTAGCAACAGAGTTGCTGGTTACAATTGTGGTTGCTAAGTAAGGACTATCAGTAGTGTAGGAGCTAAAACATGCTCAGGTTTTGGGCATTGTATTTGTCTTTTGACTTGAGTCGGTAATTCATTTTATTTTGCAGACTGCTAACAAAAACAATACCCTGAAGAATTAGGGTCAGCGTCTAATTATGTGCTTCATTGGTTAAATAAAAATTAAATAAAATGTACTCCATTGCTAAAGGAGCTTCCTTGTTGGGAAGCCTTGATAAGGCAGATTCTGTCTTGAATCATTATCTATTCATCTAACTCAAGGGTGGCATCATATTGAGCTAGCTCAGAGTCTGGGTGAGAAAATTGTTCTGATCTGGTGTTTCTCCTTTCAAGACAGATCAGTTTCTCAGATTATATATAGACAATCCTTGTGATAGCTCGTGCTTTGCATTTCCATAGTTATTTAACTTCCAGAAAATAAGTTTTAACTCTGCCAAGTAATCAGAAACCTCTTTGAGCTTTCATTTCATTCCAAGAGACCATGTGAATGATTTCTTTCTTATGCCTCGCCCGAGTAGTGTGTGGAAACTGTGTAACATGATGTGCTTTTTGTTTCTAGCTCAACTGACTTCAGGTCCCACTGCTGTATCATCTCATTCTACCTGAGCAGCTCAGCACATTCATACATTTTAGCGTTGCGCTAACATCAGCCTGGCCTTCAAAATCATTCTTTGTACTTCTTTAGTAAAAGTATATTGGTTTTATTCTTGTGCCCAGTTCTCTTTTATGGGGAAAGAGCAAGCTGCCTCTTTTCTTGAAGAAACCTTGTTGTTTTGAAGTTTTGAAAACTAGTGAGAAAAAGGTTGCCCCTCATAAATTATTCACAGAATGCAAAGTCTTTATTTATCATGACATAACTTCTGAACTCCATGAGCCTTTTATTGGGAACTATGTGAAAATGCCTTTTTAAAAACAGATGGTTGGTTTTTATGGTTTGCAGTCCAGTAATACATTCATAGCATTTGGAAGGTTAATTCAAGCTAATAAATAATTTGATCCAGATCCAATTACTTTAACTATTTTTTACATCTGTTTCAAATGCGTAATACAAAACATGGTACAAGAGGGTATAATGTGACTATGGTATTTGCCATTTGTCTTTTCTTCTCTCTCTCTCTCTGTCTTATCTGGAAGTGAAATTATTTACATCCTTATTGTTCTCAAACAAGATAATAATTTTTATAGTAGGTTATTCTGTTTCTTTGCCATCTGTGGTCCAATAAATTTACCTGTGCTTCAGGTGTCCTTGTGTACACTAACCCTGCCCTGCCTTTTCAATTACCTGCCTTATATCTCAAGGTGATGTACATGGTGGCTGCCTCTATTTTTATCACCACAGAACTGAAACTGTGAGCCTGGGATGGAAGAGAGCAGAAGACGCACAATCACCCAGTAAGCTTTGTGACTGAGTGGGAACTAAAAATTGGAATATGACAAACATGTCAACTAAAAAGAAAATTGGTGACTGTTTCTATATTATAAATATCAAAAATCCCCTTTCATTTGAGCTCATTCTGGGTGACTGAATTGACTTGTCAGTGATCATTCTTTGGGGAGATGTTTTCCAAACAACAGAGTGGAAGTAGTTTGACAGTGATTTCTTTCAATTTCTGGGATTTTTCCCCTTTCAATTTCCCAGTTTAGCCTACAGTTACAGATGGTCTCCTATTCAAGGTACTAGCCTGGCCTGGGTCTGCTTAACATTTTGAGAGCAACCAAATATTATTTTATTTATTTTATCTGCACCACCCATCTTTCCTAAGTGACTTAAGTTTGAAATATTAGGAGAGTGACTAAAACAATATACTGATTCAAGGCTGGAAGTGGATGTTAAAAAATAAAGTTTATATTCACGGACCTCAGTGGTTGGTTGAGTTATTATTCACCTTGCTATTGGACATCCATTCACTGTCTTGTTAAAATATACAGCTGCTTTCAAAATTACCAAAAAAAATGAAACCTATTGATGATTCTACAGACTACAATTCTGTGTTTCTAAAAAGTTAAACAAGTTGATCCATGGCAGAAGGACATTTATCATCGCACAGTAAAGGTTGACAATTTCCCGCATTGTTTAGCGTTTTGTGTAACTCCAGTTAATGGCAACAGTGCCTGGATGGAATTTGCTCACCAGTAAATCCTGCTAATATGCTTGTTCCCTTGCTCCTCACATTAAGTTGCTAGTCTCCTCGGAGAGTGCTGCAGAAGAGGATAATTAAATTAGTGCATGTGTTGATTAAATGCCCAGGACACCCAACAAGATGATAAAAGCAAATTCCTGCTTCAGTATCGTTGTCCTAGATTAGAATAAATAGTGTTCAAAGACTGCAGGTAACCCTTGACTTATGACCTCAATTGAGCCCAAACACTCTGTCGTTGAGTGAAATGTTCGTTAAGTGAGTTTTGCCCCATTTGATGACTTTTCTTGCCATAGTTGTTAAGTGAATCACTGCAGTTGATAAACTAATAACCTGGTTGTGAAGTGAATCTGGCTTCCCCATTGACTTTGCTTCCCAGAAGTTCCCAAAAGGTGATCACATGACCCTGGGACAATGCAACCATCATAAATATGAGTCAGTTGCCAAACATCTGAATTTTGATCATATGACTATAGCAATGTTGCAATGGACATAAGTATGAAAAACTTCTAAGTCATTTTTTTTCAGTGTTGTAACTTTGAATAGTCACTAAATGAACTGTTGTAAATCGAGGACTACCTGTATTCTGGATCTGGGCTTATGTTGTCACTATTTAGGGAAAAATAATCACCTCATAACTTTATGTACAGGTGAAACTCGAAAAATTAGAATATCGTGCAAAAGTTCGTTTATTTCAGTAATGCAACTTAAAAGGTGAAACTAATATATGAGATAGACTCATTACATGCAAAGCAAGATAGTTCAAGCCGTGATTTGTTATAATTGTGATGATTATGGCTTACAGCTCATGAAAACCCCAAATCCACAATCTCAGAAAATTAGAATATTATGAAAAGGTTCGATATTCTAGGCTCAAAGTGTCCCACTCTAATCAGCTAATTAAGCTATAACACCTGCAAAGGGTTCCTGAGCCTTTAAATGGTCTCTCAGTCTGGTTCAGTAGGAATCACAATCATGGGAAAGACTGCTGACCTGACAGTTGTGGAGAAAACCATCATTGACACCCTCCATAAGGAGGGAAAGCCTCAAAAGGTAATTGCAAAAGAAGTTGGATGTTCCCAAAGTGCTGTATCAAAGCACATTAATAGAAAGTTATGTGGAAGGGAAAAGTGTGGAAGAAAAAGCTGCACAAGCAGCAGGGATGACTGCAGCCTGGAGAGGATTGTCAGGAAAAGGCCATTCAAAAGTGTTGTGGACTTTCACAAGGAGTGGACTGAGGCTGGAGTCAGTGCATCAAGAGCCACCACACACAGATGGATCCTGGACATGGGCTTCAAATGTCATATTCCCCTTGTCAAGCCGCTCCTGAACAACAAACAACATCAGAAGCGCTTTACCTGGGCTAAAGAAAAACAGACCTGGTCTGTTGCTCAGTGGTCCAAAGTCCTCTTTTCTGATGAGAGCAACTTTTGCATCTCATTTGGAAACCAAGGACCCAGAGTCTGGAGGAAGAATGGAGAGGCACACACTGCAAAATGCTTGAAGTCCAGTGTGAAGTTTCCACAGTCTGTGTTGATTTGGGGAGCCATGTCATCTGGTGTTGATCTACTGTGCTTCATTAAGTCCAGGTTCAATGAAGCCGTCTACCAGGAGATTTTGGAGCACTTCATGCTTCCTTCCACAGATGAGCTTTATGGGGATGCTGACTTCATTTTCCAGCAGGACTTGGCACCTGCCCACACTGTCAAAAGCACCAAAACCTGTTTCAATGACCGTGGGATTACTGTGCTTGATTGGCCAGCAAACTCGCCTGACCTGAACCCCATAGAGAATCTATGGGGCATTGCTAAGAGAAAGATGAGAGACATGAGACTGAACAATGCAAAAGAGCTGAAGGCCGCTATTGAAGCATCTTGGTCTTGCATAACACCTCAGCAGTGTCACAGGCTGATAGCTTCCAGGCCACGCCTCATTGAGGCAATAATTGCTGCAAAAGGGGCCCAAACCAAGTACTGAGTACATATGCATGCTTATACTTTTCAGAGGTCCGATGTTGTTCTATGTACAATCCTTGTTTTATTGATTGCATGTAATATTCTAATTTTCTGAGATTGTGGATTTGGGGGTTTTCATGAGCTGTAAGCCATAATCATCACAATTATGACAAATCACGGCTTGAACTATCTTGCTTTGCATGTAATGAGTCTATCTCATATATTAGTTTCGCCTTTTAAGTTGCATTACTGAAATAAATGAACTTTTGCACGATACTCTAATTTTTGAGTTTCACCTGTAGTATTGACATAGGCAATACTGAGAAGGACCTGGGGAAGTTGAAGCCAGAGGTGCTCTCTGAGGCCTGAAATGACAGGATATTTAATAGTGCCATATTGTGGGGAGAGTAGGCACACTATACAGTGCTGCTTAAAAGGTTTGTGGATACTTTTGAATTTTAATGTCATTTTCAAAGTTGTTTTGTGACAGAGAGATGGGCAGACTCCATATATAACACACACACTCCTTGAATTAATACAGCCGTGTTTTGTAAAATCAGATAATTCAGCAACACCTCTGTCTAGACAGCCCCACAAAACATTGGACAAACCTATTATATGTGAGATAGTTAAATTTACTTTGATTTCATATCATTCATGGCAGGGTTCATAATAATACCATTTTGTGATATAGATTGCCATGAATAGTACAATTTACAATTTAGTGTACATTTGGGGATAACAGAACCCCTTTTCCCCAGTTGATCCATTACACTTAGGTCACATATATAGGCAGAATTCTACTAGCTACTGCTGTCCAGTAATAGTGTGTTTTCAAACATTAATACTATAATAAGAGAGCTCCACAAACATAGAGTTCCCAGAAGTGTAACTATGTGAGTCTTTGATGTGAGTCATCTTGGTAACTGATTCAGGGACATCTGTTAGAACAGTAAAAAAAAATTAAGATGGTGATTTCAGTTGTGTGTTTGAAGCCCCCATTCCTTTTGTACACACATCAAAATCATGGCTATACGCAAAAAAAAAAATTTTTTTTAATTTTTATTCATATTTATATGCCGCCCTTCTCCGGAGACTCAGGGCGGCTTACAATGTTTGGAGCACAACCCAATGTGCTCAGCAATAGCCTTCATTCCATTGTATATGCCTGCTTATTACTAAGCAGCATTTTTACAAAGTCAGCTTATTGCCCCCAACAATCTTGGGTCCTTAATTTACCTAGAGGATGGAAGGCTGAGTCAACCTTGAGCCTGGTGGGATCCGAGCCTGCACTAATTGCAGGCAGCTGGAACTAAGTGCTAGGCATTTAATGGTGAGGTTCTGACAATTTATTACACTTGCATGCTGCCTGATTCTCAGTTACCCTGGAGGGGTGACTCATAACAATCAAATGAAGAAATTACAATAAAACAAATAACATTAAAAATAAAGGTAAAGATGGCAGGTGCAATAAAACGAAGTATCTCAGTCTACCTTGCCAAAGATCTGATTGAGCAGCCAGGTCTTCATGGCTCTTCTACCACCATCTTCATTTTTTTTTTTACCATCACCTCCAGTCCTCAAAAACCTTTATACCCACTTTAGATATGGCTACATGTGATAGTATTTGATATTCAAGTAATGGAAGTTGAAGCATATTTTTCTTTCTCTCAGAAGTAATAATGCCATTATTTCGCATTGAAAATAATTTAGCCAGATCCATTTATACTGTATTCATGGACAGAGCTGAGCTGTCCTTGGTTTCTCACTTGACAATATAATTATGTCTCTTCCTAAGTAGTGATGATTTATTGTTTTATTTCTGCTGGCTAAAATGTTTGTCTCTACCTGGTATCACTAATGTTCAGCCTAATTTAGAGAGTTAAGATGTGTACCTTGCTTTATCTCAGTATTGATGGACAGATATATCAATTACAGAACCAGGAAAACTGAACTTTTCCACCTTCAGCAAGGAAGCCAAGTATCTCAACAACAAAACACAGGAAAGTGCGTTATTGGATATATGCTGTACAAAACTTCTCATAGTAAAACTGGTCTTCAGATGGAATGTGATATAACAATATCTTCTTATTCACTTACAGACATTCAGGTCCTTTGACACTTCAGGTGCAAGAGTAGAAATGACTGTCCCCCTCCATTTCTTGGCAACTTAGATAACAGGACCGTTGGGAAATTATCAGCCAGGCAAGGAAGAGGGATGAAGTGGGGAATTAGTCTCCAGTTGTTGCACAGCCACAAATGACCTAGGACTGATCCTCTCCACCTTAAGTTCCATGGAGCCTGACCTGTTTGTTTCTAAGAGAAGGCAACAAGTCTGGGGAGATTCCTGTATTATAGGCAGGATGCAGTAAAGTAGTCACATCTGGCTGTGGTTGCTTGTGCCGGACAACTGTCCCTCAACTAATATGGCTCCTGCAGTTTCAGCTGATTACATTATTTGCAATAGGATTGTGTGCTGTTGTTTGTCCCAATCGGTGGTTAAGTAAAGATGCTAGATCCTTCTATTCCCCACTATCCTGTCAGAGCTGAGGAAACTTCTTGGATGAGAAGTGAAACGTCTTCAAAAGAAAAAACAAGAAAGTCCAGTTGCCTCCTGAAAAAACACCTTTGGGACAACCATGACCTGGATGACTGAAAATCTCTATAGACAAAGATGCTACAATTTAAGGAAAACAAAGAATTCATTCTCTATATTTACTAAGTGCTTCCAGTTCTAAGATAAAAGATTCTAAAATTTTTATGACTCTAATTTGGAGGAGTTAAGTAATTTTTCCAAAGTAAATTATATTTGAGAAGCAGTTGGTGTAATGATTAAGTCATCAGGCTAGAAACTGTGAGTTCTAGCCCCTTCTAAGTACTGCATTTTAACTACTCATTGCACCAGAGCCATGGTGGTACGGTGGTTAAATAGAATCCAGTACTGCAGCTAATTCTGCTGATTGCTGGCTGCCAGCAGTTCGGCAGTTCGACCCTGACTGGCTCAAGGCTGACTCAGCCTTCCATCCTTCCAAGGTCAGTAAAATGAGGACCCAAATTGTTGGGTGCCATATGCTGACACTGTAAACTGCTTAGAGAGGGCTGTAAAGCACTGTGAAATGGTATATAAGTCTAATTGCTATTGCTAAGACACAAAGCTGGCTGGGTGATCTTGGGTCAGTCATTCTTTCTCAGCCCTAGGAAGGAGGCAGTTGAAGACAACTTCTGAAAAACCTTGCCGGAAAACTGCAGGGACTTGTTCAGGCAGTCTCTGAGAATTGGACACCATTGAATATAAGAAAATATAAATAAGACTGCAGGTGCTTCCAATTAGTAAGTCTGCACATAGTAGTTATTTTATTTCACTTTCTATTTGTAAAAAAAATTATTGTCAGTTGTACAACATCTATGAATCTGTTTCCAATACTTACGAGAGCTTAAATATTATGTCAGCTGGACATTTACTGTATTCGATGAAGAGGTTTATTTCCTAGGATTAATGCTAATAACAGTTGTCAGTCGGTTGCAAGGGGGGTGTTGAGGGCTTCACATTGGCAGACGCATGACATGAAATGAGTTAGACACTGGGAAAACTTGTCAGACTCTTCTCATTTTTAATGAATTAATGCTCTAGGGCATATTCCATTTTCTTGAGTGCTTATGAAAATTTAAAGTTTTTTTTTAGAGATCTCATGGTGTCTTGGCCTGAAAGCATGATGAATAAAATATGGTTCCTTATTACTAAGATACTACTTGATTATCGAAAAGCCTGAAATAATAGATTGAAGGACCTTCAGTTTTTAATCTTTCCAAATGGATAGAACAAAGTTTTTTGATGTTTTCAAAGTGCAAAATGTTAATCTTAAAACAACTCTTTAAGAGGAGCGATTGACAAATATTCCCAGATGTAAAGCATTCCTAGCAGAGCAGAAAAGGATAAATGAATAAGGGAACTAGGGTGTAACTTCTGTGCATGTGATAATGTAATTAAATAAGGCTTATTTACGAGAAGAGGTTTATGGTCGCTAATGGATCTTAAATGCATTGCAGGCTGCTTGCTTTGCATTTGGTTTCTCAAAACATTATTATGCCGAGGAAATACAATAGTAAATTAACATACACATGCTTCTTGTGGGCTACAGGTAGCAAAAAATTCCTGATTTTCAGTGTGTAGGTTGTTTGTCCTGGCAAAATAAATTTCAAGAGAATGAATGGCAAATAGACCTTTGAACAGCTGTTTTATTTTGCAGACAGCTACTTATCTTAGCTATTCTTCCCAGCAAAGAAATTAAAGGAGAGAGTCAATATATGTAAACAATGTTATTTCACGTATGGAGAAGCAAGCTGCCTAGCAGTTGTTTTATTTGTGTGTGTCTGTGCGTGCGTGCAGGTGGAAAAAATATTGGTCCTGCTTTTGCTGTTAATTTGGATTGCCAGCGATAAGGCAGAGGCTATTCGGTTAGGATGCAGATGCAGAAACATTAGTCCTATACAGCTGCAAAAAGCACAGATAAATCAGCAGAGCTCGCCTCTTTCCTACATCACTAAGGAGAAGCTGAGTACAACTTGACCATGTGCCTGAATGGTCACATTGCTAAGAAGAATGCAGTATGGATAAAAAATGTAAAACAGACTTGTGCGGCTGTTTACTGGCTTAGACTGATGAGAACCCAGCAATGTGAGTTTTTAAAGCTTTTAAAATGGGCTATTCCATGCCTGGAGATAATGCTTCTTCTTTTTAATGCATATTATTACTTTTACTTTTCAGGGGTGGGGTGTGGGTGGAAACAGGAGATATGCTTGAACTCATGCCTTATATGATTATAATTATACTACTAATTAATGGCAATTCTCCTTTTTAACATTTGTGTGTACTTTAGTGTAAGAGTCAGGGTGTTTTGCATTAGCTTTCTTAGTTTGTTATGCTTCGAATGAAGAAAATAATTCTTGAAGATCAAAAACATATCTCTGTGTACTATTTGACTCGGCAAAGATTGTAATTATTTTATTCTGAGTTAGAAAACACAAAGAATAAAAATATGTTTTAATAGTTTAGGTTAAGGGAATTGAATAGGGATGGTAATTTTCCTGACATTAGAAAAATTGAGCAGTTGTTGAATTTAATACTGCTTCGGCACCTCCCAAAGAAAGGACTTAGAAAAACAGCATACAATTTGGCAGCACAGCACCAAGTAAGATTAACACTTGCACCCACACACAATTTTTGTGCGGATCTACTCAGAAACAAATTCTATTTAATTCAGTGGAACTTACCCTTAAATAATTGTGCTTAGAATTACAGTCTCAATCACTCAGGAGTATAGGGGAAGTAAGTATATTTTAAATGCCTCAAAAACTGTTTTTCTGAATAATAATAGAATGCCGCTTTAACACTTGCTTCAAAAACCCAATGTAGTTGCTCAGAATGAAACACTTTAGTAATATATGCACAGTTGCAAAAGGCAACACACAATGTTGTGCTATTTAGGTTTAGGTTCCAGATCAAATGTTGAGCTTTAGAGAAGGGAATTCAAAAGGGAACGTGGCTTTTGTGGAAGTAGGAAAGAGGTTTAAAAAAAAAGTTGTGCATGTAGAAAAAAAGAATACCGATTTCACCATAGTTATTAGAGCTACCAACAAAAATCTGGCCAAACACGTGATGGCAACAAAGAAATGTAGACAGTTGTAACTCATTATGAGTCTGGGCATTGATTATCTGAGAGTTCAGTTTTCTGTCTGTTAATGTAATGGTATTGGGGAAGACCTTAGGAGTTGAAGTGAAGAGATGCTGACTAGGGAATGGTCAGATACTGTAAGAGAGAGAGCATAGCCTGCAACTGAATAATGGCCAGGCAAGATGCTATGAATGGACCCTCCCTAGTTTCTTAGGCTGCAAAGGAGATGGGGAGGAGAATTGTACTTTCAAACTTGCAACATGCTGTTAATGTAACTTCACAGTGAAGTCATTGTGTTTCTGTCTGGTCTACCTGGTAAGGCTGATATCAATCTAGCAAGTCTCATACTCTCTTCCAAGGAGAGGAATTTCAGGAATGGCCTCTGATCCACAAGGAACTCTGCTGCCTGCTGAGCACCTGGTGTTGCTGTAACCCAACAGCAAATGGATGCACAGATGGTCAATTTGCAGAATGCCATGATGCAACTTATGCAACGACTGGGGCAGAATTTGCCACAATCTGCAACCACACAACAAATTGCTTAGCCAAAACTCCCTAGAGCTTGCTAGAATTGTTTAATCAGGTCCATAAACATTAACCATAGCTATTGCAGTTCCTGCGAAAGTACTATTTTAGCACATAAAATGAAATAACACCGATATAAATCAACTGGGAATTCTTTTTGAACCAATAGCTTTCAATGAAGTATCTGTGAAGTAAACCTACCTCCTTCTTCATTAATAGAGATTCATCCTGTTTCGTTAAATGAGTCTCCTGGAGATAAGTAACATTGGCCCTTAACAGTCCCTGATCCCTTCTTTGCTTCTCTCCTGAAAACAGGGATCTGGATAGTGGACAGAGCAAGAAGCTCAGAAAAGATCCCCCCTAGTTTCATAGGTTGTAAAGCAGATGGTGAGAGATTTGAAAGAACAATGTTGGCACAGTGGTTAGAATGCAGTACTGCAGGCTAACTTACTGCTCACTCCAGGAGTTCAATCCTGATGGGGCTCAAGGTTGACTCAGCCTTCCATCCTTCCAAGATCGGTAAATTGAGGACCCAGATTGTTGGGGGCAATAGGCTGACTTTGTAAACTGCTTAGAGAGGGCTGTAAAGCAATGTGAAGTGGCATGGTGGCTCAAAGGGCCTTGGTGGCTCAGGCTGTTAAATGCCTGCATAAGTTCAGCTGCCTACAATTACTGCTAATCCCACCAGGCTCAAGGTTGACTCAGCCTTCCATCCTCTGGGTAGGTAAATTGAGGACCCAAGATTGTTGGGGCAATAAGCTGACTTTGTAAAATGTTAGTAATAAGTATACAATGGAAGGAAGGCTCACAATAAACTGAGTCTTGGAGATATAAATCTAATTAAAAATAAAAAAAATAAAAATACTGCTACTTTCAGACTTGCAAAATTTGGTTATGTAACTTCACAATAAACTAGAATTAGCTCATCTAGTTTCCTGTCTGTTCTACTTGGTAAGGCTGACAGTTGGTCAAAATGATGTGTTGCAAAGATGGCTAGCTGTGAAAAGAACGTGACTTTGTCAGCTTGGTCTTTAGACTGTTTTATAATGGAAAATCCCATAGCAATTTGTTATCAAATACAATAAATTTGACTCAGGTTTATTTATATGCTATCTTGGTTTCATCCAGGAGCTCAAGACAACATGCATGCATTCCTTCTTTGTAGTTCATCCCCACAACTACAATTCTGTAGGATAAATTGGCCTGACAATGAATGTGCCAAAATCCCCTCGTGAGCTTGCATGGTTGAGGTGGACTAATCCAAGTCACTTGCTTGAACTTTCAAAGCATAGACTTACCCATAAAACCTAGTTAAACTTTCAGTCTGAATTAAATATGATTTACTTGTATGTCTGCATAATTAACCACACCCTTCTCAAAAAGTTTTACTGGGCGTGCTTCCTAACTTTCTGTTCTTGTAGATATGAATACTTAATTTTACTGTCTCTGAGATTTCTTATATTTTCATGAGGAAATATTTGAGGCCTCAAGCCCATCCAGAACAGTTCTGCATTCAACATTTATTCTTCCTTTCCCTGTAGAGATGAGCTGTAGCAGAAAGGCTGAAGAGATTCATTTTCTCTGCTTAACTCCTGGTATTTCAAGTGGTGACTTTCTGAACAACAAGAGAATTATTACATAATACGTAAAGAACAATTGAAAATTAAACAGGGCAGGCTTCCTTCTCCTTCATGCCTTTTTTTTTGCAAGAGCAGTGAAAGGTAGAGACCAGTTTTTCAAGTGCAGTAGGTGGTCTATGAAATAGTTATGAATAACAACAAAAACAAAATGTTGAAACTCTTTTGAGTTTGATCAATCTGAATGAAAGCAAGCAATGCCTGGTCTGTAATTTTGTTAGGATAGCGAAGTGAAAAAGAAACAGAGCTCCAACATCATTTACAATTGTGTAGCAAAGGGAATTTTAGCAATAACCCCCTTTTTAAAAGTTTAGAGGAGGTAGAGGAGGATTTCTTCAGTAGCCAGTGTGGCTTCACAATTGTCCTTAGGTTCAACTAATTTCGTCTTCTAGTGTGCACATTGGAAATTTGGTCATTAAATTGACCAAATCAATGTTTACTTATTGCGTTAAAGAATATGAGAAACTTCTGGTCTTTCTTCACGGGTAGATCAAACAATTGAACTGTTGTATATTTTCTTTTTTCTTTTTCCTTTTAAGAAGAATGTATTTCGTCTTTGCATGTGAAGCTTAAGGAACATTAGTTGCAGCTAATAAATCAGTAAAAAGAGTGAAACCAGATATCATTAAAGTTCAGAATAGGATCAGGAATCAAGAGAAAATATCCAGTGTACTGAGAACAAGTTCTCTAGAGAGCAGGGTTGAATAGACTAGATAAATGTTTGGAGTAGTTACAAGTAGGAGAGATAGCAGATTAGATATAGATAAACTTGTTCAAGATAAAATATCATAGATAAATACATTATATTTCTCTTATCTTTCAGATTAAGGAGGTCTTATCAGGCCAATAGCAGGATATTAGCAGCATTCATGGATTCAACACTTTCTGGCCTTTTTAAGACTGATAGGTATTAATAATACCCATCAATTCTAGGTGTTAATAATACCCATCAATTCTAGGTATTAATAATGCCCATCAATTCTAGGTATTAATAATGCCCATCAATTCTAGGTATTAATAATGTATGTAGCCAGTTATCCTGCTGACAAGTGTGCCTTGCCTAAAAGATCTACAGGCTACATACATTTTTCAACTTGTCTTAACTAACCAAAATGAGGGTGATAATGACAGTCATCTTCATCAAGATCATCAGTATCTGGTTCTGGAATCAGAATTGAAATGTGACTTCCTGTTTGAAATTAAGGTGATGGTAGTATCATCAGGGTATCAGGGTTGAGATGAAAAGTTCTTCCAAAGTACCACTGCCAGACTAGATCTGAAGGCCTGTATATCAATCATAGTGGCTTCCATATACCATAATTTAACTTCCACGCTGAAATTCTGTGGTCCTTAAATGATGTCTGATTGGGGAGAGCGAGTATCAGATTTCACCAAGTGAGTTTTCCATATGACATTTTAGTCATGCCAAATAGATTGCATCAACAAAGATGACATCATCAAAGTTGACAACAGTGATATTTGCTCCCAAATAAGCGTAGGATATTTTAGGGATTATATTAGGAATAAGCATTTATGCAAGAGCCAAACTGGATTGGTCACCAGTCTTCTGAGCTTTCAGACTCATGCTGAAGGCCATCTTCAGGGAACTTCTCCAGGGGTGGGATTCAACCAGTGTAACTCCCGGTTCGGTGATTACGTTTTATGCGCGCATGCATAAAACGCCATAAGCTGTGCTGCCTGGACAGCTGATAGGTGCTGCACACAGGTGCACAGCGTTTGAAAAGGCACCTTTTTACTGCTTTTTCAACTTCAGCTGTGCCGCGCAAAGCAGCTGAGGTTGAAAAAGCAGGAAATAAAGGACAGGTAAGAACCCGAGCAGGCAGTTGGGCCAAACAGCAGCAGACACAGAACCAGTTTGGTGTCTGCTGCTCTTCAGAGCTACCGGTTCTATAGAGCCAGGCAGAACCGGTAGCATCTCATCCCTGAACTTCTCTCTAGCCCAGCAAGAGTCTGAAAGCTTGGAAGACAAAACTCTGATCCCGGTATTGGATCCTGCAGAATTATCCTGGGATACATATATTTGTCTTTATTATAAATACTTATATTTAAATATTTAAATTCCTACATGAGTATGTAGAATGTTAAAAATTGGCAATAGAACCAATACTTTGGGGGAAAGGAACTACATAATGTTATTCGCACATGTTTTGTAAGCCACCCAGAATTGTCAGCGTTGGATGGTTTTGAAATTTGACAAATAATAAATAAACATGCTGAGTTAGGTTTTCCAACCCTTTGGCATAATAAATGGAACTTTTTTCTGAGTTGAAAAGCCCCCAATCTTTGACCCCTGATTAAATTGTGAATAAGTTATACTTTATTGTGCTCATGTTTTATTACAATTTTATTATGTGTTATATATTTGATAGCTGGAAAGAAGGCAGGGGAAGCTCAATAATTCAGCCACCAAGTCCTCTGTCTAAAAATAGGATTCATGAAAATATTCCAAATTCAGTTAAAAGAATAGATTATATATTTTCATATGAGGCAAAAATATGCAAATTAAGCATTCACAGGATATTGAGTATCTTGCCATTGAAAGCTGTCTGCTTTTCAGAACCTGGTTGAAAATCCACTGATACTTGTTATTAACTAGCTAAGGACAGCTAGCAGAATTTGTGCTAATAACATCAAGTTTAAGTTCTGGTAGCTTATCTCTTTGAATAAGAAAATCATTCATTTGTTTGAATGGTGGGAATTATGTATGACACAGGCATTTAGTGTAGAAAGATGCACATGCAGGCTGCAGGTTCCTATAATTTACTTCTTTTGGGGAAGGAAGGAATAATCCTTTGTGGTGGGTCATTACAAACAAAAGAAGGCCTGCTGAGCATTGGCTGTTATTCTAGCTGTGTTGTGTGACAGTCAAGATGGAATAGCTGGATAGATCTGGTAAGCCTGTGAGTGAGCTAAGTGCTGTCTTATATAAAAGTACCATTTGCATTTCAAAGGCTTATGACCTCTCTTAATTTTGAGATTGTACATTCCTAATGAACTTTGTCTCCCGATACAATTATTCTTTTCCTCAATTGTGCATCACCCAACCACACTGAGATTTTTTTAGAAAGCTAAGTTAATATTAATACTAATAAGCTCACGTGGAGTTTTCAAATCAGGAGTGTTAGAAAAAGAAAGAAACTGAAGGCTTTATTTTAGCAGCTCAAGAACCAGCTTTGCCAAGTAATTCATGAAGGCAAAAATTCAACATGTAGCAAACAACAGTAAATGTTGCTATTGTAGTGAAAAGAATGAAATAATTAACATTTGATCAACGGCTGCAGCAAAATTTCCTAATCTGCCAAAAACTGTGTTGCTGTGGTGCCAGAATTATTCATTAAAATTTTTGCCAGAGGTTTGGATTTAAATGTAGCAAAAAATACTGGGACCATCTAGTTGAGAAGATTTTGGAAAACAACTGGGTTAAGATCTTATGAGTTTTAAGATCCAAACAGACAGGCATCTTATTCATGACTCATCTGATGTAACAGTTACTGAAATGAAGAAAATCTGGTCCATTGATGTTGTTATTCTGGGTAATGCTTGCATTGAGGAAAAAAACAATTAGAAAAAATTATGAAATACTGGGATTTGCAGATCAAAGTTGAACACTTATGAAAAAAAGAAATCTGTTGTTGTACCTATTGTGATTGGAGTCCTGGAACAATATCTAAAGGGCTTCCTGTATATCTGGAAACACTGAATCTATCAGACTTGAACATCTAATTTTACAAAAAAAAAATCCCACCTTGCTAGGAGCTGCCTATATTCTTAAATGTTATATTAGTAATTCTTGAATGATTTAGTTTCCACCAGTCTTAGACTACAAATCGGACAGTAGATTACCCACATGTAATAATATTGTCCTAGTGGTTATCAGCACATTGGGTACCATGCTAAAAAACTTGGCTAATACTTAGAAAATTTATTTATTTATTTATTTATTTATTTATTTATTTATTTATTTCATGGGATTTCTATGCCACCCTATCTCCCGAAGGACTCAGGGCGGCTCACAGAAATCAAAACAGAAAGTACAAAATTTAAAAAACAATTAAACCAGAAACCTCAATTAAATTAAAAATAACCACCAACAGATCTAAAAACAGTTAAAAAACCCCTTCAGTTCAGGTTGGCCGATCTAAAAAGCCAAGTCTTTAGGTCGTGACGGAAGGAACAAAGGCAGGAGCCACCTGAAGCTCCACGGGCAGTTGGTTCCAAAGGGCAGGCGCACCCACAGAAAAGGCCCTCCCCCTGGGAGTCGCCAGCCAACATTGTCTGGCTGACGGCACCCTGAGGAGACCCTGCCTGGGAAAGCGCACAGAGCGACGGGAAACCGTTGCTGGCAGCAGGTGTTCCTGCAAATATCCCGGACCTAAGCCATGAAGGGCTTTGTAGATGATAACCAAAACCTTGAATCTCACCCGGAGGGCAACCAGCAACCAATGCAGCTCATACAGGAGGGGTGTAATATGGGAGTATCACAACCCGCGCGGCCGCATTCTGCACCAGTTGAAGCCTCCGAGTGGTCCTCAAGGGCAGCCCCATGTAGATATCCATTGATGAAATTTCCATCCGTCATTTACAAAAGGACAAAAGATCACAATGCTTGGATCCACACATATACTATACCAATGCTTTATATAACATATTATTTACAGTGATGACAGTGATGAAAAAAGTAAACTTGCATTTACAGCCTTTGCAGGTCTGTAAAACAGGAAAACTGAAGTAAGAACATAAGAACTTTGCTTAATTATTGAGTTTGCTGATCCCAGTTGTAGTCACTAAACAAGGACCACCTGTATTTCTTGGAGTATAATTTTATACCAATAAGCATGTTAGTTGCAGGATTATAGAGCTTTTCCCCTCATAAACTCTGCACCTACTTTAACATCCATTGCTCAATTCTCCTCATTCCTCTCCTCTACCTTCCCACTGAATTGGCCGTAGGAAGGTGAAAAAACAACCATCAGCTAACACCCCACCAGTGGTTGCTCTTCCCTCAGCATTTTAAAAATTTTGGATGGGGAAAAATAAACAGAATCAATCCCTAATTAGCCACTGTGTAAGGCAGGGATGTCAGACTTGTGGGCCACGGGGCGGATGCATCCTGTGCTGCCCCCACCCCCGCCCGGTTTAGCGAAGGGAGAAAAAAATCCCGATACATCATGTGATGCCACCATGGCGATGTGAGTTTGACACCCCTGATGTGAGGGAAATGGCAAAGCCACTTGGGAGGACTGAAGAATGATGACATAACAATACCAAAACACTCTGAATTGGATCAGCTTCTCACCATCTATGGTATTGCTGTATGTCAGTCAGAACACATGGCTTTCGAATACTTTTGTTCTCTGATTCTCTGGGCTTTATTTGAAATTTATGGAGAAACCTAACAATAAAGCATGAGATACATTTAGTTCTTCATTCTTTAGGGGTAATAATTTCCATGCAATCCTATATACATATCTATTTTCCTTATATTTAAAAGAGATAACTCGATATTTTTTTTAAATAATAAGATGTGCAAACATCAGCCCAAAACAATATCAACTTCCCCTTATGCTAACCAGCATAATTATGAGATCTGCTTAATAAAATACATCAATCTGAAGTTAAAGTAATACATTAGCTACAAGTTGGAGTCTTCCTATGAGTATTTACTAGGAGAAAACACTGTATTCAGTTGGATTTACTCTTTGGTATGTTTGTGGCTAGGATTCCTGCTTTAACATTTGCCTTCAGTGCCAAATAATTTGCTGGTGCTTTAGTTCAGGCTTCTTCAATGCACTGACTTTTGAGGGTGCAGATAGAGAATTAAGGAGCTTGTATTCCCTCTTTAACATTTGGCTTCTCTTTGTCTAAAAGGCTGATAATCTGTGGTCATGTTCTGCTGCTTTTCTTCTCAGGCATGCTTGCACAGAGTACATGTTCTTTGATTCTTCTGATAGGGTTGTAGCTAGCAAGGTGCTTGGCTTTGGCTGTCCCTCTGATGTGATTCCTGAAATAGATCTCCTTTGTGTTATAGTTATAAACCTGTTTTGCTAATCATGGCTGAAATGAGCTTCCTGCTGTCAGAAAAGCTGGCATGGCTTCCACCTCCGATACCTGGCACATTCCAAATGTTTTGGGTTATAATTTCTACAGTTCGCTAGGCAAAATTGATTTTAGTATTTGACACTTTTTGGGATTAAAATCTCAGGGGTCTCGCTGAGCAAATAAGGTCTTTTGTTTTTCATTTCCTCTCACAGCACAGGTAGAAGTTTACTTTACTTTACTTTACTTTACTTTATTGTCATTGCACCTCATACAGCGAAATCAAACACCATCTTCAGTGCACATCATGACCATGAAAATAAACACAAACACACATCCTTCACCCTTCACACATTGAACTGAAAACCCCCAACACCACACCAACACTGCACTATACAGCAGAATTCAAAAGAGTTACTGCCCTGGGATAGAACCTGTTTTTCAGCCTATTTGTCCTTGTTTTTATTATCCTGTACCATCTGCCAGATGGTAATAGTTCAAAAAAAGGGTTCCCAGGATGAGATGGATCTTTGAGAATGTTTTGAACTTTCTTAAGGCAGCAGGAGCTATAAAGCTGTTCCAAAGAAGGGAGAGGGCAACCAATGAACTTCTAGGCAATGACATTAACCCTCTGGAGTGCTTTCCTATCTGCCACTGTGCAATTGGCAAACCATACAGAGGTGCAGTATGTTAAAATGCTCTCTATGGTGCAGCAATAGAAGGCCACCAGCAGTTTTTCATTCAGTTGTTGTTTTCTAAGAAGTCTCAGGTAGTATAATCTCTGCTGGGCCCTTTTGACCAGGGCTGCAATTTTGGCACCCCAGGTCAGGTCCTCTTTTAGGTAATACCCAGAAACTTAAAACTGGCCACTTGCTCCACTCGGTCTCCATTGATAAGCAAGGGTTGGATGTCTGATCTGTTCCTTCTATAATCCACTACAAGCTCCTTGGTCTTATTGGTGTTGAGGACCAAGTTATTGTCTCCACACCATGAAAGCAACCGGTCCACCTCATCTCGGCAGGCAGACTCATCCCCACCGGAGATAAATCCCACCACTGTTGTGTCATCTGCAAATTTAGCAATAATATTACTAGCGTGAGTGGGAATGCAGTCATGCACATAAAGACTATAGAGTAAGGGACTCAACATGCAACCCTATGGTGTACCAGTGTTAAGAATAAGGCTGAAGAGATATGATTACCTAATCTGACCCTCTGTGAGCAGCCAGACAGGAAATCCATAATCCAAAGGCAAATTGAATTAGAAAGCCCAAAGTCCAGAAGTTTAGACACTAGTCTATGTGGAAGAATTGTGTTAAACGCAGAACTAAAATCCACAAAAAGCATTCTCACATAGCCCCCACCCCCCGCTGTTCTAGATGAGTCAGAGCAGTGTGAAGAGTGATGGCTATAGCATCCTCTAGATATATTTTTTCTGTTTGCAAACTGGTGTTTATGAAATGTATGCAGAAGACCAGAAATGATGTGCCGGTAGACCAATTTCTCAAAGCACTTCATGATGATAGGAGTGAGTGCCACTGGTCTGTAATCCTTGAGGTTATTGGTAGGGAACTTCTTTGGCAGTGGAACAATGGTGGAAGCCTTCAAACAAGATGGAATAGTGGACTGGGATAAAGACCGATTGAAGATCCTGGTAAAGACTCCAGCCAACTGATCAGCACAGTCTTTAAGCACTCGACCAGAGATACTGTCAGGACCAGCAGCCTTTTTAGGGTCCACAGCCCTCAGAATGCTCCTCACCTTCTGTTTCTCCACAATGAGGTGGGGGCGGCGATTGGCTGGTGGTTGTATTTTATCTGTCTCTGATGTCTCCACTTCAAAGCGAGCAAATAAATGATTCAGTTCCTCTGCCAATGAAGCATTCCCCTCAGCAGGGATGACATTGGTCGGTTGATGGTTTGTAATTTGTTAAATCCCTCGCCACACCTGCCTCATGCTATTGCTATAAAAATTATCCTCAATCTTCCTCTTATAATCAGTCTTGGCCTTCCAAATACCTTTCTTCAGATTAGCTCTGGCAACACTGTATCTTGCCCCATCACCGGAGGTAAAGGCCTTGGTCCTGTCATGCAAGAGGCGCTGGACTTCCTTGGTCATCCTGGGTTTCTGATTGGGATAGATCCTAATACGTTTATCCACAGTGATAGTATCTGTGCAGTGTTTGATATAGCACAGAACAGTTGCAGTGTGCACCTCTAGGTCAGGGTGGTAAAAGATGTCCCAATTTGTGTTCTCAAAACAATCCTGAAGTTATTGGGAAGCAACTTCTGGCCAAGATTTCACTGTCTTTACTATAGGCAGAGCCCGTTTCCTAAGAGGGTTGTACACTAGTGCTAAAAGCAGTGACATATGGTCTGATTGTCCCAAATGTGGTAGTTGTATAATCGTATAGCCATGTTTGATGTTGGTATATACTTTGACCAATATGTTTGCTCCTCTAGTAGCACACTTAACGTGCTGATAGAATTTAGGGAGCACTGCTTTTAAATCAGCTTGATTAAAATCCCCCGCTATGATATGCACAGCATCATGATTCTTATTCTGCTGATTACTAACAATGTTATACAAGAATCCCAAAGCTATCGTAGTATTGGCATCAGGTGGGACATAGACTGCAATAATCAAAACCTCGCTGAATTCCCACGGAAGATATATGGGTCTACATTTAAGATACTCCAGATCCATGGAGCAGTGGCTGTCTACAGTCTTTGTATTGATACACCAGCTTTTGTTCACATAAAGGCTTAAACCTCCCCATTTGATCTTGCTAGAATCTCTACTCCTGCCCTGCCGGTGAGCTATGGAGCCTTCCAGCTCAACAGCTGCATCTGGAATGAGTGAATGAAGCCAAGTTTCTGTGATTAGCAAAACACAGCAGTTCTTGATGAATTTAATCTTTGCAATCTGTAGCCTTAATTCATCCATTTTGTTAGTCAGAGATCTTGCATTGGTAAGAAATATACTTGGAATTGAAGGCTTGTGTGGAAACTTACTCAGCCTAAAGAAAACCCCAGCACGGCATCTTCTCTTCCTCTTCCTGTTCCTCTTTCTCCGCCTCTTCCTCCTTCCTACAGGGCTCCCCCAGGGGCCTAGCTGCCTCCTTCAGTATGTTATGAGAATGTATAAAATTGTCTGTAATAGCCTTTTCACATTTCAGTCCAATTTTTAACAAGGCTTTCCGACTATGGATGCTCCTTGCCCCACATGATTCAGTCAAGGAAAGGATCCAAACACACACAGAATCATACACATCATACACTGAAAGAAGGAGCGGTTAGCCACGGCATCCATGTGCGCAGCCATCTTGAAAAAAGATTTGACAAGCAGGTCATATTTTGATTATTACTCAACTGAAAGCCACTATAGAAATGTGAAAGCAACTTCTTGAATTTTGGAAGATGGATGCTGAGAAGATACTTATTCTCAGGACCAGTATCTGTCATTATTCCCAACACATGTGTCTGAAATATGAAATACAAGAAAAAGATACCTAGTTCAGAGATTTGTACATTGTTGTTGTTTTTTGCCATTCTTTATGTTTCAGGCTCAAATGAAGTCACAATGTTTGACATAAATTTAACAGAACAGTAAAATTTAGCCTGAAGGTCAGCAATATTTTCAGGCATGATCCCCAAATCTCACAAGATTGTATGCTGCTTCATTGAAGTCTTGCACAGTTTGGTATTCTTACACTATTCTGTCCATTAAAATTATTTTATTATTTTTAGTTTCCTTTGATTTTTCCCACTTAATCAGTTTGGCAATCTTTTTGGCCTCAGTGAATACTTAAGCCAACTCTTAGTTCGTTTGGGAGAAAAACACGTTATTTTGTTTTGGATGTGCTTCAGTTCTCCAAATACTGCAGGTTTTATTTGTTTACTTACAAAATTTATATCAGTATTTTCTCATTCATCTTGACAGCTTCGTGCTTTGCTCATATCCCTCAGGATCCAAACTAAATAACACTTTAATATTTTATTCCTACTCTGTTCCACCACTGGCTGCAGGTCTCTTAGCGAACAAGGAATGATTCCAGCAACTATGTTTTTTAAGCTGGAAATTGGGAGCAAATTTGTGTAGTTTTGTGTAGTATCATGCTTTTGCTTCACAGTAACATAGCTTGTGCATCATTTTCATCATCCGCTAAAGCCTACAATGATCCTTCTAATCTACATCTGTAGCCATTGATCATGTGCACTGACCTATGAAAGAATTCTTCAAGCAGTGTCCTGCAGCGACAATAGAATGTATAAATGAGGCTTTCCTAAAATTGCAGAAATAGTAGACAACTGAAGGTAAGACTCACTAAATAGTCAGTATTGTTGAATTTATCCCTTCCTTTTCTCCTGTGTTTAGGCACACATTATGAACAGACACACATTTCATTTATCTGAGACCACAGATAAACATGAAGATTGATATCAGTTATGACTGCCTACAGTATGCATCACAAATTATATCTAGTTCAGCAGCAATATAAGCCAAATAAATAGATGACAGAAAATAAATATTAATCCTCATATTTACATTAAAACATACAATTGCTTTAGTATTCTTTTTGATAAATAATTTGTAGCATTTTATTTTATGGTGATTTTCCTTAAAAATAATCTTCTGTTTCAGAAATATACATATGTATATATTTAAAAAGTTTCCTTCCTCGTGTTTCTTTTTTACAGATTCCAAAATTAGAACAAAGCACAATTCCTTATGGGACTTCTGGTGCGAGGAGGCATTGAACTTTTGCATTCTCTTAGCCTGAAGGCGGTTGTGCCAATGGATAACTGGCTTTTCTTTGCTAATCATGCCTATATTTGACAATATTGTACTTTTGATTCTGTGCTGCATAAACTCTGTTTGTATATTTTGAAGTTTGTTCTGTTCATAAAATTTGTCTCAAAAGCTACTGGAATCAACTCTGCTTTGCTTTTTATTTATTCAGAATGTCAACACATTAAAATCAAAATTGCTAATGATTTTGTCAAAGTTGAGTCTCTTTTCTGCTTGTTTTTCTTTTTTTAAATCTGTGTCTGATTAAAACTGGTGGTAATATTAAAGCTGATACTATGCATAGTTTTGTAAGCTCTTGTTTTAGTGAATCTAAATGCAGAACTTAACTTACTCTTAAATTTCTTGATGTATAAACAAGCAGTGCTTCATGAATAAGAAACCTTTGGAATCTCCAAATATTGTTGATGGCTGTGCCGATTGATACTTCTGGGAGCAATATAATGTCATCGGAAAGAGAGGAATTGGGTTTGATCTGTTCACCGTTGGTTTTTCTTAAACCATTGTTGTTCACTAGCTAGATTTTGGTAATCTGCTTGGAAGTGAGGGCTCCCAAGACTGCAGAAAGAAGCTGTCCCGGGGGTTCATGCATCTACTTTAGGAATTCCCATTAGTTTTGGCAATTTTCCTCTCTAGTCATTAAGACCAAGTGCAGCGTACAAGTAGAACTGTACCAAATACCTATATCCTTAATGTAGTGCATGTTGAGTAGCCTTTCTCCATAGACTTCATGCTTACAAATGAGCATTTCTAGAGAGGAAGGATATGTTTTATGTCAGGAATGCAATATGTAAGGAAGCTTTCATCTACTGATGGAAGTTTCTAAACCTGTAGCATCCACATATTCTTGGGAATAGAGTAAACTGGCATGTCTCTTGCTGTCTCTTAAATATAATATGTGAATATATTTACACTTGCATTAGAATGGCCTACAGACCTTTCCCCTTTTCATCACTATTCCTTTTCTGGCCTATGAATCTGTTAGAATATATTCTCAGTATTACATATTTGGGCCCAAATGTTGGCTGTATGTTTAAAAATATAAACCAAAAAGTAATGATTGACAATGGAATGGTTAGGCCATCCATCATTTTTAGAAAAAAATCTACTGTAGAAAAAGAGGACTTAGGGATGAACTACAACTGATTGGTTTTATGTCTCATTTGCAGAACTATAGCTTTCCCAAATTTTGGAACTTCAACAATGGTGTAGAATGTGTTTCCAATGAAACTAGTAGAATATGTTTTCCAGTTTCATTGAAAAAATGTTCAGCTACATAGTTAGATTTTCAATTTCTTTTCACAGACATTTTCAGACTGCATACTACACATTTCTAGTTGTATTTTGGGGGGGAGAATACGTATCAATTTTATGTACTCATTGCCATCTTAATTATTGCTACATTTTGTAAGAAAGGACATGCTTTAAGTAGAAGATAGCTCTGGAAAGGGCTAATACACACATGCACACACAAAAAATTTATTAAAATATTTTTAAAAAGAAAATACCAACTAATATAAAGAGAGAAAAAAGAAAAACAAAATTGAAGAGTAAGATAAAAATGCAAGAAAGAAAAAAAGAAGAAAGAAAAAAGGTACAAAGAAGTAGCTTCTAGTCTTCTTTTACAACAGTTATAAACACAATCATACATTTACCTCTTACTCAAGGATTGCAACACAGCTCTCTTCTTTCTATAATCTATTCTATTTAATCAAAACCATAAACCATAGGTTTATTTTTGGGTTCCATAGAAAAAGTCTATAAAGGAGTTTCTAGATAGTATTAAATGTAGATTTGCATTTTCTCTGATTAAAGAAGTCAATTTAGCCATTTCAGCAAATTCTGGCATCCCCACCAGTTATTCCTCCATTGTGTAGTGTCAGATCTTTCTATCTTTGTGCATGCAGTTATCCTGCTGCAGTTACCATGTATAAAACCAAAGTTCTGTTACTTTTTTCCATCTGTTTTTCGATCAATGCCCAAAAGAAATATCTCTGATTTCAATTGTGCATTAATCTTTAAAATGTTCTGACTCAGTATATATATTTGAATTCAGGCTATTCTAGCTTTTTTACACATTCACCAAACATGATAAAATGTCCCTTGTTGTTCACATTTCCAACATAAATTTGAAGTGCCTTTATACATTCTAGACAATTTCTCTGGAGACATATACCATGGCACATCATTTTATAAAAGTTTAAAATTATAACTTAATGTAAATCAATCCTTCCAACCACATATTTTCCCATTGTCCTATGTGTACATTATAAATGAAAATTTATCATACATTATTTTACTTTATTTTATTTTATTTCTATTGGTTCAAATTTCAATAAAAGTTTCTACATTGTAGCAATTACATGTTTAATCATTTATACACAATTCTATTTCAAATTCAGTCTTGCAGTGTTCAAAACCATGCATTCTTTTGTCTACCTTAAATCATTCTAGTAATTGTAAATAAGAGAACCGTTGACAGCTGTATCCCTCTGCCACTAGTCTCCTCTTGATTTTATTTTACATTCTCCTTGACAAAATTTTAATATCTCATCATAAGTTAACCATTTCTGTTCGTCTATTGTTTCTTGTCTATAAAATGCTTCTTATGCTGAAACCCACAAATGTATTTTTGGGCACAATTCTGTATTCTCAATATGGCGTGTCTAACACAATGTTTTTAAAATTCCACATTAACCCTGACTTTATCATACCACAAATACCACAATATTCATGTCTCCCCATCTCAGGTTGGGTCCTTCTAACTCCAAAAGCCTTCTGTTTCTCAGCAACATCCATTCTTTCATCCAAACCAAAGAAAAAGCTGCAAAATACAGTTTCAAGTTAGGTACACCCAATCCACCCTTTCCTTTGCATCTTGTAAAACTTTATATTTAAGTCATAGTTTTGGGTTTTTCTAAACCTGGCCACATAAATTTAGATATATCCTTCTGCCACTTGTTTAAATGGTGCCAAATGAGTTGTCAAAACAGGCATTGTCTGGAACAGAAACACTAATAGCTCTGGAACAATATTTACACCAACTGAGCCCAGTGCTTTATGCTACTTATTCATTTCACCTCCTGGAAGCTTATCATCCTTCCTTTTCTTTTTCTGTGTAAAGTTCAATCCAGGAACTTTCTTGCTGCATTTACACTGGGAAATTTTGAAAGGAAGTTATAAACCATCACGTAAAACCAGTTCCTATGCATGAAGATATGGGTCAGCAATGATTCTATTGTTCATATAACTGCACGTCATCAATGTGTGTCAGCACTACAAATAGGAAAGTGATCTTTCATGTCACGATGTGGACATATTCATAGCTTTATGTAGTTTTATGTCACCTAACAGCAGAATATGAATTCACTGACTCCTATGTACATTTATGTCTGACTTTATGACACCAAAACAGACTACATTTAATTTCATTATGTTCAAATTTGAACATATTAATATGTATAGTTGAGGAAGATTATTTTGAAGAAGCTGGTAAGAACAGAAAATAAATGGGAAGGATTGCACGTCCTTTAGTATTGTGCAACAGTACTTGGATATGCACATGTGGAGACAGTCACAAGAAACTTAGAAAGCAGCTATGCAAGCCTAGTAAAAGACATAGCTGGTTTATGGGGAATATATCATACATGTCTCACAGGAAACACTTCTTCAAAAGTATTTTAATAGCTCTTATATATAGTTAAACATTGAAAATAATGAACTGGTTAACTAGAATAAGGGCTGATTTATTCAGCACCCTGGACAGATCCCAAGAAGTGTCAACATGTTTGTGTATGTCTCTGGACCCAAATGGCCCCTTATTTTTTCTAAGCTTAATTGACCTCTCAGATCCCCTTTTTAAATAGTGTAAACATGTGCAAGATGAATGTTTTTGCCTGGAACCTAGTATTCCATTCCTTTTCCTTAACTCTCTGTGGGTACTAAAAGATCAAAACCTTTAACAACAAGATGGATATCCCAAAGGTGCTTTTTCAAGAGGCAACTAGACTTTCTGGTTTTTTTCTTTGAAAATGTTTCGCTTCTGATCCAAGAACAAGGACATGACATAGTGCCAGAGTAAAGGCCCTCAGGTTGTTAGATACTTTGAGTTTAGTTAAGTATGTCATAGGGTAGGCAGAAGGGTGGGTTCACTGGCAATAAAGGTTGGGGATCTAGCTAGTTCAATATTCCTCTGTGTCTGCTATGCATTGTTTAATGAGTGCTTTGGCTTGATCATATCCCATGCTGAATAAAAGACCTGGAGAAAAACCCAAGTTTAAGATTTTTAGTTGTCACAGTTTTTCCCCGCGTGGACTGAAAATAATCCCTCACAGCTGGTGGCTCAAGGCCAAGGGGAAAGAAGGGTAGTCTGAGCCAGTAGTTGAGCAGTGCCAATCTTAGATGTTTAGACTGAAAAAGTTCTAATGGTGCAAAATTGGATAAAGGTCCCAGCTGGGCACCGTAAACTGGCTTGGCTTCAACTAATTTGAGTGTGTCTTGAAGAATTTAAGGATGGCAGATGAGCTTTTTTGTATATTTTCAGTCACCCAGTCCCCATGGGGTTTTCTACTCTTGATAGAATGTAGGACTCCTCCCAGATATTTGAAACAAGATTCCTGCTCAATCTTATGATCATCTATCATCCAGTAGTAGTTTTGGGACCTTTTGGCAAGTGCCATGATTTTGATTTTCTGATAATTGAGTTCTAACTGATCTTCCTTACAATACAGTGTTGGTATTCTCGGTGTTCTTTTG
Source organism: Naja naja (assembly GCA_009733165.1). Classification (NCBI taxonomy): domain Eukaryota; kingdom Metazoa; phylum Chordata; class Lepidosauria; order Squamata; family Elapidae; genus Naja; species Naja naja. Next base: position 207,997,903 of record CM019148.1, on the reverse strand, counting down.
AGGCCAATACATTTTAATTGTCAGTTTTATCTCCTAAAACTTATGAGGGTCTTATTAATGAATCATTTTGTCTCTTTTACAATATTTTAACCAAGGCTGCAACTTCTATGCAACTTTCCTGTGTTCCTTTCATTGAGTCCTTTGCTTTTTTTTTCTTACCAGAACATAGGTCTTTTGACTGAAAATGAATGTGCCCTTCCCTCTCTCTAAATCTGTAAAAGATAACACACGGAGGAAAAGGAAAGATAGCTGCAAGGGAAGAGTAAAAGCAGATGATCTCGAACTGTAATTCTGATGTCAGGAAAGCAGAGGCTGATCTGAAGTTGGTAAATGTTGTTAAGAAAGCAAAATGCCTTATTTAGATATATTAAATAGAAAAACAAAAGTAAAGACTGAGTGGATGCAGTATGCTCTGTCCCATAATTGAGTAGACCAGGTTGCCCTGATAAAAAAACACAGATTGAATGTGCCTTTTTGTTTAGTGAAGATGGCAAAATGCTAAGAGGTAATCAAGAAAAGGTAGCACTAATCAATTCTTAGTTTAGTGTTTTCTGACAAAAACATGCTTCGCTGGAAATTTGGGATGAGCACCATTTATTATAGCTATGGTTCTTTTGGAGCTGATATTGTACATTGATATAAAAAATCATCCCTCCCCATGCTTTTACTCAATTGTTTTTAAAAGGATTGGCTAAACAGTTATTTTCAGCTTATCTAGAGATGTGGCCAATAGTATTTGTACCACCAACCCTGAGAGAATAATTTGGGATCTGATTAGATTTATCAACTAATTGGAACTCTTTGGGGCATAATATTAAGTCAGCAAAAAATTGCTTTTTAAAAGTGGAAAATTGTTCCAGCTGAAAAAAAAAATCAAAAACTTTGAAAAACTATTACAATTAAAAGGTACATTCAAATGTAGTTACAGTTTATTAATTATGTTAGTATTGTTTTCCTAAGTAATCATCTTTGTTCAGGTATTCAGGAAATAATATTTAATAAGCATGTTTGAAATGTTTTTATTTCTCCTTAATATCGTATACATTACATGTTTTTATGTGCAGAACTTCCATTTATGTTTTAATCATTTGTTTCCCCCTCTGACTTTTTTTATTTTTAATTCAGAAAATTAAAAGGCATTTAAAAATAAAGCATTCAAAGTTTAAAAATTTCAACTGCATTATAAAATTAGGAAATGTACTTATATAAAAATTTGAAAATTTTATCCTGACAATTTGGACAAAGGACAATGCCTGAAGATTATCTTAATGCAAACAAGGATATGATGATATGTCAAATGAGCTGGAAAAAGTTCCTAGTTCAGAAAAAAAGTGAAAATTATTTCTCAGACTCAGCCTCCTCTCTCAAATCTTATGGAATCAAAGGAAAATACTACGCAGTGTGTAACACTGTATTTTAAAACTAAAGGCTCTTAATCAAGCATTCATTAAAGGCCATCTTAGAATCTCTGCTCTAAGACTCTGATGCATCTTCCCACATGTAGGTCATTTGATTTGCCTTGTACCTCGTTATAGGAACAAAGGCAATACTCTTCAAATATGAATAATTTAGTTGTGAATTTTACTTCAACCTCTCTTTTAAAATGGCCTTTCTTCAGTTCTTGAATCAAACTGTTATTAATGTCTAAATAAAGAAATAAGAGTAACTGGTACCATCCAGAACTATCTTTGGCCATGGTGAGTAGAGCTGAAGGGAGTGAAAGTTTAAGAATACATCTTAACTAAACTAGTGCTTAACTAAAGTACTAAAAAGAAAAGGCATTTATTATAAAGAACCACAATTTATATTAAGACACTCCTTTAATAAATGGTTGGTTTTTATTCTTCTGTGTGCTTTAGATCACCTAGTACAGAGAAGAAATAACAAAGAGAATAGTGTTTTCTTTGTAAGGTTCCTCTCTCTTTCTAATTTACATGTGGAGTCCTCCAGCAGTATCAAGTTGACAATTCCCCAAATCTCCAAAAAACATTGTAGAGATTGCTGGTTAGGAAAAGTGGAAGCTGTAGCCTGAACACATGCAGAGAGCACTAGATCACCTCTCAGAAATATAAATCTAAGAAAATGAAAGAGATTCACCTTCAGGTACAAAATACTTCATGTTTATCTTGGGCTTCAGATTGTAAGAAGTAGGACCTTTTTAAAGTGATACAACTTTATTGAGGAATGTCAGTGCCAATAAAACACTTCAAACATTATTTTTCTGTTGTATACTAGCCAGAATTCTTTGGAATAGGGCCGGATTATAAATACTGCAAATAATGAACATCCACAGGGCCAGTAATATGATTTTTGTATCTTGTAGTTTTATTCTCAAAGAATGCCAGCATGTGTCCCATTCTTAATTATTTTAAAGTTTGCAGTCTTAACAAGGAACTTGCATTTGAATTAGCATGCTTAATATCATTTATATCTTATCTGTCTAGTATTTTGCAACGTTATCCATGTTTATCACCTGTCTCAGACTTCTACACATAACATTGGAAGTTTGAATCTGAAAGGTGCTTCTATGAGAGGACTTTGGTGCTCTCTAAGCTTGGTTGTTTTCTTACATACATTTTATTACACAACCTAGGTAACATCATCAGTGCTAGTAAGGTGTAGGGTTTGCTCTCAGTTTATATTCTAGTGGCTTGCCTTGTCAGTGTTGGAGAAAGTGGTCTTGGAGATTCTTTGGTTGGGCTGTTAACTGTTGGCTTGCTTGGCAGTTTCTTGTCTTGTTTACTTCTTGACTGTTGGTCTGATGTTAACCGTGGAATTAATCTATGCTCATGTATATGAGAGCAAAACCCGTCCCTTAACTAGTCTAATTATGTTACCTAGTTTGGCCAATGAAACATCTGCAAGAAAAGAACCAAGCTCATAGAGCACCAAGGATCCCTCATTTCAACCCTGAGCTGCAAATATTCTCCTTTATTGAGACTTCTGCATATGCTTTCTTGATCACAGGTTGGAAGCTCACACAATTAGAATCTTTATCTTGCTTTTTGTATTCAAGGAAATGTATAGAAGAGCATGTTCAGACTATACCTTAGGAAAGAAAAGTGGCAGAGATAGGGATGTTTGGATAACTCCCTAAGTTTTTTTTTTTCTGTCTTTTTGCGATGTATAAGAACAGTGTTCTGTCTATTTCTATCTCTCTTTAATCTATTATTTTTTAACTGTGTGGAGATGGCAAAAGTTTAAGAAAATGATTATTTTATACTTACTAAGTTGAAGACCATCGTAAGCTCTCTGTACAGCAAAATATTTATGTCCTCAACACATGCAGCTGGATTAATCAAAACCAATATTGCCATTCTGTTAGTTATTATTCATTTTCCTCTTCACAACATTTAAAATATAATTGTTTGTTGAACTGTCACGCTGTTCTGTTTTAAATATACTTTTCACATTTTCCTTAACACATTTTACAGCTTCCCTTACTGCTGTGGGCCACCTGCTTATCTGAAAATATCTTAGCAGATTGTCATGAGTAACAAGATTGCCTTATCAGAAGGTGATGGAAGGATGATCCATATGAGCAGTTATATAATATACCATGAAAGAAATCTATTCTGATTTTCTGTCCTATTGCATCAGATACTTCATTTGCGGATGACTTCTTGATGTGGAAATAACATGGCTAAAAAGAGATAATGGATTGAATCCAAATTCTGCCAGATTTCAGATTCATTGAAATAATCAGATTTCACTAATTTAAGCCCCATTCATTTCGTTACTTCTTCCTTTTTGTCAGTGAACTTTTGGTCTATAGAATAATCTCCTCCTCTTCTTCTTCCTCCTCCTCTTCCTCCTCCTCTTGAGTATTTGCTACCACATTGTTTTAACCCTATTGGGATTACCAGTATTTCAAGGAATCTGTTCCCTTCTACCTTCTTCTTCATGCTTTGCTAGTTCCAGACAAGTCTAAAAAATCATCCTGCTTGATTCCCTGCCCCCATGCTTCTCTAAGTATCATGCAGTTTCCCTTCCTAGTGTCATAAATTAAACTGATAGGGCTGCCACACTGAATCATATTGTACTCAGGAAAGGAAGCCAAAATTGCCCTAAAGAACTATCTTGAAAGCAGGCAGGAAAAAAAATGGATTTTTAAGACTGGCCTCCCAGAATGAGTCAGCTGACACATGGATGGGATATAGTGCCAGGGTAAATTCCCCTCCCTGCCCGCACTAATTGTGTTTATTGCTATAACAGCAGCTTTGTGGGGTAGTATAAAATTATGCCTGTTGTCCATTGGGGGGAAAATGTACAATTTGTTTTCAGCTGTTTGAGTAAATTTCCTCTAAGAAAAGTAGAAATTGAGCATGTTTAATACTTAGACAATTGAGTCTTCATCTGTTTCAAAACCCACAACTTCTATGCATGTTTACCAATTGCTTTTAAGACATTGGAAAGTGAAATATATGCTTCAGTTAAATACACAAGATAAAACTCTTCTTTTGATAGAAAGTTAACAAAAGGAAGGGGCTTTGTTTTGCATTTAATCATAACGGAAACTGGGTTGTCTTTGAGGGATTAGCAATCAAAAGAACTGATAGAATATTAAAAAGGCATCCCGGGTTCTTTTGGCAAATGGCTTTTTTGTGAAGTATCATATGCAGACAACACAAGGCCTGATGAATTCAGGATTTGTCAGCAGTTTCAAAGAGAATGAAGATTCAATTTCCTTCCAGATAAATTTCAATTAAATTATGGGAATAGGAGTTTCAGGCTAGAGTTCTTTAAGCTTGTTTGATAAGTAATAATCTGAAGGCAAGTACTTGACTTTTAAAAGAAATTTAGTAGAATTTGAGCCCTAGAAAGACCAGTGTTTTAAGGATTTATATGATTCGAGTTGTAATAGTTTGCCCATTTATTTGGGAGTGTGTAAGTCTTACTAAACTCGTTGAGGCTACATTAAAGTAGACCTGTATATGAGATCTTTTGGTATAGCTTTGCAACATTTTCCTCTTTAATGCTACAGTGAATTATATTGAATGTATTTGTAATCCCATAACATTACTTTATAGCAAACAAAACTCTATGTCTAATGGTAAAGTACTGGATCCCCCACACCTGTGCTCACAGTCTTTATGGGTTAATCATCGTGAGAGGGAGGGAGAGGGAAGAAAGAGAAAGGGGGAGAGAGAGGGAGGGGAGGGGAAAGAGGGAGAGAGATAGTATAATGTAAGGGAGACCTAAAATGAAGTCCATCCTCCCCAATTGGGTGATTTTGAATCACTTGTCTTTTTTGCCTCAGACTGTTTCATTGAGGGGAAATTGAAAGAGGGAATGGCAGAATATAAATTAACAAACTGAAGGTGTTTGGCCTAGGTTGACTGATATTCTCATCTGGAGGAGTGCAATAAATTGGAGATCTGATTGCCAATGATTGTTCTATGTGTTTTAGCTGGTATTATTTTATTTTTCCATTTTTCTTCTTTGGTTTAATGTACATCACCAGAATCACATTGTTCAAGTTGGGTGGCCATATGAATTCTATAAACCAGGGGTCCCGAATCCCCGGTCCATGGATTGGCAGAGGTCTGTGCCTTGCCAGCAACCGGACCGTGCAAACAAGTGAAGCCCCATCCGTGGTATACAGGCAGAATGCAAAACCACATCCTCTCTGTCTGCAGAAAAAGCATTCTCCATGGAACTGGTCCCTGGTGCCCAAAAGTTTTGTTATAAACAAAGAAACAAATATGCATTTATTAATTCTTATAATTATATTTTTTATGTGAGTGTGTCTAAAGCTTATACATATCCAAGATCCATTGGGCTTCTTCTAAGTATGAGATGGAAACATTTTTTGATTATATACAGGGCAGGCAGCCATATGAAAAAGTTGGCAGTCTTTGGGTGGGCAGAAGTATGACATGGAATATGTTATGGAATATGAATCAGTCTTATTTCCACTCCTTCGTAGTACCATCTCTTTTTAAGGCCGCGTAGGTGGGTGGGTTATAGTTCCTTTTTTTGTGTCTTTTTATCTTTTGAGGGGAGGAATAATTGCATGTCTCCTTTCTCTTTTTTCCTGCTACACTAACTAAATAATTCCCACAAGTTAACATTTTGTGCTAACGGATCCCTGATAAGTACTATGCAGAAAAATTATATCTACTTATGATTTTTGGTGAAGCAATTGGCCCCAGTCTGCTTCTGTCAATTGTGGAAGTATTATATAAATTAGGCAACAACTGGTTGCTGCTCCATTCTTTCCCTCCCTAATGCTTTGCTCAAACTTGCACTAGCATGCATCATTAAACAAAGTCAGTTCCCTCCCCTTCTCATTCATCTCAACCTCAAGCACAGAAGACCAGCAATAGTGCTTAGTTTTTCCCACAATATCTAATTGAACTGCAATCTCCCTAGCAAGAGAATAAAGCACAATTACTCCAGGTTCCACAAAACACTGGTTTGTCATGAATTATCCTTCTGCAAAAAGCAGTGTAGGAGGCACACAGTTTGGCTTGCCAGGAGCATGTGGGCATATGTAGCACCATAAACCTTTGTGATGCTTCTCAGGAAGAAAACAAAGAAAACCTGCAAAAAATTATAGTCCATTTGCACAAACCAGATGGATCTGCTAGGTAATATTCATGATTCCATCACATATGGCAGGGGTCAACCCCTAGTCCATGGACCAGCACTGGTCCAGGGCATGCTAGATACCGGGCTGTTCAAACAAGCGAAGCTCCATCTGCGGGATGCAGGCAGCATGTGAAACCACGCACCCTCTGGTCCGCAGAAAAACCTCTCTCCACAGAACTGGTCCCTGGTGCCCAAAAGGTTGGGGACTGATGACATATGGGATATCACTCATGTTTAATTGTCTCAAAGGGCCCCAGGCTATTTTTTTTTATAATATTGAGTCTTATGACAGATAATCGCCTTCATCTTCTTTCAAGTTGATCAATTTCTTTCCACAGACTAAAACAACAACAAGTCAAACTTAATGGCAGCAAGAATTCTTGATATTTGTTTACAATTTTGATCAATTTATTATTTTTCTGTAGTCTGAGTTCATAAAAAAGAATCCTGATTTAAGTTTAGTGCTACAACATACAGTATTGATCAGTTAATTGTTGAGCTACTGAGTAAACCAAGGCACTTTTGTCATTTGGGGACTATGGTGATTCTCTTAATCCTGATGAAGGCTAAGCCTCATTTAGCATATCCTGCATATAGTATATCCTTTATTGTGGGGGGATGCTCTGAAATGCTCTCTGTGTGAAAAAAATGCTGCCTCTTGTAATGTTTTCATTATTGATGCTCCTATTAATGCAAGATCCAAGCAATCTCTAAGCAATCCTCAGATATATTTATGCTTGTGTGTGCATAAACAGAGGGTCTAACCCAATGACTTGGCTCTCTGTATATTTTCAAGTCAACAACACCGTGAAACAGTTTTGCAACTGTGTGATAGCTTGAAGAAGCATCAGAGGAACATTCTCCTGCTGTTTATATCATCCCCACAATTTCCTGCTATTTTATGAGTGCAGAATCTCTACAACAGAGATAATAGAGAAGCAGAAAGCGCTCAGCTTGACTTCTGAGGCTTTGAGTTAGTTTTCAGGATAGTCACTTAGATAATTTATCATAATTCATATGATAAAACAAAAATTTAGCAACTTCCTAATGTGGTTGTTTATAGTACATTTTTCTAACTTTACTTGAATATAAAAATTCTGGGCCTAAAGAACAAGTCTTGGATTTTACAAACAATTTGCATTGGAATAAATCAGTCTTAATATAGATTTTTTAAAAAAATAAAATAAAATACTACAGATGGCTCACTTTCCCCAATACCCACCATTTCTCTCTGTTTTATTTTCTTCTGAGTATTAATATTGCCCAGTTATTAAATGCATCTCTCCTGAGTAGGCATATCTAGGAAACTCAGAGCGATTCTTCCTGAATTTTGAGCTAGGGGACTACATGACTGATTTCAGCCATAAATTAAATGAAGCAGAATAATACAAAAGAATTTGTTGTTTTCTTATTATTCGTGCATTAATTCCCTTGGAGATGCTTTTATAGAACTTGCACTTTTCTGTTAGCAAACATGTCTCCCTGGGAAAAACCCTGTCTTATTTGGCATAATTTCACTGAACAAAACATGAATTGTTGTGGGTTTTTTTGTGGTGATAGATAAGATTCTGTACTCTGTGAATGGTTCTTTTTTCAAGTATACTAAAAACAACATAGAAAAGTCAAGCTAAATATTGGTCACTTGTATTTGGATTTTCCCATAGTGATTATCTGTAATGGGAGTACATCTATCATTGATAAAATCTCATCAAATTTATCACTTTTTCTCACTGGATTAATCCTCCCCATCAAAATTTTCTCAAACATGTGTTCACAGATCTCATCTGAGTCTCTAAAATCTGGAGAAGCTTATTCCAAGATGAGCTGTTTATGACAAAATTTGGGACTATGATTTCAATAGATAATGCCATTATTTTTTCCAGGATCTTGATTAGGCATTCAGAACAAGACAGAAAAACAGTTCCTTGGACTTCTTAATCTCCAGTTAAAACAGTCTTGATTTCACATTTGGGTTCTTTAATAATAGCACTGGAATAAGGAAAAGTTTCTACAAATGGACACAGTGGTGTTGGGCACAAAGCTCTGGACTGGTCCAAAACAAAGATTCAACCTGAAAAAAACATGGGAAATGTTGTTGTACCGTATTTCACATTTTTTATAGCACTGTATTGAGTAAAGTATGTATGGCCCATTATCTCATAGTAAATAAATGGTAGGTTGTTTCAGGAAATAATCACATGAGGTGTTCTTGTTATCCCAGTACAATATGTTCTATTGCTTGGTGAAATGCTGTTCTTTGTAGCATTGTTCCATACAGACTGGAAGTCTTTCAAGGTAAGGAAAAACTCCTTATCAGAAACATGTTACTGAATTTCAGTGGCACATTTTTGGGAGAGTTTCAGGGGCCACAAAAATGGGTAACTAAATGTAGATCCACCAAAGTTTTATGTGGTCTTGGAAAGTGGTAGTCTTGGCTTTCACCACCCCTTGGTGGATGCTGTTGTTTATTTTGCACAAGGTAGCACATAGCCCTCAGTGCTCAAGCTGTAGGATGATTGATTGATTATGTGCCATCAAGTGTTGACTCTTAGCAACCACATAGATAGGTTTTGTCTATGAGTAGGATTACAGGTAGTCCTCAACTTACAACAGTTTGCTTAGTGACCGTTTTTCACACTTGCAACCATTGCAGCTTCCCCGTAGTCACGTGATTTACATTCGAATGCTTGACAACTGACTCGCATTTATGACGGTTGCAGAGAAACCGTATTCACTTAACAACTGGTTATTAATTTAACAACTGAAGTTATTCACTTAACAAACATGGCAAGAAAAGTCATAAAATGGGGCAAAACTCACTTAACAAAGTTATCACATAACAACATACATTTTGGGCTACCTGTATTATCTGACTGCTATAGTTCTTAGTGCAACCAAGGTTATATCAAGCTTTGAAGAATTCTTGTATAACCTATAAGGAGGGTAGAGCATTCCCATGACAGAGGCTCTGTGATCAGAACTCTGACTGAAGGAAACCTACATACACGCAGGGGAACAATCAGGGAACTTCCATGTAATTATTCTTTCCTCTTCCCAGTCATTAAATGTATTACAAATAAACTGGTACAGACAATAATTTTTGGAATTTTTTATTTCAAAGAAGAATCAACTAGTTGGCTAATATCTGTAAATGTATTCACCAAAACTTGTAGCAAATCTCTTATGGTAATTGAGCACCCTAAGAAGCACTGTAAATGCTGTTCAGTGCAAATTATTAGGATGTGATAATTTCAGAAAGAGGAACCTGATCATTAGGAAAATAGATTATAGCAGGGCTGTCGGGACTTTTTCCCCTTTGCTAAACTGGGCATGGACATGGCCAACATGTGATGCATCTGGGCCGCAAGTTTGACAGCCCTAATCTATGGCATAAAGTTTGACAATAAAGTTATTCTAAGTTCTAAATCTAAGCCTGGTTAGAAAAAATCTTAAGGAAGAATTGATATTATGCTTTGTATAAAGAGTAGCATTTTCTTGGATGTATTAGCATTAGCATTTTAGGCTTATATTCTGCCCCGTACCTCTTTACGGTACTCTCTGGACAATTTATAATGTAGAAACATTATTTGCATATTGCCCCAAACAATCTCTTTAGTTTTCTACACAGTTAGGACTAGGACTCATGATTTCTACTCTGGTGCCTTAACTGCTACCTCAAACTGGCTTTTGCTGAATCATACCAACCCAGAATTGTGATTTGTTTGGTTGTTTAAACACTGATTGTTTTGTTCGTTGAGGGTTTAAATTAGTCAAGTTTAACTGCAACTTGAATTTGACTTCAGTAAAAGTTATTATTATAACTTGCAGTATGTCCTGGGCCAAAGTTAAGCAGAAGCAGAAGCAAAGGCTTCTGTAGAGACAAGCCAAAATTTGTCTAGCACCCCCCTCTCTCTATATAATCTGCTAATTATTCAGGCCTACCTGTACTGTTATAGGAAGCTGCATTAACATAAATATTACAATAACAAAATGAACAACAAAATACGGTGAAATAAGATGAAAACCAGAATTTGATAACTGGATAGTCAGTAGTGCCATGATGGTAGCTCCTCCACCTTCTCCTCCTCCATTATATTTGCCCTAATTCATATTCATTTCATTATTTTAAAGATTTAGTAGCTTAATATTTTTGCTGTTATCCCCTTTTTTATTTCCCTGTGAAAGCTTCAGAAAATAAGATATGGATTGTATTTTGCATCAAAAAATGGTATTAATAAATATCCACTAAGCTGCTTATTGAAGAGGATTTTTTATTTAATGGAGAGTTGACAAATCAAACTTGCTACTTTCTAAAAAATGTAAGTGATTAGTTTCTACAATGTTTTTGTTACCACTCCAATTTACACTTTACCATCCATTGAGTCCAGAAGGCAGATTTTTAAAAAATCACATTCAGTTAACAATCAACTTCCATACATCGATAGTGCATTTATTGTGTACATTTCTTTCAGCCCTGCACCCCACATCCTATCTGAATAAGCCTTGAAGAAGTGCTTACTAATTACTCTGACATACTGAGCAGACAGTATTTTAAAGTAGAATACTATAAGTCTTTTACAGATCTCGGAAAGTAATATTTTATTAATGTAAATATGCTATAAGCTGCTTCTTCTGAAACTTGCAGTAAGCAATAAATGTATTGATAAAAATCCTTCAGTAACTGTTTTTGCACGCTGGAACAAGCATTTGCTAGTGATGTTGCAGAGAGTGCACAATCTGGAAGATGATGCATGGACCTTTTCGGCTTTTTCAACAGAAGAATTGAATAGGACCGTTATATCTTTTGGTTAGAGGGTCATTGTGATTCAGGGGTTAGGCTAGGATTGAGGTAGACAGGTTTAAGTCCATTTTCCCCAAAGATCGAAGGACAGTTTTTAACTAGGAAGAGCATTGGTTGTCCAGTTTGTTCAAAATTCCAAAATGCTGAATTAAATTTGGGGTGGTCAGAAGAACGCTCATGTTTAACACAGAACAGAAAGGATGGTCATCATGATTTCTGCATCCTGTGCTTATGTCATACCAATTTGACATAACAACACTGGTCTTTGTAGGTTTGTTGAATACACATCTAACATTACTTTTTATCATTATTTTTTTTTTAAAGTTGGTAGTGTATTTAGTGGTGGGAAAAAATTATCACCATTGTTCTCCTTTCTTAGGTTATTTTAATGGCAATCCTATCATAGAGCTCTGAGGACCATTCTCTCTCTGTCTCTGTCTCTCTCTCTGTGTCTCACTCTCTCTCTCTCTCTCTTAGCTGAATTCTAATTGTTGGAAGAAAATGAGAACAGACAGCAATATCTGCCAGTATTGTTGGGAGTTGGGTACCATATAAGTTTCTTAAATCATCGTTGTCATCATCAACGAAGTTTATTTATTTATTTAGAAGATTTATAGCCAGACTCTGGGTGGCATACATTAAATAACCCCAACAAGCAATATTGGAAATAAAAATCGTACAATATCAACAAAAAAATGAAATCCATAATTGAACTCAGCAGCAAGAGGCAACTGGGACTCATCAATGGTATAGAATAGATGACCACTGACCCGCATTAAGATGGCTTATCTATTTTCCCAACCCAATGCCCAAGGAAAAGCCAAATTTTTAAAGCTTTTCTGAAGGATAACAGGGGCCAGGAGCAGATGGCGATCATTACAGAGGTCAGGGACTGCAACTAAAAAAACTTCAGAGAAAAGGCGGGATATATATGTAATATGTAACCAATATATATCTGCGTTTTAAAATATAAATAAATTGCTTTTTAAAGCAATTCAGTTATGCTCTCTTTTATTCAGGCTGTAAGCGGGATTTATTGTATTTGAAATGAAAGTGATAGGTTCCTGACTGTGGCTTTAATACCTGCTGTCATGCCAGATTTACACCTTTTTAGGGGCTGACTATAATGCACATGTTCTTGGTGATTGACAGTTTGGCATAAGCGCAGTGTTTGACAATCACCTTTATAAATATGCAAAGTGTTAATCAGCAGGATTGTTTTAATATCTCTGCGTGGAGGGTTCTTTTCTATTATACATTAGTGTTATAGCAAGAGACAACAGAGCATGCATAAATATTGTCAGATCAAACTCAGGTTGGCATATTAGAATAAAATGGGAAGAATTGTTGAAAATAATATTTTCATTAGAAACAAACTATAATTCTTTTCAAACGATGTAATCTTTTGAATTTGCACCTTTTAAACATTATTTGGGAATTATGGATTGTAGGTAACGGATAATAACATTAGCATTGTTGGAAGCCAGTGCAGGCCTACTGATCAACTGTCTGTGTCAATGGAAAATTCACATTCTTTCTCAAAGCAGCCCAACACTCTTGTTCTGGGGTGTTTCCTAATTCCTTACTCATGAGCATTAAAGGCAGAAGCTAATCGTTAACTGAACAGTTGTATTAAATATTGGCTGAAATTTAGAAGAGTCTTTTGGAATGGGCGGCCATTGTACATCAAATCAATCAATAAAGTATGCTGCAGACATTTTAACCATTCCAAATTACAGTCTGGCCTAAATGTTGAACTATAATATGTTCCTATTTGATTTCAAATCACAAGGACTCTAACAGCATTTTTTCCAGGGGTGGGATTCTACCAGTTCTGACCGGTTCTATAGAACTCCTTGTTAACTTTCTAAGCAGTTCGGAGAACTAGTAGTTAGAAGAAATCTCCTTTTGTTTTTCCACCCTTATTACATTCTTGGCAGTATGCCTAGACTTATCCGAAGGAGGTTTTGTTTTTCTTGATACTTTCTTAAAGGGGAAGGGTTGTTTTAAGCTTTCTGCACTGCTGTTGGGAGGAAATACTCCCCTGGAAATACTTCTTGGCTAGCTAGAAAGATTGACATTGAAACATGAGTTTACATACACTTTCTGAGTTTTGGTCTAAAACTGGTTTTTGGTGAAGTTTAATTCTGTGCTTGGTGACGTTTAATCCTGTGTTTATTGATGGGATAATTTTCCCTATTCAGCTTTGTTTGGAAGGAAAAAGATAAATCTCTGTTCCTGAAAAGAAACTAGTTCGAGAAGTCTGGCTAGTTCCTGTGTCTATTTGTTCTGGTAATTGGTTTAACAAGCAACTGTTGTGATTTAATTATTTGTATTGTATTTGAATTTTTTTCTGCTTCATGGTTTCTTTTTCTATCTTGGAAGGGGATCTTCCTTCACTGCTTTAGTGGTATCTGGCACTGTCCTTTTGGGGTGTACTTCCAAGAGGCAGGATACAAGCTTGGCACTGATGTTTTTACTGCCTTTCTGGGGGGCATGTGACCTTTCCTTAAATCTGGATGATTTCCTTAGGATATCTTGTGAGATGAATGAGACCAGCTGGTATCTTTAAATGGTGCAAATGGATCTAAGGATTGATTTTCCTGGGTGTACTCTTTCTGGAGAGCTTAAAGGACCTCTCTGCTAAAGGGTTTCACTTTATGAGCAAGAGTTGGCTGCTGATAGTTATTATTGCATTTAACTATTTTCATTCCTCAAGGTGCTCTGGCATCCTGCCTGATTTGTAACTCCAGCTTGCAGGTATTTTTAATCTAATGATTGGTATTTAGGGCAGCTTTTTGCAAGCAAAGAAGCTTTTTGTATTTTTGTACAGGTAATCTTTGACTTACAACAGTTCATTTAGTGACCATTCAAAGTTACAGTGGCACTGAAAAAAGTGACTTATGACCGTTTTTCACACTTACAACCATTGCAGCATCCCCACTGTCATCAGTAGCTGTTGCTTGTTGAAGCTGAATAGGGAAAATTATCCCATCAATAAACACAGGATTAAACATCCTGTAGATTAGACCAAAACTCAGAATGGGTATGTAAACTCATGTTTGAATGTCAATCTTTCTAGCTAGCCAAGAAGCCTTGCTGAATGTCACTCATCTTGGTTCCCCATCATTAAAAGCTTCTTTCTGACAGCTCTGCTTCATTATTCAATTATTTCTTCAAAGTGCTGATTGTCTAGGGAAGAATTTCCTCCCAACAGCAGTGTAAAAATCTTAAAACAACCCTTCTCCTTTAAGAAAGTCAAGCCCCAGATGCTCTGGAGACAGGAAGTCTAGGCGTACTGGCAAGAATGTAATAAGGGTGGAAAAAAACAAAAGGAGATTGCTTCTAACTATCGGTTTTCCGAACTGCTTAGAAAGTTAACAAGGGGTTCTATAGACTCGGTCAGAACTGGTGGAATTCCACCCCTGGATGGATGGATAGATAGATAGATAGATAGATAGATAGATAGATAGATAGATAGATAGATCTTTAAACTCTTTGCAGAATAGCGTAAATAGTAAGTCATCCAACTAGGCAGGTCATCCAAACATACTCAATGAGTAGTCCTTAATCGGTCTAATCTACATGGAGGGAAGTAAGCAATGGGGTGCCACAAGGTTCCGTCTTAGGCCCAGTACTCTTCAATATCTTCATTAACAACATAGATGAGGGAATAGAAGGGGAACTTAACAAATTTGCAGATGATACTAAGCTGGTAGGAATAGCTAACACCCAAGAAGATAGGCTCAAGATCCAGTTGGATCTTGACAGACTAGAACACTGGGCCATATCTGACAAAATGAAATTCAATGTAGAGAAAAGTAAAGTCCTACACTTAGGCAAGAAAAACCAAAAGTACACATATAGACTGGGTGAAACCAGGCTCAATAGCAGTAACTGTGAGAGGGATCTTGGAATCTTAGTGGACAAACAGCTAAATATGAGCCAGCAGTGTGCAGCAGCAGCCAAAAAGCTAACACAATCCTAAGTTGCATTAACAGAGGGATACAATCAAGATCAAGTGAGGTACTAATACCACTCTATAAAGCCTTAGCAAGATCACATGTAGAGTATTGCATCCAGTTTGGGTCACCATACTATAAAAAAGATGTTGAGACTGTAGAAAAAGTACAGAGAAGAGCAACCAGGATGATTAGAGGACTGGAGACTAAAAGATATGAAGAACGGTTACAGGAACTGGGCATGGCTAGTCTAGTGAAGAGAAGGACCAGGGGAGACATGATAGCGGTCTTCCAATATTTGAGGGGCTGCCACAGAGCGGAAGGGGTTAAGCTATTTTCTAAAGCGCCTGTAGGCCAGACAAGGAATAATGGATGAAAACTGAACAAGGAGAGATTTAACCTGGAAATAAGGAGAAACTTTCTAACAGTGAGAACAATCAACCAATGGAACAGAAGTTGCCCTTGGAAGTTGTGGGAGTATCATCACTTGAGACTTTCAAGAAGAGATTGGACTGCCATTTGTCAGAAATAGTGTAGGGTCTCCCACTTGGGCGGGGGGTTGGACTAGATGACCTACAAGGTCCCTTCCAACTCTGATTATCTGTTCTCTGTTACGAGGCCAACATAAAAACCAACATCTAGTAGGTAAGAAAGCTATATGTTCTAGAATAACTTCATGAAATCTTACTAATCTGGTTATTAACAAAATTATGATTAATTCTAAGTGATCTCTTCCCAAATGTAAGTCTTTATGTACAATGTCATTTTATCTGAGGGCTTAATATCTCTGGGGGCGGTGTTCAGTGAAAAAGGAAAGCACACAAACATATTGTGTAACTGCAGAAATTAAGTTTTTAAAAAAAAATTAAGATGTGGTTATAAATATTTCAATTAAAATTACATTATCATGTATTTTCTCCCCCAGAAATATCGACAGTATATGTCTGGACTTCTGGCTCCTCCATATGGTGCTATGGAAACTGGCTCCAACAATGATAGTAAGTACACACAAGCTACAAGAAATGCAAACATAAAAATCTATTTGTGTCATCCTTTCCAGTATTTGTATCCATATTTGACAATAAAGATAAAGGAAAAGAAGTCCCTGCAGATTTTACTTGGCTAATCGTATATATATGTATGTATGTATGTATGTATGTATGTATGTATGTATATATGTATACATATATATATATATAAAATCTCTGTTAATTATGGTGAAAGTGGATAGATAGATAGATAGATAGATAGAGATAGATAGATATAGATAGATAGATAGACAGATAGATAGATAGATAGATTATCAGTTTAGTTCATGATGAATGATCATCGTTCATGCTAAAATCAGTGAATTTGGAAATCAGTGAAACCCATGTTATTCATTTTTAAGAAGAGGATCATTGATCAGGGCAATCCCTACCATAAGGCAGATTGAAGTGGTTCTTTCAAGCAGCTCCTCTGAGGTATCATGAAAAGGCAACAAATTAATTGTTCTTGTCAGGGCGGGAGAAGAATGTTTGTAGAAGTTGACTAGCTGTGGATATTGAATATAACTTGGATACCAGTTGTTAGGAGTAAATACTAGTCACTGCTTCATTTCAACAGTACAAGGCCTTGATATTTCCTGTGTTTATTTATTGATTTTATTTATACTTCGCTGCCATCAAAAGGTTCATATACATCAATAATATAATAAAACATTCATGGTAAAAGAATATAAAAATAATTTAAAACAATCTATAGTGAGTCTAGAGAATGGCCTTGAAGGACAGAGGGAAGATCTGTTGCCAAGGGAATGATCAGATAAATAAGGCCTGGATCAGAAAAATGATTCACAAAAACATCTTAGCTCTTTCCTCCTGACTTCTAATTAACATGAAGGGAAAAAAGAGAGAGGAAGAGAAGCACATTCAGACTTGCAAGCTTGATGTTAGCCCTATCAGGTAGACCAGACTAAGAATGACCTAAAACTATTTTTAATAGAACAGCTATAGTAATCAAATCAAGACCATCCATTATGCTCACTACATAATGTCACAATAATTCAATCTGATCCAATTAGTTATTACCCCCAGGACTGTCCAAATCACTCAGTTTCTTCTACCTTAAAACTGAAATCTGATACCTTGAAAGCCAATATAATAGGAGCAAACCAAATTTTGGGGAGAGATTGTTCAAGGCATGGGTATACCCACAGATGCGTGCGCATGCGCAGGGAGGCGGGGAGCACACAGAGGTCACGTGTGTATATGCAGGGGGTAGGGGGGGTCACACGTGCATTGCATAATGGGTGCAGGCACGCATGCGCACACAAGCGTGTGCATGTGCACTTTCAGCACGCAATGATGAAAAGGCTAGCCATCACTGCTCTTATCTCTTTACCTCACAAATTTGGGGATCCATGAGTGGGTTCATCTAGGGTGTCTCAGTTGGCCAGTGACACAGAAAAGACATTCCTGCACGTACTGCAGTGCCAAGCTTTAAAGGTCAAAACAGCACTTTAAATTTCAGTTGGAAGCTCGTAGGGAACCAGTTCATGGCCTGAAGCACAAATGTTACATGCTTATGTTGGCAGGTTGTTGCATTGACAACAATAAGGCCATGGGTTCTGGATCAATTAAAGCTTCAAAAGGGTCTTCAGAGCAGACCTTGATGCTCTATCTATTGCTACAGCTAAAACCGAGCAAAGTCTCCCTCAGGCCTCTACCTCATGAGTCCAGGAGAATCCCAAATCACAGACCTCTTCCTTCAGAATAATCTCTTCCCATTCCAAAGACAACATTAGAACAACAGCGCACCTCAGTAATCAAATAAATAGCTCTAACCTGCTTGGGTTCAGCTTCAATCTGTTTTGTCCCACTTCTTTTATCCCATCCTTCCCAGCCCCCAGACATCTTGATTACATCTCCCAAATGGCCTGGGATAATGATATATAGTTGGGCACCATCAATACTGATGATACCACATCCTGACCCAATGGTTATCCCATCCCCAGCATTTTCGTGTAAATGTTAAGCAGCAGGGGAGAAAGCACTAAACTCTGTAGCACCCAAAAAATGAGCAACTGCTTGACTAATATCTCTTCTCCATCTCC
The DNA here is from genome assembly GCA_009733165.1 of Naja naja. NCBI lineage: Eukaryota > Metazoa > Chordata > Lepidosauria > Squamata > Elapidae > Naja > Naja naja. The sequence goes on along the minus strand of CM019148.1, from coordinate 207,979,452 downwards.
TCTAAAGAAAGAGTGGAACTACCCCAGGCTTTAACACATGGACCCTAGTCAAGAATACTCTAGACTTTGGTGAAGTAAAATAGCAAAGTGCTAGACTAACTAGTCAAAGTAGCCAAACATGGGATCTACCTGTTGCCCTTTCCTTAAAAGTGAATAAACTACCCTAAACAGATGATACCCTTCCAATATAATAAAAGAGTAGTAATGATACTTTCCCTCCATTATCCTCTGAGTTTAGATTCAAACCTGAACATACATTCATTGTCAGTCAACTTATATTTTGTGTTTCTTCACTGGTGCTTAAGGAAAACCATTCCTTTTCAAGGATTCAAAAGTTGATGAATGGAAAGAAGGAAATTCTTCAGAGTTTACTCCCCCACCTCAAAACATCACAGTGATAAGTTATTTGCATATATGTCTTAAATTGCAAGTATGCCTTATGTTGCAACATATACAGTATATGCAATGTACAAAACATCTGCAGTGAAAAAATTGCAAATGGTTCATCCAGTCTTTACACAAGTAAAGAAGACTCCATGAGGAGACTTGAGAGAGTTCCTCAGACGTTCTCTTCCTTCTGACCTCTTTACTTTTCTCACCCAGAGTAAATAAGAATCTAATTCTCAGAGTAGAAACTTGTATGGTTAAAAGGAATAAGAGGCCTTACCATTACTTCAGCCAAATCAGTAGCCTTGAAGGCAGTATTCAGACAAGCATCTGGTACAGTTCCAGCATATAAAAGGATAGGCAAAACATCAGCTTTTCTTACCTCTGATTGAGGTAAATGATCTTGGGCAAGTTGCCACCTTTAAAGAGCCTATGACCACTAAAAAGATATAATTTGTTACTCATCAACCTCAGAAGGATTCAGGGGGCTTTCTTCAGTATGGTGTGGAATATCAGATAGAACTTCCACTGTGACTCATTATAATGTTCTTTTTTACAATTGCTACAAGCACCTACTGAATATTATTGGGGAAGATATTCTCCTGCTGCCAGACAGGGTCAATTTTTTAATTTAGCAAAAGAATTCCTGTACCTAGTTGAATGGGAGACTTCTGGGAAGTACCAGAATTGTAATCTAAATTGGGAAATTGAAAAAGCATCTCACAGGAAGGCAATTGTAAACTACCCCCTGTCTTGTTGCCAAGAAAATACACAGGCACGGATGAGAAGTGACCAGGAGACAAAATTAACTCAAAGGAGACTTCATATTTATGGTAGTTTCATCATTCAAGAATAAGATGTTTGTATAGGCTTAAGAAACAGGTTTCCATAGGCTTAAGAAAGAAGCAAACTCCTTTTACAGGTTTTCACTTTTTGTTTTAAATGCTTAATTAAGGTTCATGGTATTAGTGAACAGATACTCTCAACTAGAGTAGGAATTGTTAATCCATAAGAAATAAATTTTAATATTTTCCCTATTTTCACAGGGATGCCTGACAAGGAGAATATGTCTAACAGTAGCCCCTGTTCAATCTCTAAGAACAGCAATAAGGTAAATAATTTTGTTCATTTTGTTTTAGGGGGAGGAGAAGAAATGCTAGGCATCACTATGCATGTAACTAAATTTATTTCTTGAAAAAGCAATACAGGTAGTCCTCGATTTACAACAGAACTTTTAGTGACTATTCAAAGAGCCTTGGTGGTGCAGGCTATTAAACGCCTAGCACTTAGTTCCAGCTGCCTGCAATTACTGCAGGCTCAAATCCCACCAGGCTCAAGGTTGACTCAGCCTTCCATCCTCTCGGGGTAGGTAAACTGAGGACCCAAGATTGTTGGGGGCAATAAGCTGACTTTGTAAAAATGCCGCTTAGTAATAAGCAGGCATATACAATGGAATGAAGGCTATTGCTGAACACATTGGGTTGTGCTCCAAACATTGTAAGCCACCCTGAGTCTCTGGAGAAGGGCGGCATATAAATACAAATTAAAAAAAAAAGTTACAGTATCACTGAAAAGAGTGATTTACGACCATTTTCCACATTTATAACTATTGCGGCATTCCCATGGTCACATGATCAAAATTCAGCCGCTTGGCAACTGACTCAGAGTTGTGATGATTTCAGTGTCCTGGGGTCATATGATCACCTTTTATGACCTTCTGACAAGCAAAGTCAATGGGGAAGCCAGGTTCACTTAACAACCATGTTACTAAATTAAACAACTGAAGTGATTCAATTAACAAATATGGTTGTAAAATGGGTCAAAATTCACTTAACAAATGTCTCACTTAGCAACAGAAATTTTAAGCTCAATTGTGGTCATAAGTTGAGGACTACCTCTAGTCAAAGCATAGAAGTGCATCAATTGATATTTGTAAAGATGTGGTGTATATTTGAATAAGGCAAAGATCTACACATTTTCACCCATGGCAGAATAAATACCTCAAAACACAGGAAATACCAGTGTTACTATGGTTAATGTGGAGAATAAAAATAGACTAAGAGGAAAATACTCATTTCTGGGACAGAACTTGCAGAAGCATTCTGTTTATATACAATTGATTGGAAAAATACTACTAAGCCAGTGACGATTAATTTTGACAGGATAACCAACTTCCTTACTCTGTGGTAATAAGATATTTGCAGATGGAAAATATAAATTGATTCATGTTTAGTTACATCAGAAGGTTTAGAAACTGATTAGCATACATTCTGCATGCCTAAATATCTAATCCCTCTTGTATTAAAAACAACAGCAACAGTGCACTTATCTAGAGATCCAGCCCTATTATTAGATTTTAGAGATGATGACCACATCAGACACAGAATTGATGGCAAAGAAGAAAAATTGATACTGGAAGAAAATTGTCCTGCTCCATTCAACTGGTCTTTGCCTTCAAGTATGGTTGTGGATACTTTTCTTTTACCAATATTAAAGTAAAACTCAATTGGTAGCATAGCACTTGTGTCAGAAGCAACAAGGCACTACCAGGTTAACAGGACCAGCTGGTGACATCACTATTGCCCAGGGAACACCCATTTGTGGGCTCCTTTCATGTCCCTGGCGGGAGCTAGAGCAGAGGATGAGAGCTCAACCCTGCCCCACTGCAGCACTCCGGTTTCAAACATGGGCTTGCTAACCTCTTAACCAGTGTCCTAACCACATGAGCCATCATGCTTCTTAACTCAATTGATGTCTAGTTGGCTTTTATATGCAGAGCAGGAGGAAGAGGCCAATATGCCTTTCAGCTCAGGCAGCAGAATATTTCAAGTTAGGCACTTTGGTTTATATTATTTGGACTAACTCAGCTGATGAGACTGGTTCCATATCACTCCAGTGACAATGTATCCACATTGTTCAGAATCTTGGTGAGCTTACACCTCTGTCAAACGGTCAAACAAACAGAATGCCACACGTAGTCACACTGGGTAGTGCAACTACATGGGTAGAAATTGTAAATGTTGGTGGAAGCAGAGCCAAGCTGGGAGTTTGAAACTTGTTTCAACTGTGGAAACTTTAGTTTTAAAAAATCCTGGAAACTCCGATCATCTGGACACGCTCTAGTGATAGAAAAATGGCTCTGTTCGAGGGAACCTTTGCTTCGCCCACATTTTCTCTCTCACAGGTTCTTGTGGAATCCTAGAGTTCCATTGAACACCATTTGAAAAACCCTGATGTAAGGATGGCAATAAACAGCTAGGCCATTCCAGAAAATAACTAAATGGGATTTAAAGGGGGAACACCCCCAAAAACACAACCAAACATCTGCAAAAAATTTCTGGAGTAATTTGACTTTTTTTTTTTTCAAAAAAAGCATGGAATTCTAAATTAATCAATAACCACCACTGAAGTGAAGTGGCCATAGAAATCTGTATGGTATCCATCCTGAGAACAATATTTCACTTTCCATTTTAGATTAAAAGACATATGTAGTTGAGCCAGTGTTAGGTCTATATATTATGTTATTCATTGCAGTATCTGCCTCTAGAATAATATTCTTGAAAAGATTCAGATAGCTCCCACCTTGATGATTTTCAGAGTGCTATTAAAGACTAGCTATTATCCCAGGTTCTGGGATAACAGCTAGTCTTTAATAGGTTCTGTGTTAGAATGAACACTGAGTTTCTGCTGGATGGATTTTTTTGAGAAGGCGAGGGGTTAATATATTTATCTCTGAAGCACTAATTATTTTGCTTTCTTTTATTGTAATGTAAGCTACCCAGAATCTTGTAGAGTCAGACAGCTGTTAAAATGTCTGTCTGAATAAATAAATAAATGTCTTCAGCATCGTGAAAAAATCATGGACCTTAATTTTTGGTCTTCAAAATTTAAAGATAAAATGATGAATTTGGTAGCATAATGTTTTGCTGCTTTAGCCCAAACAAAGGTGGAAATTTATGTGTTAAGCCTTTCCCTACCAGAGCACATCCATTTAAAGCAGGGTTGTCAAACTCACGTCGTCACGGCAGCATCACATGACATATCAGGACTTTTTCCCCCCTTCGCTAAACCAGGCGGCGTGGCCAGTGCGTGACACATCCGGCCCATGGGCTGGGAGTTTGATAGCCCTGATTTAGAGCCTTCCCTTCCCTTCCTCAAAAGTTGTAAACAAAGATCCAAAATATTTCACCCCCTTGGGATATTACTTGATTATTAGACCTGCTCCTTTCCACAGAAAGGCATGACCTCTTATTAAAACTGAAATTAGAAAACAGCCCAATAAAACTGGGCTGTTTTCCTATATACCGAATATACCTAAAGATGCTGTATTGCAGCAGCTTTTTCTTAGTGCATCTATTTTTATTTCCTAAGATTAAAGAATTAACAGTTCAAGAACAAATGGTTTAGACACAAGATAGACAAGGGACAACAACTGTTCCATTAAATATAAATACACACACAAACTTTTTTCTTCATATTCAAATCCACCGTTTCCTGTCTTCTGTTTCCTTAGACAGACTGATCATTTTAAAACATCTTTTAAATCTTTAATATTTTTGCTAATAATATTGCATCTCCTTGCTTTTCCTTCTGTCTTAGAATGTACTTCCTGCCTTACTCTCATCCTGCATGAAAATAAACACTTTTGGGTGGAATGAACATATGACACTTTGATAGCAATTTCCATTGTTGTAACAGAGGAAAAAAGATCAGGGCCCCCAAATATATCTTTAAATCCAGGATGGGAGGTTCCTTAGGAAAATTATAGCATTCTAAACTTATTAGGGGAGGAACTAAAGTAAACTTACTTCAGAATAAGCTCTACTGGAATCATTTGACTTTTTTCCTAAGCATACATGCTTAGAATTGCATTGTAAGTATATTTTTATTACATCCTTTGAGAAAAGGACAACAGCGAAGTACATCTATTACTATTGAATATAAAAAGAAGCTAATGCTTTGCTAGCAGCAATAGGGAAGTTTGTGAAATATTATTGAATAATTCTAAAAAAAAATCAATAGAATAGGAAACAAATTCTAACAATTACATAAGATAATGGCAATAAGAAATGTAGACAAGATGACCTTAAATGGGGCTATTGAAAGGATGAAAAGTGATGATGCTATGAATGCACTGGAGGCAGGAGGTTGAGTAATGGTGCTATATAAAACAAACAAATAAACAAACATGATGCTCTCAAGATGCAGAATAGATTGTAGAGGAAGCTTTGGTGTGCTGATGGAATGGAATTGTGGTCATATTGTCCCATGCCAAGGTTAACCCTGGAGGTGTTTAGCTATCATTGATTGAGTATTGATTAGAGTTGCAATGGTATATTAGAAGGCAGAAATAATTTTCTTTTCAATTTTTAGATTCTTGGTATTCTGGGATAGGATCACAGATGGTTAGAGTTTGAGGCTGTGTCACTAGTAAAACAGATGAAATATACTAAGTATATTCTCTGGTTTATGGTTCATATAATATACGGTATATGAGTTTTCTTTTCAAGCTAGATCAAGTTGGTAGAACAAACCATTCTTTCTACTCAGGACAAAGATTAAACTGCATCCACGGCAGGTTTTCCTTCCCACTCTTAACCAGCTTTTAGGTATTTGTCCACACTATGGTGGATCTAATCTAGGAGACTTCATTCAAAGTCAACTCAGTGAAACAGTAATTTAATGAATTCTGTTGATGAAATTTAAGTGGGACTACAAGAGAACTAACTTTAATGATGAGTTTCTAAAAAATGGTTGAGAAAGTGGTTCTCAAACAATTGAAGTAGCAATTGAAATTGATTAAGAACTCCTAAAATCACCTCTGAATGAACATTATATCAAAGACATTTCTCTTTCTGTGGTTTTAGATACTACTTGACTAACAGGAGGCAATGCACAACCAGAGTTGTCCTTATTCGGATATTTCAGGTGTACACACCCATTATGCTGATGATGTTACCTAGTCTAGTAATGAAATGTTCAGAAACTAAATTGAAACAAGTTTGGAGAGCAAACCACTGCCAAAATCTAAAACCTAAATCTAAATCTAAAACTACAAGTATTTTCTATTATTTCACAGTGATTATGTTTAGTACTAGATCGTACATGGTTTGTCTATCATCAGGAATGGAACATCACCTTTTCAGGAAGGGGGAAATGTGGACAATCTATGAGTGGTATGCTGCCTAACAAACCTAGTCTAAGCTCAAATCAGGAGGACATATACCAATCACTGACTGCCCTCTTCTCATTCTCCACCATTCAGTCTGACCTGAAGAAGCTTTTTGGGTGAGAAGTGAAATGTCTTCAAGGGAAAAACAAGAAAAGGCCAGTTGCCTTTTGAAAAGGTGACCATATCATTTTCAGCCAAAATGATCATTATTTTTTAGACCATTCTGGATACAGCAGGGTGTGTCTGTGTGTGTAGTTTTGTGTATACTGTGTATATTATGTGTGTATATTCTGGATCCAGCAGGGTGTGTCTGTGTGTGTAGTTTTGTGTATACTGTGTATACTGATTACAACTTCCATCAACTACAGCTAGCAAAGCTAGAGGGAAATGATAAAAATTGTGATGTGGTGCATCTGGAATTGTGAAATCCAAAACTGCTTAATTTACAATATACAGCATAACCATAGTAGTGAGAAAAGGATTTAAGGCTTTACTTTACTAGTATGAATATCCATATTAGATATTAGAGAGATTGGTAGAAAAAAACAATGTAAAATCTGACTATAGCTAATGGAGACAAAGTTTTGGGTTTGGTCTGGTTTCTTTCCACATCAGTCAAAAAGCATTTCATTATTTTTCAAAATGAATGTTTTTGGCAGGCTAGTTTATCATTTGTATCAGGATGCTCTTGCAGATAAGTATTAGAAAAATAACAGGGTGGGAAAAAGGTTCAGCATAGTGACTCTCAGGAATGCAGGAAACAGAATGTTACAAATATTTTTAGATTAGACTGCATCACTTTTTTGAGCAAGCAATTTTTTCTTGTGTATCAGAAGAAACTATTTTTGGATTGTCTCTTCCTTAATTCCAGTGTTTTCAGAGGAAAGGATATGATGGTTGTTTTTAAAAGCCCACAACGGCTTACTGATTTCTACTTTGATTATTGGTAGGCCACTAAATAGAAAGATCTGGCCAAATTTCAGTTCTGGATTTTTCCAAGGATTCAAAGAGATAAGGAAACTAGCAACACTCTACTTCCTGATACCATCCAGATATCCAGATTATCCAGATTATATCACTTTATAGCTGTGTTTTTCATGGAAAGGACTCTGCTATTGTGCATTTTTCCTTGGCTTCCATTTAGCTCTTCTATTTGGCTAGACAAATCACAAATTGTATAGAGAGTCTTCCAAATCTTGAACCCTGATTTGTTCCTTTCCAACAAACCAAAATTTGGAAACCAGAGGTTGATCTTGGGTTACAGCTATTGACTTGCTCAAGAGTTTAACAGCCAAAGGGACCGGATTCAGATGATGTGCTTAGCAAACGATTTCTGTTTTGCTTAGTCAAAGAAATCAAGCAAGAGAGAAAAGATGGTGTGCTTTAGTGAGCCAAGGTTCACCAAATCCTAGCTTATTGTTTCAAGGGAGCATTATTTGGCTCTAAGGGTCTGGAGGAGTTGTATCATGTGCTTTGATGATCTCTTGTGGCTGCATGATAGACCTGACCATTGGCAGCCACAAGACCCTACTGCAAGTTCACACCCTTTTTGTAGGGGTATCATGAGACAAGTACAGAAAAGGTGGACCTTGTGTTGCAATGGCCCAGTGTTGTTTTCTTTACTCTATCCTTTGTTTCCCATGGAAGTCACTGAATTATGAATGAACAGGAATTGAGTCCTGCTATTTCTCTCTGCCTATCTCTATCCCATATCAAATAGATATTTTGCATCCCTCCCTGTGAAAAGAGTTTTTAATGTTTCCCAATTTTATTTTATTTTATGATTTTCTACATTTCATTTGTGTAGATGTTATTACATATATTTCATATATAACTTGGTTTGACCTTGTTTTAATTTCATGGGATTTAGTTTCTTTTTATGTGTCTTTTGCTGCCATCAGAGTGAATATGTATAGGTGGCAACCACTGAACAGCTCTTCAAAATCAGAGTGGCACTGAAAAAGTGATTTATAATTGGTCTTTGCACTTAAGACTGTCACAGCCTCCTCATGGACCCATAATCAAAATTAGGACACTTGGCAACTGACATCTATTTATGATGGTTGTGTGTCTTGGGGTCATGTGATCACCATTTGTGACTTTCCTAACTGGTTTCTGACAAGGAAGTCAAAGGAGGAAGCCAAATTCACTTAATAACCATGTGATTCACTGAACAACTATGGTGACATGCTTAACAACTGCAACAAAAATGTTGTAAAATTGGGTGCAATTCACTTAACTGCCTCACTTAATAACAGAAGTTCTGGTCCCAAATGTGATTGTAAGTCAAAGACTACCTGTTATCACAAAAATGTGTCTGCCTTAAAATATTAGAAATATCTTGAGCGCCTGGGATCACATTATATGAGGAAGAACAAAAGAGCATGTCACTCTGAAGAGCAGTGAGTGGAAGAGTATGTGCCAGGCAGCTTTGTGATCACTTTATCTTGACATTATGTTCAGATCATCACTTTGTCAGTTCACTTATGTAAGTTGAAGTACTGAAACACGTTGGTTGTATACAAGCTGTTATACAACCTGAGTTTGTGAAATGCATTGCATTGCCATTTGTATCATTCTTTCCTGAACATATCCAACATGTGCGGTGACTTGAGGTAATCCAAATTTATCATTTAATACGGCATTTCAACGTTAGGACACATTGGTGCAAAGCAGCTGAATTTGTTTAGGCATATATTAGCTGGGATATTGAGCAGATTCAGGTTGATATTCTTATTTTCTCCACCAATACACATATGAAAGTTTAGATGGGTCCTTGTTCACCTGTCAATTATAAATTATGCAATAGCAGTAGTAACCAGCGCAGAATTGTTGTGATATGTTGGAGAAAAATTCCTAACACCAAAAACATGATTGCTGTGGAACTAGTGGCTGCCCCAAAATGCTGGGTGCTGTCTTTCCCCTTAAATATTGTACATAGTATGGATGTTTTCCCCATTTAAGTTTTGAAACAAGTTTTGTAGCACTCCAAAAATCTACCAAACATATTTGACCAGAGACTCCACCTGGGCAAATTAAATACCTTATATACTAAAAGAAATAAAATTGTTCACAAAGCATTTTCAGATCTTTCAGAAATAATGTTCTGTCACAGGACACATTTTTTAATTACTACTTTCTGATTAGAGAAGTTGTAGGCTTGACTGCTGTCTTAAATATTGGAAAATATGAGTTGCTACTGCTCTAGGGGATGGTATGTTTTCTGTATATGTCCTTTGAGTCTGGGATGATTTTACCCACAGAATGCTGAACCAGAAAACAGGTGTCTAGACAGCATTCTAATAACTACAAGCTCAGTTTTTTTCTGCTTCTACTTGTGAATGTGCCCTGTGTTTCTGTGGCTCTCCAGCTATTAATCTGGTATGGAAAAAAAAAGCTTTTACCTGCTTTCAAATATGGGAGCTTTACTTGTGAATCAGATTGAAATGAACAAACTATTCCAAAGGAGGGAACTGAGCATTTGTACAGCATCTCAGGAATTGTCCAGATTCTACTTAGGGATGTTGAAGACAAGAGGAAAGCTGAACAAATAGCAAAATAACCTTGATGATTTATTCCTAAGCTTTTGCCCAGCAAAACATCTATTGCCGTAGTTTCTCAATAGGCCAGCTCTGTTCTAACCTCTAGAAAATTGGCAATAATGTGTTTATTCCAAGAAAGGCTAAAGAAATAGAGAAAGCTAATAAGATTCAGTTTATTTGTCGTCAAATTTTGTGTCCTTCTATAAATCCCAATATTAATTAACATCTGATTTGCATTTTTCTTCTGCTTAAAATCTTTAGTCCCGTCTACTGTCGAGTTTCTAAAATCATCATTTATCTTTTCTTTTGATTTGCAATTATCAGGATAATCAAATTAACCTGCTTCTTACAAGGTTGTTTTTACAGTTATTTCCAAAATCTTATAGTAAAAGTCAATATTCCAAATTTATCTGGACTCTTAATCTATTTATATCCTTAGACAAAAACATATTTAGCTTTTTTCTGCTTATTTCAAATTCTATAAGTTATTAAGCTTGTAATTATTATTATTTAATTCAAGTTGAACATAAATTCACTCAAGACTTTTAAAACCTGTCCTAAGGTTTCTAATAGGTTTAGAATAATCAATGTCTGAAAGTGATTAGAAAGTGAGTTTTGCAAACTTATCATTATCTCTTGCATCTCAAATCCATGGAAAAGTATTACCTGTATAGTCTTCTCATGAGGATCAGCCATCTAAAGGACAAGTATCTAATCCTCACCGAAGAGGTTCCAAGGGACTGGTCTACTCACCGGTTCATTAGTCTTTGCCATAGTCATCAGTTTGCCATACTTGCTCCAGAAGCATTACTTATTTTTTAAGTGTGACATGCCATGTTTTAAAAATCTGATTTGCAGAACAAGAGATGCCACAATGGGAATGGCAATTTAGAATGAATTGTATACCTGTTTTCCTTTTGAGATAACTAGGATGATTACTGTGCAGCGACTTCTACTAATAAACAAGAGACAGAATATAAAACCCACAAAAAAGATCCCATCAGATGGGTTACGGCAGGGGTGTCAAACTCACATCGTCACAGTGGCATCATGTGACTTTTTTCTCCTTCGCTAAACCGGGCATGGGCGTGGCCAGCACATGAGGCATCCGGCCAGTGGGCCCAGAGTTTGACAGCCCTGGGTTATGGGATCACATTAAGTGTAATAAAAAAGGATCTTGTCCTCTTGTTCTCATATAATTTGTTCTGTGTGATTCTATCACAATCAGTAGGTGCATGTTCACTTAGTTTTTAAAATTGGATGTTTTCAGGATAGGAAAATAGTAACAGTACAATGTAATATTGCTTTTTTCAATATTCAGTACTTCATGCAATCAATGCATTTGGCATCTGTATTTAAAACATGCTCATGAATCTTACAAGGACTCAGTTTTGAAAGACTTTTTTAAAATGTAAATTTGTATTAAATGATTTGGGATTACCTGTCTTTCAAACAATTTTAGACATAGATGTTATAGTATGAAAACATAAGGTGAAGCTAATAGAATAATCAGTGAAAGCATAGAACAACTCTGGAAGCCCTTCTTTATGTAGGAAAGAGAATGATTGTGCCAGTGTTATCAGAATTTAAAGAAAAAGGAATTGATAAAGATAAAATGATTGTCCACCAGATACTCTATTTGGAACAGTGTTTAATATATTTGTAATTTAGTTTACTCATTTTCCACTTTGGAAAGGTTTTCCAGTCAAGAACAATTTAGTTGTTCTTGTTGTTGTTCTTTAATTTAATGTAGTAATCCTGAGCTGTAAAAATTTCTTTTCCAAGCCTCCTGTAGAGAATGATCTCATTATTTGTATTGTAGTATAAAAATATTGAACAATTATATAAAACACATGATTTATTACTTTTAAAATATCAAAAGCAAGTTCTATGGAGTTCAGGAAAACTTACTCCAGTACACAATTATTCTCTTAAGTTGCTTAATGTCCTCCTGTTAAGCAAGTTGTTTGCATCTAAAATCCATGGTTTAGGACTGGAGGATCAATTTGCTTTTACACTTCTGGATTGAGTGGGTCAGATTGCTCATTATCTTATCAGGTTACTAATTTAAATATAAAGAAAGGCTATATAACCTTCTTAGGACAAGGTGGTTGCTGCTTGTTCTATTTATCCATGTCAAGATTTGAAACTTAACAACTTTGGTGGAAAGCCAGCTATGACTTTAGCATGCAGCTTATTTAGGTATTTTCTAAAGCTCTCACAAATATCCTTTCAACTATTTTTAACTGCCTCTATTCCATGATGGTCTCTTGGGGAATAGATTAAGAAAGACCCACCATGCTTTCTTTCTCTCATAAAATTCAGAGGAATATCAAATCAAATGCAACTTCCAAATACCTTTATTTCTCAGGAAGGGAGGGAGGGAGGGAGGGAGTAGGGGAGAGAGAGAGAGAGTGAGACTGAGACTGTTGAGTCACCTCAGGAAATCTGTTGCACAGGATGAGCAAATAGCACTCTGAGCCAAGCACGTTATTTTGTTTCTGATTATGGCAAAGATATTTTCCCTTCAGTTTCCCCTCCTTGATTTTCTTACATCAAAATTATTTAAATAGGGATGTTTTATTCCAGCTAAAGAGGTTGCCAATTCCTTCTCTTACTTAGATTAAAACATTTATGGCAAGCAATTTCTTTCTTCCAGCTGAGCAGTGGCAGGCTTAGATTGAACTATGCACATGCTAGTTTTGCCTTTTGAAGCAATTTATTCAATTCATGCAAAGCAGTTAAAGCACCTGTTCGGCGGTAGTTGGAAGAGCACAAAAATGACAGGAAAATAAGGCATCATTAGTTGCGTTCTGTTGTTCAGCGTGTGTTTGTGTGCAGACCCTATTCTGGTTCACATTCCTTTTCTTTTTCTTGGCAAAGAATTACTACTGACATTGGCAGTAATGTGTCATTTTGGTAATGGCTTGGTCATTTTGTGGCAGGGCGATGTGTGTGTTTCTAGAATGACGCTTGTAGTTTAAAGCAGCCCACTACAAAATGTTAAATAATATGCATCTGACATTATGCTTTGCGCTACATTGGCTTTAACTATTGCACTATATAAAAAGTTAAAAAGACTTTTTTTTCAATAGCAACCTTAATTAACTAAGGTCACTAAAATAGAAATAATATTTAATTTGTTCTTAAATGAATGCAGTGGGCTATTTTTGCCTGTGTTCCTAAGGAATTCCTGGGTATTTGCATTAAGTTGTCATCAGTGTTTGTTTTACATCCTGTTATTTTGCTAAGCATCATATGCTGGACATCTAACAATAAAATACAAATAAGATTATTAGGAGTGCTTTCATAGGAAGTTTTTATTATTCAAGTGCTCTCATCTCGTTCATGAAATCATAGCTGTTTTATTAAACTTGTATTGCCAACTATCAGGATGTTTGATGGCTTATAAAAAAAAGATTATGAACCCTGGTCAGTTTTCTATTTATAACTCCCCATTTTTTTCTACCCTGTTGTCAATACCTCTATTTTTTTTACCTCAATAAAATTTCCATTAAAAAAAATTACCACTGTAGATTTTAGATGGTTAGCATTAGATGATCTTTAACTCTAAATACTAAAAATTATAATTACGATGTAAAATCCTATTTTTAAAATCCCTGTAAAATTCAGTAGATGAATATTAGGCATCAAGTCAGTTAATGCTGAAAGCTTATCTGAATAAAAATATATTTGCCTGCAAAGGAAGGGCATCCAAGATGGAGCCCCCAAAACATGGGGAAAGCTTGCTAAATGTGTGCCTAAATGTGACTCGCTACAGAGAAGACACCCTCCCCCCTTTGTGGATCTTAAATGTGGTAATTTAAATACAGTAGAGTGAGACCCTACTGTACAAGACTATCAAAGACAAGCCAATAACCAAAGTTGCTGGAATAAGATAGGCTTGGATTTTCTGCACTAATTCAAGCCAATAATTGATTGCAGCATTATACTACCTTAAATTTCCCAATGTTTCTAAAGAGAGATCTCTATACAGCACATTGTATTAAATTAAATGGAATGAAGGTAAGGCAAATATGACCATGACCAGGTTTGATATCTCCTGGCATAGGAATGGTAGCCTTTGCTACACAGATTCATTCCTGAGTAATTTCTGAGCCTTAATATATAGGTTCAGGGTTGAATGCTGGAGGATATCCTGTCTCTAAATTTGAGTCTTCAGAGGCTATGTAAGCCCATATAACATAGGTTAAGTCCTTGTTCTATGATTTAATTGAGTAAGAACACCTCTGTCCTCTCTTGAATTATGCTTCAATTCTGAGAATTCTTTTGTCCACATCTACTCCATTACTGTGATCAACCCTGAAGACTACAGAAAACTCTCCATGTTCAGGTTGAAAAAACATGAGGCTTAAAAACAAGATGAAACTCTTAAGGAAATCATGGGACATCAGCCACTGTGGCAAATAAATTCTCCTTGTATTATTTTCTGAACTTGTCCTCTTAAAATAATAGGAACCAATGGCTGGAACCAAACCAGTGTAGTGGCTTGGTTAGTCTTGAACACAGAGCTTGTGGGTGACTTTAGGCCAGTGGTGGCTAACCTTTTTGGTCTCCTGTGCCAAAAATTGTGTGCGTGCTGGTGCTTCCGTCCTTGTGTGCCAGCACCCAGAAGGCAATGCGCCCCCCCACACCCCCTGCGCATGTGCACACAATCCTCCCGCACGCACCCACCCTTACCTACCTGTGCCTCACAGCTGATTTTCAGCTGGTTTGAAGCCTTTTTTGGCCTCGCAGAGGCTTGGAAAAAGCCTTTGCAGGTGACAAAACGGGCCTATTCGGCCTGAAGAGGCTTTTTTCAAGCCTTTGGGAGGCCGAAAAAGGCCTCAAACCAGCCAAAAATCAGCTGTGAGGCACACACATGAGCAGTGAGGTAAGTTTACCTGCGGCTTGCATGCCAGCACAAATGGCTGTGCATGCCACCTTTGGCACGTGTGCCATAGGTTTGCCATCACAGCTTTAGGCCGTTCATTCACTCTAAGTCCAATTTCCCTCACTATATTAAATGAAATGGAAGGTGCTGTTAAATGAATCATTGCAGTTAATAAGTTAGTAATCCAGTTGTTAAGTGAATCTGAATTCCCCATTGACTTTGCTTGTCAGGAGATCGCAAAAGGGTGGACTATTTTTGTAGTGAGAACAGAATTATGTATAAGTAGTTTTATAGGGCTGTTGTACAATATGTGCAAAATTGATCCAAGAAGACAGTTCACATCATCTTAAACTCATGATTTCTGTGAGGGGAATGTCCTGTTTCAGAAGGATTTACTATTAGCACAATTTTGGTTTTGGTTTAAGAGCATCTTATTTTCTCATTTTAACAGTCATATATACTTCTTCCTGGCTTTATCTCAACATAGTGCCTAATTATTCTAGACCAGAGGTGGGCAACTATGGCCCCTTTAAGATCTGTGGTCTTCAACTCCCAGAATTCCTGAACCAGCATGGCTGGCTTAGGAATTCTGGAAGTTGAAGTCTACAGATCGTAAAGGGGCCATAGTTGCCCACCGCTGTTCTAGACTGTCATATATGTCCTACCACAGTTAAGAATTTGTGTTAGAATATTTTAAGATTCCATCTTAAGCCACTGTGGCTTGGAATTTCAGGCCAATTCTGCTGACTGCTGGCTGCCAGCAGTTCAGTTCAATTCTTATCGCCTCAAGGTTGACTCACCCTTCCATCCTTCCGAGGTTGGTAAAGTGAGGACCCAGATTGTTGGGGGCAACACACTGACTCTGTAAACCACTTAGAGAGGGCTGTGAAGCACTGTGAAGTGGTATATAAGTCTTAACTGCCATTGCTATTGCTATCTTGTTTAGTTTTAATATATTGATTTCTACGTTCTTTAAAATGTCATATCCACATTTGTGTTCTCCATCAATGGTACCTTTTTTCTTTTATTTCAATTTATTTTTTAGACTTTTTTCACTCACCAGCATGTTCCCCTTTGCTCATGTAAATCCATTTCAGAGGTAATAAGGAATGACATATGCAACAGGCCTAGAAAAACTAAGTTAATTTATATTGTAATTCTCTAATCAGCAGATATTAATAGTGCTAACATAATAAAGATGCTTACTGTAAGATTTCTAAATAATTTGCTGTGGTTGGTCCCTTTGCATTGTTTAAATAGACCATTATATTTTTTTATCGTTGGTTTTAACAAAAACAATGCAATTACAGTATATAAATGCTGGTATGGATTGTATGTGCACTTAGGACATGTGTGTCTTTTATACTTCTCCTATATTGCCTATTAATTATTTGACAGAATGTGTAGATACCATGCATTAGCAATTATCTGTATCTGAAACACCATTTGAAATTATCGTAAGTTGTAAATAGAGTACAGTGATGGTTCTTTTATGTCTGTTGCATTCCTTGGGAAAGCGAGATTTATTGAGCCTTGTTTACTTCATAGTTATAGAGCCCCATGTGTTCATCAGATAGGCTTTGATATTTTTAAGAATGGGAGACAATAATAAAAATGAAAATGTTTTGATTTAAAGTTAAACCAGCCTCTTGGGCACACCTAGATAACCTTGGCTGATCTTGGAAAGTTAAGCAGGATCTGTGCTGATAAATAGTTGGATGGGAGACAATAGGAAATCCCAAAGCTGTAGCTAGATTGGGAAGTCAAAAAACATCACAGAAGAAAGTGATGGCAATCTATTTGCGTATTGCTATTATTTGCTCCATATTAAAACTTACACTTTTACAGTAATGAAGCTTATATTTCTTACGTTTCTTGGTTTTGTCACGTGCTAGGTTTCTCCTATGTAAGAATGAAAGGGTTGTTAATGTTTTTCAAGGGAATGTGAAATAGCTTTACTGTCTTCCTCATCCTTCAGGTACCATCAGAAAAAATCCTCCGAGCTGGAAAAGTATTACGGAATACTATCCTCTCCCGTGCTCCTCATATGATAAGAGACCGGAAGTACCACCTGAAGACCTACAGGTACCATGAGGGAAATATCATATTCCTTTTTTGCTTGAGTATCATCTTGTGATTTTTCATAATACTTTTGGGTCCTTTCAGGTTTCCAAATATTGGAATTATTGGCAATGTTGTAGATCTCCAGCATGCTTTAGCCATTTGAAAATTGTGGTTTACAGCACACTGAATTCTGGGCTGTTTGAAGATTTAATGCTACAAACATTATTCAGGCATCTTGAGTCAAAGAAGACCATGGTTGTCTGAATGCCATCTGTGTATACTTTCCTTAAACCAAGCAGGCTATCTTTAAATTGGGCCTTTCTCTTCAAACTTAGCCTCAAACTACAATCCTAATTACCAAAATTGCTAATGGCTGGAGATAATGGGAACTAACGTCTAACAATACGTGAAAGGACACCAAATTCCCAAGTTGTTATTGGGAGAGACATTTTAACTTAGTGGCCTTACTTTTGAATAGACATAATGTAGAATTGCATTGTCAGTATTTTGTGTATGTTTCCGTATCGAATGCAATGTAAAATACATGCATTGTGTATATTAAACATGCAACAGGCAATATTTTTACTGTCTGTTGTATATTTGAGCAACTATGCATATGTAACATTATTCTTTTATGGATCCTGCTGGTGGCAGCAGTGCCTTGCTAAAACAAGTTTATTTTTGGCAGAATAAGAATTAAACACAGATTTTTATCCTTTCTTCTACTGTACTAAGACTAGTGACTTCTAGCTTCCTCAAAGCACTGAAGAAATAAATTAAATATCATTTGGGTTCCTTTTTCTACTTTGGAGAATGTATAAAATGTATTTTAGGAGTTATTAATTGTAAGAATTTTTTAAAAAAGTTAGAATCAAGGTACACAATCTGGATTTTGTTTAATCAACCTTTCATTCAACATGTGAACTATCATCAGAATAACAGACTGGAAATGACTGGTCATCAAGCATTGTGTGTTGCATTGTACATGCCTGCTTTTTTTATAAGCTCATGCAATATATCAGTCACATTCTCTCTCTAAAATGTTTTCCAAATTTAAAAGTAAGTAACCATCGCCTTTATTTGCTAATTAATGTCTGTAACAAAGCTGCTGGACAAATGTCTTTCAATGTCCTTCCAGGGGGGCACAGATAATCCTTGATTTATAACCATTTATTTAGTGACTGTTCAAAGTTACAACGGCACTGAAAAAATGAGTGGTTCTCACACTTACAACCATCACAGTGTCCCTGCAGTCATGTGATCATGATTTGCAACCTTCCCAGGAGGCTTTCAACAAACAAAAGTCAGTGGAGAAAGCTAGATTTGTTTTAATAGCCATGTGATTTGCTTAACAAACATGGCAAAAACGATCATAAAATTGGGCAAGGTCACGTGATGGTTCACTTAACAATTGCATTGCTTAGTAATGGAAGTTCCACTCAAGGGCTACCTGTAGTGAAGCTTGCAGAAAGCATTCGGTCTTATTTTAATTCATAAGAATGTTTTCATAAATTGAAGTACAGGCTTAGGTTGCCATGTCACTTCAGCAATGTCAACATATTCCTATTTTCTTTGTCTCTCTCACTGAAATGGTAGATTACGTGTGATGAGGCTATTGTCTGAGAAACAAGATGATTATATTTGCATTGTTAAAGACGCTTGCTTTCTCTATACATAGCAATGAATCACAATCCTTTTGAAACTGTGTCAGGTTTGGTTTAAGTAAACAAAACCTCTAGTTTCCTGGGACAACGGATGTTTATAAATAGAAAAGTTGTTATTCCTTAGAAGTTATATTAACCAGATTTTTGTGTTACATTTTTCTGAAAAGAGCCTAGAATATTAATTAGCAGGATAGTCTAATATATTTGTATCATATGTCATTTATGTTTTGAATCAAAACTTTACTGCCCAACCAGGGCCAGGTGAAGTTTATTTATTTATTTATTTATTGGATTTCTAGGCCGCCCCATCTCCCTAAGGACTCGGGGTGGCGTACAAACAAAAAAACAATTACAAAGTATACAATTAAAAAGAGATTAAATAATAAACCCAATTTAAAATTAAAACGCTAAAAACAATCCTTAAAACACCCATCCCCCCTCAGTCCAGGTCAGCGAGTTGGAACAACCATGCTTTTAGGCCCCGGGGGAAAGAGCGGAGGTCAGGGGCCACCTGAAGCTCCAGGGGCAGTTGGTTCCATAGGGTGGGTGCTCCCAAAGAGAAGGCCCTACCCCTCGGGGTCACCAGCCCCCCTCACCCAGGTTTTTAATGCATCTCCTTGAACTTCTCAACAACTTTTAGAACCTTAATTAAGTTAAAATAAAAAATAAATGCATTTTTTCTTGGATAAATCCCCTCACTGGTATCCAGGGGAGTGGTCAAAAGAGGCAAAACAGTGGTTGTGGCAGCATGATCAAAGCTCCACTCTTTTTGAAAATCTGCACTGAAGTTGTATTCACAAAGGGGTAGGCATCAATTACACTGCCATAACTTTTCCCTTTTTTATTTTCATCCCTAGATTCCAGTGCATTCACTGAAATGTTTAGGCTCCCGTCTTTGGTACATCATTCAAAAAAAAAAAAAATCAGCTGCAGCTCTCACCCTGAAGAAATAACTGTTATTGTTTAAAATTATAAAAACTTATTCTGTTGATAGATATATTTCTGGCCTTTCATAAAAAAATCAATGTTCTCAGAAGGCTCCTAATCTAGACAGGGTCTGTTGGGCCCAGGGCAGGATTGGGGAGACAGTTGTTGATCTTGGATTGCTGCTGCCTCTCAGCACAGGGTCTATTTGGGGCCTTTCTAGTCCTCTTTCTTATCTGAGGAGGGCTTTTGATGTCAGGCCGTGACATTTTGGATTCCTGCAGCCAGGAATACGCTGAGGCTTTCTGCTGGTTTGTTATTCACAGTGCCCACAATTATAACATTAACAGCCCACGATTTCTTTACATGATCCTCATTGTCTGCCAATTTCAAATGTTCTCAGCTAGGGTTACTACATATCTAAATAGACAAAGGAAGGCAAGGACTGTCAACTAAACAGTGTAGGCTGGCGGCCCCTAGGGGTAGGGCCTTCTCTGTAGGGGCGCCCACCCTCTGGAATCAACTACCCCTTGAGTTGCACTTGGCCCTTGATCTCCGCTCCTTCCGCCACAACCTCAAAACATGGCTATTTTTGCAATCCGGCCTGGACTGACAGGGGATCGGGGTTTTTAATGTGATTGTTTATTTGGCATAATTTAATATCTTTTTAATTTCTTTTAACTTTTGTACTTTCTGTCTTTTATGTGCTGCCTGAGTCCTTTGGGAGAGGACGGGCGGCTTATAAGTCCAAATAAAACAAACAAAACAAAACAAACAAGGACCACTGAAAAGGAGAACAAATGGGGCAAAAAGAGGATATACTGATTGTTTATGGCAAGGGTCTTCAAACTTGGCAAGTTTAAGACTTGAGGACTTCAACTCCCAGAATTGCTGAGCTAACATGACTGGAGGAGGAATTCTGGGAGTTGAAGTCCACAAGTCTTAAACTTGTCAAGCTTGAAGACCCCTGGTTTATGGCTTAGCGACAGAGTTTCCAGTCCAGTTGTTAAGCAAGATCTAACTGTAAGTTTCTGAGTCTGAAATGCATGGAGATCACTGATCAATCATTGTTCCATCTGGTATTCTATCAGCAAGATGTAGAGAATGCCAGCCAATCACTGGTCATCTTCTTGGTTTCAAGCTATCCAGTCACTGAATGTCCTGTCTTAAATGTTTCTAGTACTTCTTGTACAAGGAATGAAGTTAATAAGATTGAAACCAACAATTTTAAGCCCAATCAGAACCATTAGTTTACTTTTGTACAGGTGTCTCTTGATTTCAAGGCTTTAATCAAATTGCCCAAATTTCCATTCATTTGAAAAGATGGAAAGAGAAGGCCCAGAAGTTAAACCCAAAACTACAGACTTATTTTGAAGTGTGAAACTGCACAGCCTAAATTAACAAACCTCCTTTCACCATCCTTTCATAAAACTGAGAGGCAAATTAGTTTCTAGTATTTTCATATATCTATTGTCCATGCGTTTATCTGCCTGCATTTATGTATCTTTGTTTGACAGTTTGAAAGATAGTCTCCTCCATTGACTGCTGTGAGTGGCTGCCTGGAAGATTAATGTTTAAAACTTGTAGCAACCAGATTCAGAAATCTCAACACATTTTGTTTATTATGATGTGAAATCTACAGAACAGAAGAAAACCTTGTCAGGTGGTATACGTTGCAAGCTGTATGAAACGGGTTCAACAAACCCTGCAAAGGCAGCATTTCAGCAAAACTGAATCAAGGCCTTTTCCCACATAGGAAATAAATCCCAGTCTAATCCTATGAAACTGTGCTATGTGAGACCCTTCCTAGGAGCTGCAGAAAAGAATTGGGTGGCAGGTAGTCACTCTGTTGGGAAAACAGAAATTTGCAAGTATAGGATGAACTCAATTCATACATGTAAAGTCTCTATTGACAACTATAACGGAGTCTGCACGCTACAATAAATTGTGATTGTTAGAATACAGGTTATTTATTTATTTATTTATTTAGACTTGTATGCTGCCCTCTCTCCCTAAGGAGAGAGGTTATCATGTGACCAACATTTATGACTTTTTTGCAGCAATTTTTAAGTGAACGCAAGTATCATAAAGCAAACCCATTGTTCACTAGGGTGTGTTTTTTCCAAAACCCAAAAGTAAACTCTGGGTTTTGGCAAAAATGTCATAAATTGTGATCATGTGACAAGGGGATGCTGCAAACAGCCATAAATGTGGGCTACTTGCCGAGTGCCCCAATTGTGGTCACATGACCAGGGGGGGCAGCTATCAGAAGTTTGGAGGGGGTCTGTCATAACTTTTGAACCTTCATTGAGTCAGGGACTACTTGTAGTAGATTTCATCCATTTCTGAGTAGAGATAGCTGCCTGGCACTCTTGAAAGAATGTCAATCCATAATTATGTCAGCAGCAGCAGCAACAACGAAGTTTTGCTAAATATTTTGCACCTGACACTACTGATGTTGTTCCCATCTTTTAGACAATGCTGTGTAGGAACAGAACTGGTAGACTGGATAATGCAGCAGAGTTCCTGTGTTCATTTACGGACCCAGGCTGTGGGCATGTGGCAGGTATTGCTGGAGGAAAGTGTTCTCAATCATGGTAAGCAAAACTTAGAATTGGGAAATCCAGAACATATGCTCCTTAATACAAGGAGGCAATCTATTGAATCTATTGAAATCTATTGAAGTTCATAAGCTGTACTTTAAATTATGATGCTTGAAAGATCTCATTATTCCAGTGTTCAGAGATACAGTCTGTTCCTAGGAGAATCATTGTCAATAGAGGATAAGCACATTGAAGAGGGACCAATAATCAGATCTGAGATGTTTCCTCCTCCAACTAGACTCTTAAGTTGGAATGCCTTTTTACTCCCTCTAACACTGTCTCCTCCTCTTCACTTGGTGGTTCCACCACAGAGCTACTTCTACATCAGATCATATTCTTAGAGAGCCTTCAGACACCTAAACTGGATTTTTAAAAAGTACTGAACAATGCTAGTAGATCCAGTCACAGCTGAAGAAGCTTCTTGGATGAGAAGCGAAATGTCTTCAAAGAAAAACAAGGAAGTCCAGTTGCCTCTTGAAAAAGCACCTTTGGGTGAACAGTGCTACATTGCAAAAGCGGCTTTTCTAAAACTTCCTGCGAAGTTGAAACATGAAAACTTTTAATAGAAATTTGGTTGGTGTGGATACTGAATTTATAATTTGAGATTAAACTAATCCAAACGGATCTTTCATCCAAATAGCATCTCAGTAATCTAGTCATTCCTGAAAAATTTTGCAGTAGAAGAGAGATATTTAAAGCTCACATAAGTGGAGATTTAGTAGAGTCAGATATGAGGCAGAGTCATAGATATTTCATGACTGACATCCAACACAAAGTAATAAGCATGTTGTCTGTTAATGTATTGAATCACCAGCACTGACATTCTGTTCTGGCACAGGCAAGCCATTGTTGGCAGAGATCTATGAGAAGTCCAGCAGTCTTCTGGCAACTGCTGGACTTCCATAAAGAGCCCTGCCTTGCCTGCTGAGAACTGCAGGTCTGTATCATTTAATGGTGTTGAAGATAATAAAGCCTTCTACCATCAATCTTTTATATCCTATTGCTGCTTTCAGTGGACCAAGAGCAGTACTTCCAGGACAAATATTTATTTTATCGATTTTTGGATGATGAGCATGAAGATGCCCCGGTGATGCCAACTGAGGAAGAAAAGAAGGAATGTGATGAAGAGCTACAAGACACCATCCTCCTGCTTGCTCAGATTGGACCCGATGCTCATATGAGGATGATTCTTAGGAAGCCGTAAGATGGTTAATAGATTATTGTTTTTGAGACTTTGATTTAAACCTTTCACCTGTATGTATGCTTGGCAGGTCATGTGGAGTTTTGATGTTTAGCTACAAGAAACAGTGCAAAAAAACCTGATTGAAATGATAACTCAGATATGCTTGCTTTGTTAGAATAAAGCAAAAGACCTAAACTAAATCAGGTATATTCATGGGCTTGGTATCAAGAACCTATAATTACACTGTATCTTTTAACATGTCCTACAGTAATATGATAGAAATTTCTGCTGTACAAAATATTCTCTGGGTGAAAAATTATTTTTTTAGGCAGAAAGAGTCTAGGCTAATCTTCATTGAATACTAACTTGCCAGGTGCAAAAAGTTTTCCACCAAGTTAGCAGTGATTTTCAGTCTGTGGAATAGTCCAGATACATATTTATTATCCCACTTATTATGATCCTATTATTAAAGTTCACAGGAAGTGTAGGATATTGGCTCTGGGTTGATTTGAAAAATATCCTCTGCTTGTAAATTACCACAGCTGCTGCCTTTGACTTCCAATTCTTCAAGAGGTTGCAAAATTCATATAATTACCAAGAAAGAAATAATGTATTTTTTCTTTATTTTTTTAAAAATGCTGAAAAGATTACTTTGAGCATTTGATTGTATAATGGCACTGCTGCTTTAAAAGGTGCTTTCTATTGTTTTGAATTTGAAACTCACTTGCAAAATGTGTCACTTGTTTTGACAGGGAACTTTAAAATTTCTTTATTTATTACACTGCAACATTTTAACTGTCAAATGATGAAAGAATGTCTGTAGTGTTAAAAAAAATAGAATAAAACGGCAAAGAGAAAATTGGCAGACTCTGGTTGCTATTGGTAGGGGTGCCCCCTCCTTTTTATTAAAAAACATACATTGCTCTAAATATAAAATTAGCTTTTTTTTTAAAGAAAGTGCTACAAACAAAGCTGCCTGGTTCTAATGATGCATGTATTAAGAAATACAAATCTGTTTCATGCACTGAAAAACTGTTCGAAAGATGTGACTTCTATTTTAAAAATTACCATGCGATTCAAAAGTGACAACCAAAATGGATTTTTAAAAATTTTTAATATGAATTTGATTTAACCATTTAGCAAAAATGTTGGTTTACTGGAACATGTTGGGCATATAAATCAAATAAGGCATTTAATTTGAAAGTGTTATTGAAATAGGCAGTTGTTGTATGATGATGGCTTCTACCTCACTTTTGATTTTCTAAGAGGCAAAGAAGAATGTCACAGTATCTGTAGTGGTTTGTTTGTTCTTCAATTACGACTAGTCATTCTGAGCAGTGGCATTGATGCCAAAACACAGTGTGCCAAAATAACAACACACGCATAGTGATGTCATCACACATATGTTGACATTTCATACTTACTTCCCAATGCCTGATGCAAATACATAACTCATGGCCTTTGCATGATGATATCTTGCCACCATGCCTTCACCTCCCCTTCCCATTGGCACACACTTATGTAGGAATTATGGATCTGATTTAGATTATTTGGGGGAGAGAGTGTCCATTGTATGGATGGCAAGATGTCTACTTCAAGAGAATTGTGTGAAGAGACAGAGGACATGCAATAAGTAACTCCTGAATTTTAGAGAGCAGCCCTACTTTCTCCATACATTATCATCTGTGAGTCTCAAGTTAATAAATGTCTGCCAAGCAGTGCATGAAGGAAGAAACTTTCTAAATTCTGCATCCAGGAAAAGCTGCTCAGCTCAGAGAACCATGTTCTGAAACACAGTGTCACCATATTTGTAAGCTGTGCCTGGTGTGAAGCCTGACTGTGTTTGGGCGTGTTACATCCTTTGAGTCAACCCTGATTCCTAGTGATTGCAAACACAGGTCTGTGCTGTTTTCTTGGCAACATTTTTCAGAAATGGTTTGGCCATGGCCTTCTTCCTAAGATTGTCAGGGCAAGCAACCAGATCCTCATGTGTAGAGTTCAAGCTAACTACTTTAGTATATATTCTGCCTATAATACAGGAATTTCCCCAGGACTAATAGCTTTTCCTTGGGAAAGATAGATAAGATTCCAGTGAGCTTGGAGGGGGCAGGGGTCAATCCTGGATCTCTTATAGTTGTACAGTAATTCAAGGCTGATTCCCTACTTGATTCTTCCTGCCTGCCTGGTTGGACGTTTCCCAACAAAAACTGAAATGAGTAGCTCAGAATTATTCAAATGGCTTCATGTCTAAGGGATTATTCCTCCCAAATATATCCCTGAATGTCACACCATCAAGTGAGATATGTCTCACTTATGTATGCTGTGTGTATATTGTGCATAATCAGCTCTTTTTAGCCCTGAACAGAATTTGTAGTTTGGAGGGCAAAGCAGTTTTCACAAATTTATTTTGTGACTGCATAAAAGAAAAGCTTATTACTGGATTGAATTGGAATTTAATTTAACAGATGAACATCTTTAGTCTCCTGTGACCTTTGCTCTCTTCCTAGTGATTTTGTTACCATGGCTATGCAGTTTCCTGGAAGACGTTTGTCCCCGCCTTCTCAGATTCTTTTTTTCAAATTTCTAGTTTAGCATGCAGTCTTGGCATTCCTTGGATATCTTTTCTGTCTTAGCAGGTTGCTGGACCTGGATGATCTTATTTGGATATGGACATGAAGCAAGTTTGGGTCTGGTTTATACTAGTCTGAAAGATCTTCAACATTTTTCCTAGATTTTTTTCTCTCTAGAAAAGACATTTTCCTACATCCATAGGATGGAGTCCTGCATCTCTTTCAAAATTGGAAGATGTAAGACTATTTTATGAGTGAACACTCATAAACAACAACTGAGCAAACACTGTGTAAACAACTTCAGTGATAATGGGAAGTATTCTTTTTAGTTGACTCAGGTCTGATATATGCTCAGTCCGCTACTATTGGCTCATGAAAATAATGTTTTACTTATTGTTAGGGTTGGTACCCAATCAGATGAAATATAATTGATCAGTTCCATACATTGAAATAAATTAATGAATTTCAAATAAATTCAGTTTAATTAAAAACAATTATTCATGATAGATGACATAAAATCTCTATAGAAAAGAAAAAATGATAGCAAAACACATTAACTTGTTATTTTACTGTATTCTGGAGGTTAAATGTACAAATAGATAAATACTAAGTGGAATCCATTTAGTTTTTTTACAGCTGGAATTGTTTCCATGAACTCCTGAAATTTACTTCGAAAAGTTAGGGGACTCTCAGATCTAATTAGAAGGACAGGAAACTGCATAGAAGAACAAAGGAGGGAAATCACATGTTCTACATTGTTTTTACCAGTTTTTACTGTTCACCATATGACTGTGCATCAGTCCTAATAGTAAATGAAGCAGCATCTGCATGAGGCAAATATAGAAATCAGGTGTGCTGTGAACCCCTGAATAATCACACTTGCAGACTTTATGTATTTATTTATGAAATTTCTAGGCAGCCCAGCTCCAAAAGGACTCTGTGCAGCTTCACAAAGTTAAAAGGAACAGTCAACTGAGGGAACAACATTCAGCATACTTGGGCCCAATTAAAAGGGGGTAATCAGAAACATCCTGTCCCAAAGCCTAGGGAAAAACAAGGTTTTTTTTAAATTGTTTGAAGCTGGGCGGGGGGTGGGGCTGTTCCAAAGGGATGGGGCAGCGACGGAGGCCTCCTGGGTCTCTGTTAATTGGCAAGGCTGAAAGCAAGCCCCCCCCATTGGTACTACAGTAGATTGCAGAATATTGTCTATGGTAGCACTTTGAGTTGAGATCATTTATATAATTTCTTGAACCAACAATATGATTGAAAATCAAACCATTTGTAATGTAGCATAATGGCTGTGTATTTATCTTTTATAATAGACCTGGCCAGAGAACTGTGGATGATCTTGAAATTATTTATGAAGAACTTTTGCACATTAAAGCTTTATCTCATCTTTCAACAACAGTGAGTTTTAAAAATATTTTATTAACTTAAGATAGGCAGGCAGGCAGGCAGCCTAAGGCTGATTAGTGACTAGCTATTTATAAATATGGGCTGCATATAGTAACATCCCAAACTTTCCTCTGCCTTCTGCTTCTTTAAGATTGCCATAAAAGTGTAAGCTCCATAGAGATGAATAGAGGTGAAGATTTGGAAAGGGTTATTGTTTATTTTATCGAAATCTGGGGGGCGGGGAATGATAACCATTAAAGCTGCAGGTTTGATCTTTCTCTGATCCAATTCCAGGCTGTTGAAGGCTGGATTTAATTGCTAAGATTGCTACTTAGACTCAGCAGTTCTACTTATAGAGAATACCTTCCAGGAGGGAACTTCCCTCCCTAAAGCAAGATACATACATGTTCATCTTGTTTTCCCAGTATTATTGGCCAATACATGCAGATATTCCATGGCTGTTTTGGACAGGGAAGAAACAATTAAAAGGCTCAGCGTATCCACTGCTCTTTCTCACATGGGAGAGAAGACTGTGAGAACACAGACATTCATAATACTCATTGAATGCCCTTATTTTATGCCCTTATATTATTCATTAATGCAAGTGATTATGTCTTCTGTTTGAATATATGATGGTACCAATGCATTGCCATAGATTACTACAATCAAACATTAGTCTATCTGGGATTTTTTCAGACTCTTGTGTGTTCTGTATAATTTTCTCTTTCAGTCCATAATAAACATAGTGAAGTGTCAGAGTCCTGTTGGTAGCAGGTATACTCAAGTCTGACTTGTGGGAAACATTAGACAAGATAGCAGGAATGCAGAGAATGTAAAACATACAGCTTTCTTCAGGAAGACCAAGAAAGGATAGCTCAAGACTTGTCTTCTTAGAAGGCAGCATTGTAAAAGAACACGAATTATTTGAAATATAACTGGATATAGATTTTGTTCTCTTTCACCCACCTGCTCAAAACTTGTCAACTATGGTATGGCTGCCATAACCTCTGAACAATAAAGAAAGATAGTCTACCATGTGAATACAGTGGCACATGTTATGGATTATATGAACAAATGTATTTCCTTGACATGCAATTCTAGCCTTGTCTGTGAGAAGAGCTTTTACATCATGAATTTATGTCCTGAGGACTCGCTTTTGCTGATTTCAGGAGACATGAGATTTTTGCCTAACATCTTTTGAAATATTTTGGTGCTTCCTCCCTTCCCACTCCCTTCCCCATTTGAGTTTACAGATAGCCATACAGTTCAAGGATATCAACAATTTATATGTAATGCTTGTGTGTATTTCTTCAAGGTAAAACGAGAACTAGCAGGTGTTCTGGTATTTGAATCACATCCCAAAGCAGGGACAGTTTGTAAGTAAAGCTTTTTTTATGGTAGTTTTAGGCTTATCTGCAATTGAGAAAATTGTATTTTCTGTGCAATTTGAAAAGTCCAAGAATGTAAAAGCTCAAAATGTACTGGGCTATTTCTATTAGGAGGAAATTGGAGAATCTGAAACTTGGATTTTAGTCTGGGCAATGATTAGCCCTAAGGGGATTGGAGTGTAATATCTAATTTTCATAATTGTATGCATTTTGTAATTCTACCTATTTCCCTTAAGCTCCAATGATATCGCAAATAAATTTGATAGATAATTGAATGAAATACATTTGTTGTAGCAGAATATAATTATGGAATCCGGAGTCAGTTGAATTGATTATCATGTGAAACCAAGATCGATTAATGTTGATGATAGTGATGATGTTGTCAGAATATGGCAGAAGGAATATAGAAGGGATTCTTTGTGCTGCCTCGTAGAACATGTGCTACATACAAAGCCATCAAGGCAAAAATAAAATTAAAAAAAAAAAACCATTTTGGCTAGAGAATGTCAATTATCCTGAAATGAAAATGAGACTGTTGACCATGTAATAAAATCCCATAGACAGCTTACCATTGAAAGGCATGATCAAACATATTTTTTATTTATTTCATATTTAAGAACCGCCCGTCTTCATCCCATATTACATTGGGAGGGATGAAAAAGTACAGGTTCGTTGTAAAACACAATTAGTAGAAATGTAAAATCGCAAATAACAAAGCAAAACTTTAATGGGATCTGAAATTCTGACTGCTCAATGACCGCCAGACAAAGGACCATGTTTGATTTATTGTTGTAGCCATTCCAAGAAATAGAAACATAGAAGACGAGGAATTGGAAAAGATTGCAAAAAACTGTGATTTACAAACAGAGATTGCAAAAACATGGAAGAAGAAGTCAAAGGGGTATCGTTCATTTGAGCCTTAAGTGCCATTGCACAAGGACTTAGAATTCAGATTGCCTAAATTTGGAACCCATCGGTTCAGCTACAAACAACAGCACTTCTGGGCACATCATGCATAATTAGATATTCAGATTTCTGAGCCCTTGGGTAGGGCTTGAATCATGAAGAAGAAAACCAGCCAAAATTAGCTCTGGCAACTGTTAATAGATAAGAACAATAATTCTTATAAGACAAAAAAAGCTAACTGCTGTCGTGCTACAGTTATAATGTTGCTAAAGAAACACTGCTGGTTTTCTTGCAATAAAATTTTGCCATATGTAAAAACTTTAAAATGTGATTTTACTCATAGTCAAATAGATTTGTCTGCTTTCCGTCTCAGAACTCTGCAATCTCATTTTGCTACTTATTAAGGTGAGTTTTAGATGGGATTTTAGTTCTATCGTAATTGTTAAAAGCAAACCAGAAGCCTCTTTTCACAAGTACGCACTGGACTTTTGATTCTAAAATTTTAAATGAAATGGTTTTCTTTTGCAAGATAGTTGCATTAAAAAAGCCAAAGCCAGGCCAATGCAGAAAGAAATCATTGCTTCAAGCCATCTGATTCTGGATGTCATGAAGAGGCAAGAAAGTTGTCAGTTATTTGATTTAGTTCCATTGCATTTTTGCTAATGAGTGAAAAAGATAGCTGTAGATTTACTACCAATAGCAAAATAGCGTGACTGGTCTTAGGTACCCTACGTCTTTCCTGGAGGAACAATGAGGTACAGATTGGCACTTTTGCTTCAGGTGCATCTAGTCACAGGAATGTCAATAATCCAATAGTTTTAATGTAGAATTTGCAAGATCTTGGACAATTAAAAGTTGTTTTGCTCTAACTACTTTTTCTTTCTTTCACAGTATTTAATCAGGGAGAAGAGGGGACCTCTTGGTATATTATTCTGAAGGGTTCAGTCAATGTAGTAATTTATGGAAAGGTATTGTCCTGTACAATTTCTTAATATTATCATTAATGGATATGTGTGTATCCATGTGTTTACCATAGGAGCTGTCTCCTTTCTATTGTGGAAGCAATAGGCTAAGTCCATTGGTGGCACTAATGAAAAAACAATTTGGCTTGTACAAAACAAGTCATAGGGTTTTCACCAATTCCTCCCCCAATTTCCTATATTGTTCTTGTGAATCTTGTAAGACTATAGTGGATATGAGGAAGCCAATGAAAATTGTGTTCTAAAATGAACTTCTAGTGTCACATGGCT
The DNA here is from genome assembly GCA_009733165.1 of Naja naja. Lineage (NCBI taxonomy): Eukaryota > Metazoa > Chordata > Lepidosauria > Squamata > Elapidae > Naja > Naja naja. The sequence goes on along the minus strand of CM019148.1, from coordinate 207,948,510 downwards.
TCACTACGATTGGGTGCAACCTATGGTGTCTTTATAGATCCTGATTCAAGAAAAAAAGGGAGTTTCTAAATTTTACTTAAAATTGCCATTTAAACTATATATAAATAGAAATAGATTAACCAATATCTAATGTGGTATAAAAACAAAGCCTGGGTTTGCATTTGCTCACTCTTCCACAATACCTGTGATTTTTCCATGTTTGCACAAATAAGACCCTGCTCACCCAGTCTCTCATAACCTGTCCCATAAATGGCCCCTGGATGTAGACTTGAGAAACTTTACTTGAATTGGTGGAACACATGCACATATTTGAATCACCTTCTGGCATCCCCAGCTAAAATAATGAGTATCAGATTATGTAAATGACCCCTTAGGAAGTCCATGCCAGCCAGAAGAAAGAGCACTGATTTAGGTCAAGGAAAGGCAAATAGGTGTCTTTTTAGATGCATTCAGTTTCAAATCCCATCCCATCTATATGGCCCTTTATTTCATATGTTCAATGGAGATAATATTCTATTTCCATTTAGAAAAATAAAATATTTTGTAATCACATCCTACAATTGTACACTATTGCCTGTCAATTATAGACCATTCTGATTGAAAGTCTTTTTAAATGGGTCAGAAGAACTGAAAGTAAAATATATCTGAAAAGCGTAATTGTTCAATTGGGCTTTGAGTTTCTACTCAAGCCTGAGGATAAGGACAGAGAGCCAAACTTTACAAAGAGAGTCAAAAGGCAAACTTGGCTTCATTTATGGAGCTAGATACCGTGTTTCCCCGAAAATAAGACCTACCCCAAAAGTAAGACCTAGCACTATTTTCTAAACCTGCCCTAATATAAGACCTACCCCGAAAATAAGACCTAGTGTAAATCTCCAGTTCCAGGAAGACTTTTCAGGGAGCAACTGTGCACCCGCGAAACACCCACACACACACACACTCACACCCACTATTTGGCACCATAAATATATAAGACCTACCCCGAAAATAAGACCTAGTGTGTTTTTGGGAGCCAAAAAAATATAAGACAGTGTCTTATTTTCGGGGAAACACGGTATCTGTCCATTTCTGAACCCAGTTTCAGGGGACAAACTCAATTTTTTTGCCCTCCCCCCCCAGTATTCATAATGACCAGCTGCCATGCTTTGTTCCCTACCAGTATATTGGCTGTTAATTTTCTGACAGATGTATTTGTCATACTATTGGGGTAGAAATCCATTGTGTGTATATGAAGTGTCAAAGGGCCTTGGTGGTGCAGGCTGTTAAATGCCTAGCACTTAAGTTCCAGCTGCCTGCAATTACTGCAGGCTCAAATCCCACCAGGCTCAAGGTTGACTCAGTCTTCCATCCTCTCGGGGTAGGTAAATTGAGGACCCAAGATTGTTGGGGGCAATAAGCTGACTTCGTAAAAAAAAGGCCGCTTGGGGGGGCCAAAAAAGCCCTAGTAATAAAAAGCAGGCATATACAATGGAGTGAAGGTATTGCTGAGCTCATTGGGTTCTATCCCAAAAATTGTAAGCTGCCCTGAGTCTTTGGAGAAGGGTGGCATATAAATGTAATTAAAAAAAATAGAATAAGATGAAAATTATGGCATTTTCCCCTGTGAATATATTTTCGTTGCTATTTCTGTTGTGTTCTTTAGGGTGTGGTGTGTACTCTACACGAAGGTGATGATTTTGGCAAGTTAGCATTAGTAAATGATGCTCCCAGAGCAGCTTCCATTGTTTTACGGGAAGAGAACTGCCACTTCTTGAGAGTAGATAAAGAAGACTTTAATAGGATACTCCGGGTGAGTGTGCAGAAAAACAACCTTGATTCATTTATCCTGAATAAGGGATTGCTTTTGAATGCTAAATATATTAAATATCATTTCTCCCAAGTCTTTGCATGTTGAAGTTTCTTGCATTTATTTAAGAATTGCAGAAACTATGTCGTCTAGATGTTTTTGGTGTCATCTCTCTGAGTGAGAAGCTCTACTGAATGTTGCGATGACATCATGTTTATGTTTTATCATGAGTGAATTGATCATGAGAGCAAACTACTACAGGTAGTCCTCAACATACAACAGCTCATTTAGTGACTGTTCAAACTTACGTCATTGAAAAAAGTGACTTATGAATATCTTTCACAGCATCCCCATGGTCACATAATCAAAATTTAGATGTTTGGCAACTGACTCATATTTATGACGGTTGTAATGTCCCAGGGTCATGCCGTCACCTTTTGCAACCTTCTGACAAGCAAAGTCAATGGGGAAGCTAGATTCATTGAACAACTGTTTTACTAACTTAACAATTGTAGTGCTTCACTTAACAACTGTGGTAGGAAAGTCCTAAAATGGAGCAAAATTCACTTAACAGCTGTCTCGCTTAGCAACAGAAATTTTGGGCTCAATTGTTAGTTGAGGACTACCTGTATTACAATTAACATAAAACATAAACTTAGCCTTATGTTTATGTGAACTTCGGCTACACAGGGTTTTGGGCAATAGGTTTCTATTTTCTTCCCCAGAATGATTTTTCAATTTCCCAGTTTAACTAATAGTCCTGGAATCCCCAAGTGAATCCTCATGGAATTATTTACTCCTGGTTAGTTTCAGAAATCAGCCAGGTCAGCTAGAGGCCGCAACCTGCTGAGGTGTTACTTCTAACAGGCCAAGAGAAACTGAATTTAAAAATAATTATCAGGAATGCTTCAGGCATAGGATTTTTCCAGCTCTGTTCCAGTATCAGAATCTGAAAATGGAGGGAATGTATTTATTTATTCATTCTTTTATTTTATTTAGTTTAATTTAGGGGCCAATCAACTCCAAACTATCAGCTCATAATAGAATGGTGGAGAGAGCTGAAGGGGAATGGGTGAATGCTGCTTCTTTCCTTTCTTCTTCCTGTAAAATCTCTGCTGGATCTGCCTCTATAGAGTGTTAGTATTAGGATCCAAGCTACTCTTTTGACATTTAGCACCTACCGTATTGACAGTTCAAATCCTTTTTCAGGATGTTGAAGCAAACACAGTAAGATTGAAGGAACATGACCAAGATGTCCTGGTGTTAGAGAAGGTCCCAGCAGGAAACAGGCCTTTTAATCAAGGAAACGCACAGCCTCTGCAGCACAAGTATGTTCTCATTCATGATTGTCAACATCATGTTATGTTTAATAATTTCAAATGAATTTACATCATGCCCTCTCTCTATGAAGGAATGAGTTGTGCCACTTTCAGAAGAATAATCATCTGTTCCCTTGCTGTATAGAAAGCATGATTTATCATTGCCCAAGCATGCTAGTTAAGACCCTTAATTTCCCACAACCATTCTATATAGTTCTCAGTGTGAATACTCATCAAACATTGCAACTTTTTTTTAAAAAAATTCACAAACCACAAGAAAAGTTATTATAAAGATTTTACTTACTGGATTTTCATTTCTGATATTATTTTATATGTCCTTATCTCCTTCCAAATTGTTAGGTGATTATTATTATTATTGTTATTATATATTGCTATTTCTGTACTTGTACAGATCACTTGTAGTGATCCTCTCCCTTGCTCTGTGTCCTGCATTCTTTTCATTGTGACTTAGATTATAAGTGTGACACCATTCAGCTGTTGCTTTATTTTCCCTGTAGTTCAGTTTTTCTCCTGCCTAGTTTCCTGTCAAGTACCGGAAGTCCAGGTAGTTTAAAATGAATATAAAGGTTTATTGGAAGCTCATGCTCTCTACAACAATCTGAACTACTAACAGTCAAAGCAAATTGGTGGTAGACAAGAGTCAATGGAACTCAAGGTGGGCTGGACTCAGATCTCTCGTGGACATGAAGTGGCTTGAGACTAATGATGCATTTGACCCCTCCCAGGCTTACCCTGGCCATCTCCTACATTTTCCTTGCCATATCAGATAGGGTTCTTAAGATAGGATATCTTTCAATATGTTATTTTTTCCCCTTTCTGGTCTTTTTGACTGAGATTTCACACTTACTTAAAACTCTTCCCTAGATCCCAGGACAAAATATGAAAGTAGGATATTTCCCCATTAGCTCCTGTGCTATTTCTCTATAGAACCAGGAAAGCAAATTTATAATATATGGCTTCAGTTTTTAATATGAGTTACAGCTTTACATGCATATGTTATTCACTTATGTAATTCCCTCTCTTAGGTCTTAATGGTCATTTATATATCTTGTTATCAGTGATTCTTCAATTTTCTTTTATTTGGTGTCTTAGTCTTAATGTTATCATTTGCCATGATTAAGTTTAGTTAATAGAAATTCTGAAAACAAAATAAGCAAAATTTAGCAGGAATAAAGAAGAAACCAAACTGGAAGTAGCCCAGCTGATTCTTCTGTTTGTTTTCCTCAGTTTCAGTTATATCTAATGGGTGAGTTGACGACTGCAAAAGTCGTTTAATCTTCTCATACGACATGATTTTAAAATTATATTTACTGATATGGATAGAATTTATAATCTCATGCTCTCATTTGGTGATTTGTGATGTGTTGTCCATGGTTCCTGATATTCATACTTTGATTAAAGCTTAATAGCATTCCAATCTCATGGGTGTTGTTGAACTGTGTATCTCTGTGTGTAAAATATTGTACATAGGTCTTCAACTTGTCATAGAGTAGAAATAAGAATATGTTATGTTCACAGAAAATGGATGCTGTATTCCTTCTTAACCTAAGTAACACTTGAATTCAATCTTTAGCCAGTTCTCTTTTGGACCCACTGCAGCACACTCTATACGTAGCTGCCCTGTGCATTCACTCCTGAATAAAAGAGTGTTGATTTTAATATGCTTAGAAGAATTAGTGTTTCATATCCCAATTGACCCATGAGTTACATTGCCTAGTGTAGTGTTGTTAATATAATACTTCTTTTTAGAAATTTCTGATGACAGATGCTTATTTGTTGTATCTCATCAGTCTTACCTTCCTCAGCACGACATTGAAATTGTGACAGCTCAGTTCTTTTCCTCCCTTTCACTTTACCTCTTTTGTAACAATCTGGATTCATTGCCTTTTTATCTCTGAATATATTTGTGGTGTATCTGAAAAAGAGCTAATAAAATTAAGCAACGCAGTAGTGCAAGAAGCAGCTCCTGGGGAAAATGTGTCCTTGGTAGAGCTGGTCCCCCTTCTTCACCTATGGCAGGGGTCTTCAAACTTGACAGCTTTAAGACTTGTGGACTTCAACTCCCAGAATTCCTCCTCCAGTCATATTAGCTCAGGAATTCTGGGAGTTGAAGTCCACAAGTCTTAAACTTGCCAAGTTTGAAGTTTGACCTATGGAATATCACCTGTAGGAGATGACCAGACTGAGCCTGAGGGAGGGGTCAGACACATCATAAGTCACAAGTCCCTGTGTGTCCGCAAGAGATCTAAGTCCAGACCACCTTGAATGCTTTCTTATCTCCCACCCATTTCCCTTGACTGCTAGTTGGGCTGATTCTTGCAGAGAGTGTACTCTTACAATAGATCTTTATACCCATTTGAATTGTCTGAATCTCCTGATTCCCCAGCACTTGACATCACCTTTCTAGTGAGTTGCCCTATACAGTATGTGAAAATATCAGGCTAAGTCTTTTTTCAGCATGTGACTTTAAATTGCTTTTGTTCTGGCTTTTTAACATTATTGTATTGCAGTCAATTACTACTTTTATAAAGAATTCCAAGGACATTATCCCTTTGGGTGGTGCAGAGACAAATTTGTTTCTTTTTTTTTCCTTGCTCAGATATATTGTAATGTCGGGAACTCCAGAAAAAATTTTAGAACATTTTCTAGAAACGATGCGACTAGAATCAACGCTAAATGAAGGAATGGGTAGGCCAGTTTAATAAAACTCTTATTTGTAACTTTATCTAAGAAATAAAATCTTCAGTCCTGCATACCTAAGTTCTTAAATGAAGTTCTTACCTTTATTTCTTAAATTCCGCTTTGTTCAAGTGGAATTTACTTTATTCAAGTTCTGTATAGACCTTTGACTAAAGTTGATATCCATACTCATTGTAATAATAATCATTGTATTTATACGTGTTCTATAAAAACTGGGCAATGGGAGTGCTTGGAATTATTTGATAAAAAGTTTCAGATGTCTTTTTGATATGTTTGGGCTTTATTTTACATTTTTAAGAACTTTCCAATAGACTATTTTTGAAATTATTTGTAATAGTCCCTGCTCCCTCCCTCACCACCCCCCACAAGTCAGAGTGATATTTCGCTTATGAGAAAATCGTTTGAAATTAAAATCATAAGCTTTCTTTCTTGTGTAAGGACACAAACATCCAATAAGTTAAAACAATTCCTTCTTTTGTAATAATGTAACTTTAAAAAAAAGAAAGGAAAGCAATCTAAAAAAAATGCATTACAATAAAGGGAACAGTGCTTTGTCTAAGAATTTAGCCTGACAGCTCATGATTTAATTAGGGCAACTGCCAGAATCCTGACATAGCATACATTCTATAAAATACAGGTAGCCCTTGACTTACGACCACAACTCAGCCCAACATTTCTGTTGCTGAGACATTTGTTAAGTGAGTTTTGCCCCCATTTTACGATCTTTCTTGCCTCAGGTGTTAAGTGAATCCCTGCAATTGATAAATTAGTAACCTGGTTGTTAAGTGAATCTGTCTTCCCTATTGACTTTACTTGTCAGAAAGTCACAAAAGGTGTATCATATGACCCTGGGACACAGCAACGATCATAAATATGAACCTGTTGCCAAGCACCTGAATTTTGATCACATAGTCATGGGGATGCTATAAAGATCATAACTGTGAAAAATGATTATAAGTCACATTTTTGAGTGGTGTTGTAACTTTGAACTTTCACTAAACAAACTGGTGTAAGTTGAGGACTACCTGTATATTGCTATTTATGAGAAGGCATAAGATCTCATAGCCTATTTGAGTCAACTGTATTCAAAGAGAATATTTTAATCATACAATAATTATTTTTAAATAAAATCAATATCTAAAACTCAAAGTTTAATTCTTAGGTTGAAACATGTAACAATTCAGTCTCAGCATTGGACTGTATTACTACTTCCTAAGGTTAGCCTATTCATTCAATTATCCCACATCCTTCTGCCGCTGTGTACTGTATACAATTTGTGCCCGTCACATTCAGTTTAACTCTTAGCAATTATTCATATCCATAAGATACACTATATAACTATGTTATTTAAAAATATGTCTATGGTAAAAATCAGGGTAGGATTAAAAAAACATGACAAAGCAAAAGAAAAATAGAAAATGACCTTGATAGTGGTTCTAAAATATTGGTTGATATTCTCTGGATTCTTAGTAATCTAACCAGCAACTTATATAACCTGCCTGCCCATTTGCTTAACAATTCTGTCTAATAGATTATTAAATGCATTTGGAAAGTTTGATTGGGTCATCTGACATAATTTTAATACTTTAAGTTAAAATATATGAACTTCACCCAAGAGCCTTTCTATTCATGATTATAGAAGTATATACTCTATATCTTTAGCTTTAATTAAAATATCTTGTCTTGTAAATTGCTTGGGATGTCAGAATATCAATTGTACAGGATTTCATCCAAGTCAGTAAATCAGAGTAAAAACTGTAAATGTCACTGCTATTTATTTGCTGCAAGACACACCCAGTGAAAATACTCTGATTTATTAGTTCTTTACAGTCCCAGACCAATAAAACATGAGTGCAAAATTTGAAATACAGAAAAATCATTTCTCAAGCAATTAATGGTGAGAAAAGAGTATCAGCTGGCTTCTGCGAACTGTAGCTATTGCAAGAAAATTTGCAACTTTTATAATGGTTGTCTAAGATAGGTCTTGCAGAAGAAAGATTGTAATTTCTTGAACAGGGGGCTTAAGATTTCTCATCTGTGTATCTGTGTTTGTGTGTGTTTTGGTAGATCCAAATTCCAAATACTTTGTTTAAGTTTCATTAAGGTTTTATCTGGGCCAGATGGCAATTTTACCAAGAGTGCACAATGTGCCATATCAGAATCAATTCTTAGATATGAGGGAAATCTGTCTAATATGTTGAAGTGAATTAGAGACTCTCCCCACTAGATTTGTTACGACCAAAATGTGAGGTTGAAAAATCTCAGATAGGGACCCTGAGAAATCTCACTCAATTATTTCATTAGTAGGAGGATTAGCTCCTGATATATGTTTACTGTCCTGGAACATCACAGGATGAGGCTCTAAATGGAAAATTCTGTGTTCACGGTTTCTTTACATTTATCTGAAATTCTTCTCTTTTCTTTAAACATGCACTAACTTTTCATCTCCAAAGTTAGCAATGATTTTAAAGCCAATAAAAGTACCTAGTTTTACAATGATTCTCCCTTTCACTTATTTAAAAAAAGAGTACCAAAAGCTTTTGAGGGAGAAAAGCAATGCTATTCGCTAGTGAATTGGCAAAGCTCTAACAAGCAGTCCAATCGAGTTGACTCTAAGGCATGGTGCTCATCTTGTTTCTTGGCCAAGAGAGCCAGCTTTGTCCAAAGACATTTTCCATGATCATATGGCCAGTATGGCTATATGCCAAAGGAGCACAGAACACTCTTACATTCCCACTGAAGTGGTACCTATTAATCTACTCGCATTTGCATGATTTAATCTCTTTAGAGTGCTGACCATGAGATTTAGGCCACTTATTCAATGTTCCTTTTGGTAGTGATTTTTTCAGGTCCCTCTCTATCTGACCCCAACTGGCCCTTTTTAAAACCATAAATCCTCAAACTAGTTCCTTAATGGAGAAATGGTAAAGCCCCAGATAAAGATATGATTTTGCCCAAATTATTAAGAATGCATCATGGCTGATGGGACTCTGTGTTCACTGCCATTAATAACTTAATTGCCCTGCAAAGTGTGGTTTACTTCTATCACTCTCTCAATATAAAAAAAAGACAATAAGTAAAATTAGGCAAACTCTATGCCCAATTTTTTGTATCTTAATCCTTTAGATTGGATGTATTTAGAGAATATTCTGGCTTCTGAACAAGCAGGTTTTAGATTAGGATGTTCCACCTTGGATCAATGTGCAATTTAATTCCATTTAGCTGAACAATATTCTAACCTTACCAAAGATGTCCATTGTGTTGCCTTTATTGATTGAAAGGGAGCCTTCAGCTCAATTATCTGTGACAGAGTATAAAGGAAATTAGCTGCAATGTCCATTCATTGTTGTCTTCTCAAGATGATTATGTTGTGGCATCACAATACTACAATGCTGGTTAAAGGCAATTATAATGGAAATCTAACCACCCCCACCTCTCTCCTCAGAGGAGTCAAACAGGGCTGCATTCTTGCCCTTTAAATATTCAATGATTCTGGCCCTTTCAAACCACAATTTTTGCCCGCTAACACTTGTCCTTCCTCTGATTTTGATTCTCTTGTGTGCAGATTTTCACATACACAGCCACTTTATCTGTAATCGTGGACCTTTGCAGTTGCTTAGCTGCCTTAGAACCATGCATTTCTAGGGAATTTCTTAACATTAATTGTTCAAAAACTAAGGCTCTGGTTTTCTCTAGAAAGCATTGTAATCCCCTATTAAATAGGAAATAGGTTCTACTTTTAAGAAAGTGAGTTACACAGTTACCCAGTTCTACCTTACATGTTGTAATCTGTGTAAATTATGATAATTAAATACCTTTTCATGGCTTAAATCTTCATAATTTGTTCCTTTACTCATGTCAGTAAATAAAAATTTTGCAGGACGTTGGGTTCCAACCTGCGATAATCAGACTTGTTATTCTGGCACTGCCCACACATTTGCAATCCAATCACATTTGCAAATTCTGAATCATCAAAAGGATTAGAAATTTATTCTGAAAACATAAAAAGAAGGCTAAGATCCGCAAGGAAGTGATGCCATGAGCAACGGCACATTTCAAATTTTTGTCTTGGTATAGAAATTAATTTATTTACTGCAAAATCTACTGCATGGAATGAAGCCTCTGAGTGTTCTGAGTGACATATTCCTTATCCATGGAAAACAGGATTTCAATAGTATCTTTCAATTTTTTTTTGCTTCAAGTAATGTATATTCTTTTATAAGTGTTAATGGATGAGTACTGAAGGTCATGCAATATAGATGCTTTCATGTAATGTCAATAGAAATTGATAATTAAAATCTGCTGCTTTGTTTAGTCAGACCTTGCATGTAGAATGTGCTTGATAAAACTTTATAAAGTGCAATTAAAGCACTTTTATCTCTGGCAGGGCTGTCAAACTCCCGGCCCATGGGCTGGATGCGTCACGCGCTGGCCATGCCCATGCCTGGTTTAGTGAAGGGGTGGGAAAAGTCTCAATACATCACATGACATCACCATGACGACGTGAGTTTGATATCCCTGGTCTATGGAATAGAAGACCTGGGTTTCCACTAGTTCTCCTTCCACATTGCAGCTTTGATTACTATTCCTGTGCTGTCTTGATTACCAGCGGAGGCATTCTGACACAGGGACAATAAGTTCTCCAGCCAGAAGTGAAGGCCCCAGGGTCCTATCTTTATAAAGTCAAATTTTGATATTATATAATATCCCAATTACTGGAAAATATGTCTGCTGTTTTGTGCTGTTTTAATTTATCTTGCTTCTGCTCTTGATTTTATTTTCACAGATGCCGGGGTGAATGATTTTGTTACAATGCATTGTGTATTCATGCCAAATAATCAACTTTGTCCAGCTCTGATGGCTCAATATCCTTTTTTTAAGTCATATACACCACAGACACATTTTTTTCAGCACCATCCTACCTTTTGAATGTGGGATCCAATCTGGGTCAGTTACTGGGACCAGAGGTTTAGTCTTCCCAGCTTTTGGGTTCATACTGAAGCCCATCCTCGGGGAACTTCTATGTCACCAGAATGTGTGAGGGAGAGAACGTGTCCTCTCATCAGGATACACATTCTGGTGAGAGAGAAGTTCCCTGAGGATGGGGTCCAGCATGAGTCTGAAATTTCAGAAGACTAAACCTCTGATCCCAGTGACCGACCCAGATTGGATCCCACAACATTACCCTGGGACAGATTTATTTGCCTTCATTTGTAATTTTGAATGGTTGTTAAACAAATGGCCGTAATCAAGGACTATCTGTAGTTTGTCAACCCAAGGATTCTTCAAACTATTTGCAATGTCTTATTGTTATTTGTTGCTTCTCCTCCAGCTCCAGCTCTACTCCACTGTACCAGTTTTTTCTACTGGAAAGTCAATTTTTTTATCATTTAAAATAATACAGGTATATTGTTTTCCCATCTATTATCATTTTTTTTATTTCAGCATATATAATCATAAGTGAGCTTGGACTGTTCTGCTACCATAATAAGCAAATGATATTTTTAAAAATGGATAAATGTTAATAAGCAAAATGAAGGATCCTATTTACGTGCATTCCAACTCACTTTGTACAGTATATTTCACTGGAATTTAATTCTTTTTCTGCCAAAAAGTAAAAATTGACTATTTTAACTTCATTTCCATTAGTTCTCCCCAACTGAGTTTGCAATTAAAATGACAGGTAATATTGACCGTCTTTATAGAGCCATTAATAAGGATCAGAGCATTCAGATAGCTGTGAAGCTTTGCATACTTGTACATAAGTGCTGAGTATTATTATCACTGATGTATTATTAACATTTTACATGAATCTCTGTATTGCCCTTCTCCCAAAATGAACACTGAGGTTGGGTTTAAGAATCTGAAAAGAAACAAATCAGTGATTATACAGAGGGCAGAACCGACTGCATAGTTAGTAACAGTTCTTAAAGCTCAAAATATGAAATCAGTAAGCAGTCACAACATCATTGTTGATTAATACCTTAGAAATTATAGCCTCTCTAGAATATTATTTATACATAACACTATTATTCTGATAGATATGCAGCATGAAATTTAGGAAGGGAGGGCTCCACCGTTTCCTACGACAGAATTTGCATGGGAGGAATTATTAGCAGAATTAAAAATAAGTAGATGAGCAATGGAAAAATGGAAAAGAAATTGCTAGTGCCTGTGGTGAGTCACTTAATCAGCAGGTAAAAGGATATTGAATAATTACAGGGCTTGCACGGAAGAAGCGGCATGGGAAGGCAGGAGAAAGTCAGTAAAATGTTGCTTGATTTTGAAAGGCTGTATAGGGACCAATGCCTGCACTCTCAAACTTCTTATCTAGGTTCTCCTACAGTGAAACCACTTGTTAACTTCTGATCTTGATTCAGTATTTTTCAGATTACATTAAGTGCTCCAAATCCCAGCTCTCAAACTACAGTAGCCATTTCCAAGGTTTTATTTTAACTACAAGGAAATGGTGGCTGTGTGAGGAATTCATCAATGTTTTCATAAATCACTTCCTTTAATTATTTCATGTACACATGGCTGTATCTTGAGGAGAAAAAATAGAATATTTCCTGGTGAGGAACTTAAGAGTTCTTGACTAACCCTTCAGGTTTTGATTTAAAGAAAACAATTTATTTTAAGAATTGCCTTCACCCCACATCTTCTTGCTTGACAGAACTGTCATTTGCAGAGGATAATCTGGGCTATTCACCTTGTGGTCTTGTTCTGTGAATATCTGTTGCTGTCTAACTGTCTGACTGTCAAATCTAACTATCCTATGTATCCTAACAAGGAAAGACTAAGCAGAATTTTAGAATTTCAGCCAATTGAATCCTAGCTTATTACTTAGTCTTCCATTTGGTTATACCTGATGCTTGGTTGATGGTTAGATAATGAAGTCGAAGTAAAGGTTTCATGAAGAGGGGGTGGAGACAGGCATGAGACTTTGTGCAGAGATGCACTAGCTGGTTTTCTGCAAGGAAGAGAGTTGCACAGCACAAAATGAATTATATGTTAATTGAAAAAATGAATTATATGTTAATTGAAAAGAATACTGCTTGCCTGCCTTCGAGAGATTTACTTCCCTGAGAGAAAGCAGCACAAAATCCAGCGGTATTTAAAGTTCCACCATACTACCACCAGATCAGGCCTTTGCTGATTCGCTCCACATAATATCTAAGAGCAATTCTGGTTTCCCTTACCCACAGAAACATAAGTGCCTTCACATGCTGCCATCTTTCATGGGATGGCGGGAAGCAAATCACAAAAGTGTGATACATTGAGACAAACTATGTCCTTCACAAACAAAATCCCTTTATTGTTGTGAAAATACAGAATGGAAATACAGAGTGAAACACCAAATAAACTCTGCCAGCAATACGTTCTGTCTATAATATATTTTTAAAATAGATAAATTGAAATTGTAGGATGCAAAAGAGAAAAAAAAGTAAGCACAAAGCATTGGTTCAGCTTAGGAAGAGAGAGAGAGGGACAGGGAGAAAGAGAATGAAAGAGAAATGCTAAAACAAACAATAACTCTTAAAAGAATTGGAGTGATTTGTTGTGGTAAAAGCATATGGAATTGAGTGGATGGATTGGAAATGAATCAATGAACTTAGTAGCGTGGTACTTCCTTTGCTAAACTGGCTAATGGATCTAAGGTACCCTGTCCATTACGGTGACATTTGTGATAGAAAAAAAAAGAATCTTCATTGGGATTGATCTGCTGGATGAACAGAGGCTAGCTGTTTGCTGATTCAGAAACTTTATGTTCGATTCAAATGGTGCAAATCACAAGCACTACTACTGTTAGAGTGGGACTTCAGAAATGTGTGGTACAATTATACAGAGCTAAAGAAATAGTGTAGTATCTTAGCCTGTTTTTCTTATTACATCTACATCCATCTTTGCCTTGAGATAAAAGCATGGCTATTATCCCCATCCCCTGATGTTTCACTTTCTGAGAATTTGACCAAGGCCTTGAATCCAAACAGTGTATGGGAATACTACATGCTCCACTTCTTTTACAGTGCAAAGAAAAATCCGCTATGTTCACCTTTAACACAAACTGTTGACCTGTCCTGTTTTATTGGGCAATCACTTGTGCTTTCTTTTCCTGCTATTCATGTCAAGTGTCATGATTATCTTTTAAACTGGAAACTCGTGAAATACAGTTTTGAACTTGAAAGCCCCGCTGGGCTAGCTGTGGAATTGCCTCATGGCTGAGAAAGTCAATTTCCGGAAAATCCACAGTTATGAGGAAGTGATAGGGAATTCAGAGGAGTGATAGTGATGGGGAATGGCAAAATGACTGTTTGCCTTGACATCCTGGCACTTACCATGCCCAGCCTTCTCAAGGCACAGAGCAAGAAAAACTGGATTATGCACTGAATAATAAAAGGCGAGTTGTTCGTTTAGTTCTACTGTGGGCTGCTTTTTATGGTGATGTTTTGCCAGAAGAGGAAGCAGCAGTGGCGTTTCTGGAGGTAAGGCCCATTATTAAAACAACTGTTGTCTCTTTGCAGTGAAAGTATTTATTGTAGTCTTCCAAAGGTGTTACAAAAAGACCCATGGTGATATTTCAGGCTTTCATGAAAAAATGTGCGTCCACATAATTTTAGGGAATAGTCCATTAGTTAAGCTTTGTAATAATAATGGAATTTACTTCTTATAATACCTGAGGTGGCCATCTCACTGTTCTACTTGACATGGCTAATCTCAATGTTCCTTTTGAGCATCAAATGAGGAGAACATTTGAAAAGTTATTTTATTACTGCTGGTGATAAAGTTATTTTTCTTTTGTTTAATAATTAAAACTGAATTGAAATGCTGCATTTTTAAGGCAAAACAGCAGTTGAGATAAATAGTAAAAGATGAAAGGAATCTAAAATAAATAAATCAAAATACAACCAAAAATAGACCACAATTTTCAGTATGGTAATGAGAGAAATATATTACTCTTAGAGTGAAGACCAAGGGTTATCTAAATATTTGGAGTAAACTATTATAACTAATGCTATTTATTATGTATGTAAAGTATCCTTATTTGAAATCAGTATAGATATGATGCAGATTTTGTCAAATCAACTGGACTTTTTATGTCATTTGAAGAGTGTGTTTATCATTTAACAGGAATTTTATGTATCTGTATCGGATGATGCAAGGGTAATTACAATACTCAAAGAGCAACTCCCAGAGCTGGAGAAGACTATGAAACAAATGTAAGTATCAGATCAAGCTCATTGCTCCAAACTGATCTCTGCCAATGCCTAGCATTAAATCTAAAGCAGGGTTGTTAAACTCAATTCCATTGAGGGTTGCATCAGGGCTGTGGTTGACCTCGGGGGGGGGACGGCAGGCATGGCTGACTGGGTGGGTATGGCCAACTGGATGGGTGTGGCCAGCTTGATGCCACTCACTGGGTGTGGCCGACTGGGTGGGTGTGGCCAAGTGGGTGGGTGTGGCCAGCGATGCAGGACAGCCCCTTACATTTTCTAGGATGGTCCAGCGGGCCGAATTCAGCCCACGGGCCTTACGTTTGACACCCTGGATCTAAAGCATTATCATGGTTAGACCAGTTTTCAGCAAAAAAATTCTGCTAGTATTTTTTTTAAATAAAAATGTGTATGCCATAGTTGAAGCTTTTGGGTTGTTTTCAAGAGCTGCTTCACGTAGAGTGCAGTGCAGTAGCCTAACTGTGAGTTGATGAGGGCAGTGTTCCTGCTGTTAGGGGTACAAAAAATGGATGCATCAGCTGAAGCTGTGCAAAAGGCACTCCAGCCAGGGACCTTAACTGTTTGTGGCATTTGCTTCTTCAGGTGAGTGTCACCCTATTGAAACTCATTGTTGGAATCAGAATCAAGCAAAAGAGCAACTTCATTGTGCAAGCTGAGCTTGTTTTGACCCATCCAAGTCCTCATAAACTTTAGGCACTAGGTCAACCTATTCTGCAAAGCAGCTGAAGGCAGGACAAGGAGCAATGGATGGAAACTAATTGAGTTCCTTAGAACTAAGGAGAAATTCCCTGACAGTGAGAACAATAAACCACTGGAATGGCTTTCTTCCAGCACTTGTGGGTGCACCATCCCTGGAGGCTTTTAAGAAGAGATTGTACAGCCATTTGTCCAGAATTATGTAGGGTCTCCTGCCTGCACAGGGGAGTTGGATTAGAAGACCTCCAATTCTGTTATTCTATTATTCAACAGGCCCAGGCAGGATGGTCATGTAAACTGTCATCAGGATAGAAAAGCATGGTCCCAATGGTTTTGGGTGCTGCAAATGTTGAATGATATACGTTTTGTTTCAAAAAGTCTCTTTTCTTTAATTGCCTGAAAGCCAATTTCCTGGATACTCACTGTTATAAGCAGTGCAACAGCATATATTGTGTACTTTTGTTTTTAGTGGACGTTGTGTTTATATTAGGAATTTACCATATTTATTAACATATTAACAAATATGGAAACTACTTGATATATTCATGAATGAACAAGCTGGGTAGGAATAATAAAACCAAGTCAAATCTAATAAATATGGTTACCAGACTAGGATTAGTTTACAGGATCAAAAGCTCAATTCTGTTTTGCTTAAGAGTCTAAAAGTATTTATGGTATAAAATCTCTAAAATATAAATTTATTTTAAAAACTCTTTGCATTTATATTTTTGTTAATTAGTTTAGCATACAGTACGTAACAAAAAAATGGATTATGTTTCATTTACATTTGATAGATCAGAAGAAGCTAAAGGACCTCAGAAAAAGGTAAATATTTTGGATATGTATGCCATAAAAATAAGTTATTTGCAAATATTCTATATTACATACTACCATGTTTCCATGATACTTACTACCATATTTCTCTTATTAATTCTCATCCGTGTCCATATCATATAAACTTCAGGTAAGACATTTGCCTGCAGTCAAGAAATGGCTTTGTATTCAGATGTTAAGATGCTATATGTTAAAAATTTACAAAAGGCAATCCTTGCAGATTTAGGTCTCCAAAGTCATAATATGAGATGGGTGCCATGAAATATTTTCAAAAAACATAATTAACTTTGCAGTTTTTTCCTCATCTAAATTCAACTGCCTAATAGTAGACCATAAATTAGAGAATTTGTTTTTCTCTTGTATCTGTGATTATGAAGGGTTTTTTTTTCCTCCCTCAGCACAAAGTCCTTTTGCAACACTTTAACATGAGTGATGAAAGAACACAAAAACGCCAGCCCATCAGGGGAAGTGATGAAAGTAAGTCAGTCCACCGGATCACACGAATTTGACAGCCCTGCTCTAGAGAGTCCTTTATTTCTCTCAACAAATGTTCCAGCAAACGGCCCTCCAATGACCAATAAAGCTCCACCACCACACAACCCTGAAGGCAGCCAACCTCAGTCCCCCAAAAACAGCCCCTACAGTATAAATAAAGTCCACAGAGTAGGAGCACGCTCACAAGGCAAGGTCCAGGATTCCAAGTCCAGTCCACAAGGCAGAATCCAGGCACAAGACAATTGCAATCTTTGGGGCAAAGAAAAGGTCCAGGGCAAGAACCAAAGGCACAGAGAAGCAAGGGCCAACAGCAGACCACAACAGAAGGGCTGGGTCCAAGGCAAAAAGCGAAGAGCAGTCTTCCAAGCGAGGCAAGGCAAACTAGCAACAGGCACGAGTAAAAGCCGGGGGAGTTTAAGCCGAAGCAAACAATTGTTCCTGGCAAAGACTAACACCCCATGGCTTCCTTTTAAGTTACTCCACTCCAGGTGTTCCTTGTGAGGAGGGGTGGGGCAATTTCCTCCCATGTAGCCTTGCAGGCCTTCTCTGGACTTGCGTGTGCTCTGTTCTCCGTGCCCTTGGATCAAGTGGGGGAGGCAGCTGTTCCACATCAGAGAGGATCTGCTCTTTCTATCAGCACCACTGCCTGTCAGCAGCCGATCCTCTCCTGTGTTTGTGAGGGCAGGCAGCTCTCTGTCTGGCCTACCACCTCCCCCAATGCCTGAGGGGCCCGGGACAGCATCGTCCTTAACCCTGGCCTCTCCAAACATGCCAAGGGAAATGTGCCATCCCCATCAGACGATCCCAGTTCCAACTCCTACTCCTACTCCAAACCAGGCTCCAATGGGGCCATGACACACATTAACAGTAATGGAAACATATCAACAGTGTCTAGGAAGGCATTTTAAAATAATAGTGGGAAGATGGCTGTTCACATGTAGATGGGATATGAGTAGATAGATTTAAACTGAGAATTGAGACCTAAACATTTCATGTCCCAGTTCTCAGTGATGTCAATCCCTATTATCAGTCCCAAAATGTAAGCTTGTATTGTTTTAAGTTTCCAAGTTGGTATCTTCATTTCTTATCCACTCTCTTAAGAACTCAGGGCCATTAAGGCAAGCCTACAGTAGAAGCCGTAATGATGTCACAATACACATGCTAATGACTTGAATTAGGTCAATTTATAATTTATGTCATTTGCATGATGATACCATGACTGAGCTAATAACTACCCACCTTTCCTGTGGACACCCTTTTATCCACACAAAGACAGAAACAAATTAATCATGTTAAGGGGGAAGAGGAAGTAATGAGTAAGCCTGAGGAGAACATTTTGGCCTACTATCCGTCATTCTCAAGAACTGTCACTGCTAGCTTGGACATAATACCTAAAGATATTAGAACTAAGATACTAATTTTAATTTAGATATTAGTCCTAGGTTTAGACATTAGTCCTAGAACTCATGTGAAATTTCCTAAAAGAATAATTAATCAGTGGAATGACTTGCCTCCAGAAATTGTGGGTGCTCCAACGCTGGGTGTTTTTAAGAAGAGTTTGGGCTTGTCTGAAATGGTATAGAGCAGAGTTCTCCAAACTTGGCAACTTTAAGACTTGTGGACTTCAACTCCCAGAATTCCTCAGCCGGCGTTGCCGGCTGAGGAATTCTGGGAGTTGAAGTCCACAAGTCTTAAAGTTGCCAAGTTTGGGGACCCCTGGTGTAGAGTTTCCTGCCTGAGCGGAGGGTTGGACTAGAAGACCTCCAAGGTCCCTTCCAACTCTGTTATGCTTAATGAGAGAGCCATTATTATTCAATGATACTGTATCATAACAGTATCTTGTTCCACAGGACAAGGCAGGTTTTTAAGTCCTCCTTTCATAATGTGTTACTTTTGTCTCAAGTCTTATTTAAGGTATACTGTGTGGATCATACATACACCACCATCCGCATTCCAGTTTTGTCATCTGTTAAAGAAGTTCTCTGTGCAATAGCTGACAAACTGGGCTCTGGAGATGGCTTGATATTGGTCAAGATGAGTTCAGCAGGAGGTAAGGCATCTGGATAACTTGCCTGAATAATCCTGAGGTGGCAAATCAATCGTTATATGAATATAACGATCGTTATATGAATATAACGATTTCCTCAATATTTGTCAAACTGAAAATAACAGAAATTGCTGTCCATTATCTCCAAAGGTACCAGGGAAAGGCTTAAAAGCTGATCTATTAGTAAAGGTGTGACCAGGTATACATTTGTTCTTTTAAAGCCTATATGTTATTTGCTGCATTGCTCTTGTCAAAATAGGTGTAGAAAATACGAAATAAGCTTTAGCAACCTTAAGTGATATCTCTTAAATAAAAAATAAAGACTTCTTTGAGGAGCTAATTCCTTGAGGCAATATGGACACATCCAGGCAGATTTCTTAGTGTTAAAGAAAAGACTGACGGTTTTATTGTCACTGTGATGATTTTCCAGCTATCCAATTTGCCTGCAACCACAGGATTTCCAATGTCTCCTTTTCATGTTTTACCAAGTCTGACCTTGCTTAGCTTTTTGTGTTCTGTTAGAGTCAGATAGCAGATGATGTCACCTGCTATCAATTCTAATATATGATGTTACTTTACTTCTGTTACATTATTATTTTATTTCCCTATTAAAATTCCACACTCAAAACATATCCATAGTGTCAGGGGTGGGATTCTACCAGTTCACACCTATTCTCTAGAACCGGTTGTTAACATTCTAAGCAGTTCGGAGAACCAGTTATTAGAAGAAATTACTGGCCTAATCCTGTAAGGAAGGCAGGAAGGAAACATTCTGGTGTTGCTTACAGAAACTGCCTCTCCGTTAACCCTTATTACATTCTTGGCAGGACTAGACTTCCTGTCTCAGGAACTTCTCTGGAGTTTTTTCCCCCTCCTTTGCTGGTACTTTGCTTGTGTGGAGTGACCATTCAAAGTTACAATGGCACTGAAAAAAGTGACTTATGACCATTTTTCACACTTACGACTGTTGCAGCATCCCCACAGTCACGAGAGGCCAGGCGAGGAGATGTGTGCCTCGATGTGAGTGATGTTGAGTTGGTCACGCCCAGCCAGTCACATGACCACCAAGCCATGCCCACCAACTAAGCCACATCCACAGAACCAGTTGTTAAAAAATTTGAATCCCACCCCTGCATAGTGTTATAATACATTATTTAAAAATGTGAATCTGCTAAAGGCTGTACATTTAGGACACAGTTAAGGTTTTTTTTATAATTTGAGCTCTTCCTCACATTTGAAAGGATAGAGAGGGCCCTTATAATGACTTCCGACTCCCAGTGTGCTCCCACAGGCAGGGCCTCCTGGTGGTGTCGTCAGCTAGACAGTGTCAGCTGGCGACCCCCAGGAATAGGGCCTTCTGTGGGGGCCTGGAATCAGCTGCCCCTGGAGCTCTGGGTGGCCCTGGACCTCCGGGCCTTCCGCCGTGGCCTAAAAACTTGGCTATTTGAACTGGCCTACTGATGGGGGGAGGGTTTTAAATGGGTTAATTGTTTTTAGTTTATGAGATTATAAATTTATGATTATGAGATTCCCTGGGTTTAATTTATTTTTAACTTTCGTATTGTATTTTTTTTTAGTATTGTAAGCCACTCTGAGTCCTTTGGGAGATAGGGCGGCATATAAATCTCATAATTAAATTAAATTAAATTAAATTAAATTAAATTAAATTAAATTAAATTAAATTAAATTGTATCTGTGATTTTTCTTGTCCTTGTTTTGTGAATTTAAATTTGGAAAATACACATCAGATCTTGTTATCTGTGATAAAAGATTTTATATCAATTCAACTTGGGAAGAGAGGGTGTGTGTGTGTGTGTGTGTGTGCAGCATACTAATAGAATTTGACACATTTTTTCTTTTTGTTTTATGCCTTCAAATCAGTGTTGACTTTGATAACTGCTTGGGCTATGCCCTGTAGTTTTCTTGGTAAGATTTTCAGAAGTGGTCTGCTTCTGCCTTCTAAGGTTGATAGTGAGGGACTGTCCCAAAATCAGCTAGCTGGCTTCATGACTAAGGTAATACTAGAACTCCCTGTCACTTGGTTTTTAACCTGGTGCCTTAACCACTGCACCAAACTGGCTCTTTGGTGCAAGCATAAAGTATATTATTTCAAGGACCTGTTATTCACATTTTTTTTGGCTAGAATAGATCTCCTATATATAGAGCACCACTGGTATGTCTATAAAATAATATGAACATTATCAGACAGAAAACAGGGGTGCACATGTAACAAATAAATATGTAGTGAGAAGTATTGCCAATTCCATTATGTGACCTGAAAAATCTATCTTAATTAAAACTATTGTCAGGGATGAATTCATTTGGAAATATATTGATTTTAGAGGCATGGAGGTTTTGTTCTGTTTTGTCGTTTCATTGACAAAAGCTGAGGAGAGGTAGTCCTCAACTTACAACCACAATTCAGCCCAAAATTTAAGTTTTTAAATGAAACATTTGTTAAATGAGTTTTGCCCCATTTTATGACCTTTTTGGTCACAGTTGTTCAATGAATCATTGCAGGCTATAAGTTAGTAACCCGGTTGTTAAATGAATCTGGCTTCCCCATTGATTTTGCTTGTCAGAAGGTCGCAAAAATGGATCACGTGACCTCAGGACACAGCAGCGGTCATAAACATGAACCAATTGTCAAGCATCTGAATTTTGATCATGTCATTGTGGGGATGCTGCAAAGATTGTAACGGTGAAAAATGTCACAGTTTTTTCAGTGCTGTTGTAACTTTGAATGGTCACTAAATGAACAGTTGTAAGTCAAGGACTATGTGTACTTGTTTGGGATAACAGGACAGAAGGCATCAAAAATCTCAAATGGCAGCTACAAACAATGGAAGGCCTGGCGTTTTCGTGTTCATGGTGGCATATATAGAAAAGGGGAAGAACTTCAGTTCTGTGGTTGTTGCTGCCATCTTTTTTTGAGCGTCCCTGCTCAAAATCACTGATATACTACATTGTGACCTGGGAACTTTACAACTTTCTAGGATAACCTAATCAACTTGTTTTATACATAGTGGCTATCACATCATTTAACGATTGTTAAACACTAGATTTCCTGCATTATAAATTGTAACGTTTTAGATGTTATTTTTATTTGGGGGGATAAAATGCGAAAAGTTCAGGGAAGGCTTTGATGGTGCTTCAGATGTTTTACGGAAGCATATAGGGACTTGCCTGCGCCTTAATTAAAAATAAAAACTTGAAATGCAGGATATCTGAGGGTTAGCGTTCCTCCAGAATAATGGTAGAGTTCACCAAAAGCAATTCTGGGTCGTCCTTGAAGAAGTTCTAGACTGCAATGAGCAGATAGAAACAAAACTGAAATGACTTATGTACTTTTCCCAAGCAAAGGATTTTGATTAATTTGTATCATGAATATAAACAACAAACTTATAAAAAAACCTGAATGGGAACCAGCTCTGCATCCGAGATTCTGAATGTACCAAATTTGCTAAAGAGTATGTCATGTCAGTCGGTAAGTGATCAATTTGTTCATGATACTAGATTGTACACTTCTTTACACAAAGAGTTGGTTTCAGTGGAGTGAAATCCATTCTGTAATGTTCTGCTAATTTTATTTTCTTCTGCTTTTCATTTTTACAGAGAAGGCGGTTCTTAAACCTCATGATGTTTCAGTGTTTACGACACTCAGTGTTAATGGGCGCCTCTTTGCTTGTCCTCGTGACCAATTTGACTCCCTGGTATGTATCTTTGCTCAGTTCCAAACACTTCTCAGATAAGAGACAATTCTTTCAAGTTACCTTTATGCTGAATAAGATAAGCATGTCTGATTCCGCAATTGTGCTATACCTTTGTGATAAAATATCATTTGAGGCTTTGAAGAAACTATGTCTGTGCAAAAGGAAAGCAAATTTTAAAAAATTAAGTAGATTATAAATATTTACTGATTTCATAGTAGTTATCCAAACCTATTTTCTATGAATACATGGAATGGAATGTGACTAGTTAGTGACTTATACTAAAGATTGACTTGATTTGATGAAGGCAGAAAATAAGACAGTGAGATATAATTTTACATTTACTATACAGAAATTATTTTGGTCATATAAATTATTTTGGTCATATTTTGGTCATATAATAATTGTAAAAATGTATGTTCATTATGACTTAAGCAGTACCATATAGACTGGATTCTAATAAACTGTAGGAATACAATAAGTAAATATTTAAAAATAGTACCACAGGGCTTATTATTAAAGTTGACCACATTTGAGATATTTTTCTTAAATATTAGAAATTTTTAAAAGAACTTCCCAGTAAAGTAATTCCGCCATCTTTCACTGAGTTCCACTTTTGTAGATGTAGATTTTTTTAATGTATTTTGTGGTTCTTATGGGTCATTCAAAACACTTCTCATTGTCAATCTATGTCAGCAGAAATGTTGTGGCTACATGCTTTAATACTGGTTCCTGTTTTACTTTTAATGAATCAACTGATATGCTGATGTCTTTCATAAGTAACTATAAAATGGAAGTCTTCCCACTCCTTAAAAGGCAATGAGTTTTTCAAATCCCAAATACTTTAAAATAAAAGCAAAAATGAAAATATTTGCACATTGCAAATACATTTAGATGTATCCATTTCCGACCAGCTCCACATGATATAAAAGATGCTAATATTTCTAAGGAGAGTTTTGAGGTGTGTATGTTATCTTCCATCAGCATTTAAGGTTTTTTGAGTGAGCAGAAGACAATCTAAGTATTGTGGTGGTGGTGTTTTTTTTTGTTTGTTTTTGATTGAAAAGTTTTACAAAAAGGAGATTTTTTTAAAACAATAAACCCCCTCCCCACCCACCCCTCCCTCGCCCTTCCCCCTCCCCGATTTTCCAGAGTAAAATACAGGGTATTATATCTGACAATCTTATTCTAACATACGCTAACAAACTATAAACACTTATACCCCCTTCTGCACTTTAACTCCCTTAATACAGACTAAAATAATAATAATAACATATCTTCTTAACATATCTTCTAATCTTCATTCATAAGCTATTTGAAACTTTTTAGTCCCATATTTATTTTGAATATAATCAATCCATTTTCTCCAGTCCCGAATATATCTTTCTTGTGATTGTTCTTTCAGGTAAGCTGATATCTTTGCCATTTCTGCTAAGTTCCATACTTTTAATATCCAATCTTCTATAGTAGGTACATCTTCTTTCTTCTAGTATTGCGCCACTAACAATCTTGCTGCTGTTATTAAGTGTAACATCAATTTAGTTTCCGAAACAGTGCAATCTGTAATAATACCCAACAAAAACAACTGCAGCTTAAAACTTATCTTTTTCTTAAAAATCTTCTGAGTAGTCCACCATATTTTTATCCAAAAAGCCTTAACTTTTTTACATGTCCACCACATATGAAAATATGTTGCATCATCACTACTGTATCTCCAGCATTTAGGTTTTTGATTCGAGTACATACATGCTATTTTTTTAGGATCTAAATGCCATCTATAAACCATTTTATAAAAATTCTCTCTTAAATTTTGTGCTTGAGTAAATTTCACATTTCTCACCCAAATTTTCCCCCACATATCCATTGTTATTGGCTCCTGAATATTCTGTGCCCATTTTATCATACAGTCTTTAACTAATTCCGTTTCTGAGTCAATTTCAATCAATGCATTATATAACCTTTTAATATGTGATTGATTATGAATATGTGGTGGTAGTGTTTTTTTAAAAGGGAAATCTGAGCAGATAATGACTATAGTTCAAGGAAAACCAAACATAGAGGTTTTTCAGTCTAGAAGGAATAATTGGTATTAATGACTAGAGTTTTTAATTCTATTGTTATGTCTGCCTACTTTGAGATGTAGTCATAGCCTTCCCACCTTAACTGCACCATTTGCTTTGAGCAGTCATGCTGAAAGATAGTAGAAGATAGTAGAAGATAGTAGAGATAATCCTTGTTTAATGACCATAACTGGGACTGCCAAATCAGTTGTTAAACAAAGAGGCCACTAAGTGAAACTGTGACTGTGCTTATGATCCTATTTCAACTGTCCTTTACAGAACTTTACAGACCTATAAAATGCAAGGATTGTTCATAAAGTTACTTTTTCATCCACCATCATAACTGCGAATGATTGCTAAATGAGACAGTCACTAAACAAGAAAGTACCTGTATGAGAAGTTTATCAAGACTTTCAAATCTATTGCCTCATCTCTGCCTCTAAGCAAGGAAAACCACCCTGCAGGCAGGGAAGATGGTGGGCTCCTTCCAATATTCTATTGAAATGAAGTATTGAAAAAACAATTGCCTATTATTCTGCCTATTCCACTAGGCACCTAATAGCAATGAATGGTGCACAAGTGTTCCTTTGTATCCTAGCTTTGCTAGGACTATCTAATACTTTGCCCTTAGAAAATAGAGTAGTAATGAGATGAGATTTAATGAAATGCAATTGTCTATAGAGGTTCTTAGTCATCCAGGTCATGGTTGTCCCACAGGTGCTTTTTTCTTTTGAAGAAGTCTCACTTCTCATCCAAGAATCTTATTCAGCTCCAACAGGATAGGGGGGAATGGAAGGATTTATATTCCTTGAAGACATTCTTGCAGACATTCCTTCCTTCCATTCCCCACTATCCTGTCAGACCTGAAGAAGCTTCTTGGATTTTGGTCTCAAAAGAGAAAACAACCAAGTCCAGTTGCCTCCTGAAAAAAGCTCCTTTTGGATTAGATCCAATACAATGTATGGTATATATTTCCTACGGCTGTGCACTTTTGGATTCAAAGGTAAGACAGTTCATTGCAGTACCCAAGTGGCTGTAGTAGTACCTGTACTATGGCTCTTGAATCCAAGAACATCTTTAGGTAGAAGTGCACTGCGTGTTTGAATACAATTCTGGGAAGAGATGTGGCTGGTTTAAGGAGTTGCTGATGGATCTGCGTGAGTTTCCTGCAGACACCAGAGTACCTTTTCCACTTGGAACCTAAAGTGTGGTACAGCCCCAATGTTTATAGTCTAAATAATTCAAAGTATTGCATTTAGTTTTAAATTAGAAATACAAACAATATCTGAAAAGATCAGCAGGATCTTCAGCCAACACAACATACAAGCACACTTTAAACCCAAGATTACACTAAGGTAGAAACTTGTCCACCCAAGGATAAAACACCCAACACAAACCAAGCATCGTGATATATGCAATACAATGCAGTGAGACATGTGCAGATCTATCCATTGGAGAAACAAAACAACCACTTCATAAACACATGGTACAACATAGGAGAACAAACCCATCAGGACAAGATTCAGCAGTCCATCTGCATTTAAAAGACAAAGGCCACTCTTTTGAAGACAGCAAAGTCCATATTTTGGACAGAGGAGACCACTGGTTTGAAAGAGGGGTCAAAGAGGCCATCTATGTCAAAGCTGAACAGTCCTGTCTCAACAGAGGGGGAGGGATCATCTATATTCAATCTACAACACAGTCCTTTCAGCAGTTCCAAGAAGGCTCCACATCCATTTGCGCTACTCAGATGAGGACACAGATAAACCTCCAAGTGATTTTACCGACTGTCTAAAAGGATGCAAATGACCAGCTGTCTGCAAGGAGTATAAATTCCCCGTCATCCAGTCAGAGCTGAAGAAGCTTCTTGGATGAGAAGCAAAACATCTTCAAAGAAAAACAAGAGAGTCCAGTTGCCTCTTAAAAACTTGACTGAGAATCTCCTTAGATACAAGCAAGAAGTTTCCATCTTTTCTCTATGACACAGCTAGCTCTTTTTATGATGCAATGCTCTTTACATGGGGTTGCCCTTGCGGACCACGCGGAGACTTCAACTGGTGCAGAATGCGGAGGGTTGTGATGAGAGTATCCCGATACTCCCATATTATACCCCTCCTGCACGATCTGCATTGGTTGCCGGTTGCCCTCCGGGTAAGATTCAAGGTGATGGTAATTACCTACAAAGCCCTACATGGCTTGGGACCGGGGTACCTGCGGGAACGTCTCTTGCAAGCATTGATTACCCATCGCCCGGTGCACTCCCACAGACAGGGCCTTCTTGGGGTACCGTCAGCTGGCAACCCCCAGGGATAGGGCCTTCTCTGTGGGAGCGCCCATCCTGTGGAATCAGTTGCCCTTGGAGCTGCGTTTGGCTCCTGACCTCCGTTCCTTCCGCTGCGGCCTGAAGACATGGCTGTTCCAACAAGCCAGCCTGGACTGAGCGGGTGGTGGTTTTTAGATGTTTTAGGTTTTAATGTTTTTGTGGGTTTTAGATATTGTTTGGCTTGGGTTTAATAATTTTTTTAATAACTTTTAAATTTTGTAATGTGTGTTTTTATGATGTGAGCCGCCCTGAGTCCTTTGGGAGATAGGGCGGCATATAAGTCCAAACAATAAATAAATAAATAAATAAAAGAGAGGAGAGAAGAAATGCAGTCCGCTCTGGGCTAGTGTTCCATTGCACTCTTCCAAATATATTCTAAGATTGTTTCTACTGAGTGGCTGGATACCTGTTTAACATGAAGAAGAGGAAGAAAACAATGTGAATGGATTGTACTGCCCTCTGGTGGAATAAAAAAAATAGACATGTAGCTGCCTCTAGAATTGAGGAATTAAGTGAAACTATTGAAACAATGATAAGAGTACAGAACCATTTTTACATTCAGTTTCAAAAGGAAAGTCATTCTGGAAGAAATATAATCCCAGAAAAGCCTCCATATTTTAAAACTACTGTAACTAAAGTGTCAGGAATAAATTATTCTTTAACACTTCTCTAATGTTATATTCATGGTAGTCACAGAAACATGAAAAACTCCAAAATACCAACTGTTCCATCTTCTTTCCTTTCCTCTCGGAAATCCCTTATAAGTACAGTGACCATATGTCTTTTATTATAAAAGAAGGTCCTTTATTTCAGAAAGCTGTCCTTTTTTATCCTTATGAAGCTTGTTCAGATTTCAGGCTTCTCCTTTATTTTTCCAAGAAAATATAGTCTCTGTACTTATATGTAAAGTACTGTCTTGTGACTGTGTGCAGTTCACAAACCAAAAAGGATCAGAAATGTTGCTTCTCGTTAGATGTTGCTATTGTAAGCAATAGCAATATTAAGCAATAGGAAAAAAGAAAAAGAAATCAAGCATCTATGCAATATATTCCAACAAAATGGATATCCACACAACTTTATCAAAAAGTCCCTGACTACTCAACCCAATACAGCACAACCAACATAAACCTTAAAAAGAATTACATTGCCATACGTCAAGAATACCTCAGAAATCACCAACCAACTACTGGAACCACGTGGAGTCAGCATAGCACACAAACCAACTCAAGGTCTATGGAGATTCTTGAGTCCTCCAGGTCATAGTCATCCCAAAGGTGCTTTTTCAAGAGGGAACTGGACTTTCTGGTTTTTCTTTGAAGATGTTTCAAAGACATCCAAGAAGCTACTTGGATGAGAAGCAAAAGTCTTCAAAGAAAAGCCAGAAAGTCCAATTGCCTTTTGAAAAAGCACCTTTGGGACAAGCCAACTAAAGCCTTTCTAAACATCCTAAGTAAACCAAAAGACCCAGCAACCCTAGGAGTTTCAATTGGGAAAATGTGACGATCTTAAACCAAACCAAGTCCAAAAAATGCCAGGGAATTTCTAGAAGCCTGGAACTCTCACAAATTAGCCATCAATAGACACATAGATATTAACAACATCTATAGACTATGCAAAAGGGACAATCAACCAACCAAAAAGGGTACAAAACGATCGAAGCATCTCTCCACCCAGCATTCAACACCCAGATCAGCATAGATTAATTCCAAGGTTAACATCAGACCAACAATCAAGTAAATAATATCCCAATCAAGGAGTTGCCAAAGAAGCCAACAATAAACAGAACCAGTCCCAACCAAAGAACCTCAAAACCTCAAAAACACAGAGCTTTGGTGGCTCAGGCTGTTAAATGCCTGCTCTTAAGATCCAGCTGTCTACAATTACTGTAGGCTCAAATCCCACCAGGCTCAAGGTTGACTCAGCCTTCCATCCTCTCGGGGTAGGTAAATTGAGGACCCAAGATTGTTGGGGGCAATTAGCTAACCTTGTAAAAATGCCGCTTAGTAATAAGCAGGCATATACAATGGAATGAAGGCTATTGCTGAGTGCATTGGGTTGTATCCAAAAATTGTAAGCAGCCCTGAGTCTTGGAGAAGGGCGGCATATAAATGTAATTAAAAAAAAAAAAGCCATCTCCCACCCACACAGACAAGCAAGCCACCAGAATATAAACTGAGAGCAAACCCCACTCCTTACTAGCACTGATGTTGTTACCTAGTTAAGGTAATGAAATATCTGCAAGAAAACAAGCAAGTTCAGAAAACACCAAGGACCTCTCAATAGGAATGTTTAAAAATGTTTGCAATGCCAAACATTTTATGTGCATTTCCTGTTTTCTAACATTGGTTTTTCTTTCCTTTTTCCAATGGGTATAAGATCATTTTGGAAATTTTTTCAAGGGCGAGATGTTGATTCTTACATTTGGCTTAATTACAAAGGAGCTGAGCATCCATGTGATGTGCCTCCTTTTTTCATTCTATAATCATCTTTCTCCAGCAGTCCTTGGCTTCCTATGTTTCTATTAAACCCCAAAGGAATCTTTTGAAATTAAGAATCAGAAGAAACCAGAAAGGTAGTGGAGCAGCAGAGAAATAAAAAAGGGAGAAAAAAAAGCACCACCTTCTGCTTTAAGACATCAACAAAAGAAAATGTTTCAACAAGTGCTGAGAATGACATAGAAAAATAGAAGCCTTATTTGCAGAGGAGGAAGATCTGGGGGGAAATTAAAGACAGATTTTAGCACGTTTTTAATTTTTCATGCATTGAGCTCTGTAATCCTTGCAACAGCAGCATGCAATATTTTCCCTACATTAAAGAGAGAATTGAGGCTGAAGTGGCATTCCTCAATCAGTTTAATGGTTTAAAAGCTGAGCGGAAGATATTGATTTATGTTCATTCCCATGAGCACTGGCAATGCTTTCTACAATGCTTCCACTGGGTAATTGTTTTAAATATAGTTTTAAACTTAGGTAACAAATAGAAATCGATTTCTTTCTTACTTGTGTATGAAAATGTTGTGTACCTAAAAATATGTGCATGCCTTTGTTGTACTGTATATACAGTAGATATACATGCCCCTATATGTATGTTATGTTGTGTATATGAATATATGACATGAATCAAGTTCACCAGATTTGGTAATGCAGCAAAATAAGTTGTGCATTTCTGTGTTGTAGTATAGGCATGCTTTTTCTGTCATGTTTGAAGAAATCATTTCCTCTGAAGAAAGTCTTGCATTTCAGTTCTTCAGTGTTGTGACCAATGGTCACATGTTAAACTGGGAATCTCAAAAGGAGCATGAATTCTGATGAATAGCAAAGTTCTCTAGTTCTTAGGATTGCATTCTTACTTGTCCTAGGTACCACTACAGGAACAAGAAGGCCCATCGACGGGGACAATGGGAACTTTTGAACTCATGAGCTCTAAAGATCTAGCATACCAAATGACCATTTTTGAATGGGAACTTTTCAACTGTGTTCATGAGGTAAAAAGAATGTCTATAAGCTTTTAAGCTGTCTACATTTATATCAAAAAGTGGTAGGATAGATTGAAGATCTATATATATCTGTACAATAATTCTTAAATGAATTATTAAGCCGGTGGGGGGGGGGCAAATCTATGGGGAAAAACCCA
Source organism: Naja naja (assembly GCA_009733165.1). Taxonomy (NCBI): domain Eukaryota; kingdom Metazoa; phylum Chordata; class Lepidosauria; order Squamata; family Elapidae; genus Naja; species Naja naja. Next base: position 207,917,653 of record CM019148.1, on the reverse strand, counting down.
CAAATGAAATATATGCAAATCATTTATCTTCAAATTTAATTGACTTCGTGCCTTTTTCATCATAAAAATCATGTATAGAGAAGAAGCAAATCTTATATTATGCTGGAAGATTTTGGAATATAGGAATTCTACTTTATTTAAACAATAGTCACCCATTTATATTGTGTTATGGGAAGAAATAAGTACTGCTTATTAACCTATAAAATATCCATCTTGATTGAGAGTGTGAGAGTGAGGGAATAAAGACAAAACTACAAGCAAACCTATATTTTAGAGAAGAAGCTTCACTTTGCAACTCACGCAGTATGAAACAACTATAGTTTGTTTTAACCTCCATATTAGTGGACAAACCAAAAGATATTCAGTTCAGTCATTTTCATCCAAAACACAGCATTTTGAAAGATAACGATTGGTTTTTGTTTAAAGAGGTTTTATTTATTTTTTAATGACTTCCATTTTCCCTCTTCCCTCCTGTTTTCTAGCTGGAACTGATTTACCATACATTTGGGCGGCACAATTTTAAAAAGACAACTGCCAATCTGGATTTATTTTTACGAAGATTTAATGAAATCCAGTTCTGGGTCGTGACCGAGATTTGTCTTTGCTCCCAGCTCAGCAAGCGTGTTCAACTCTTGAAGAAATTTATTAAAATAGCAGCCCAGTGAGTAGATTCCAACTCCAATAGATTGCAGTAGGCCTGGTAACTCTCTCCCACTGATGACAGTAGAGCCTTCACCATAGAAAGGGCATCAAAGTGCAATAAATTTGGCAAGCATGGATTATTTTTCTTTTGTACGAAGCTATTAAGCTAAACCTACTTGAGGAAAAATGTCTTCCTGTGACTACGTTAACCTATGAACTGATTTGAGGTTAAGATCGATTTGCTCAGAACAGTAATTATTATACAAATGTTTTACACAATTCAGTGCCTCAATTTTACATATCTAAGTGTTCTAGAATGGGGTCTCCAACCTTGGCAACTTTAGCCTGGGGGACTTCAACTCCCAAAGCTGGCTGTGGAATTCTGGGAGTTGAAGTCCTCCAGGCTTAAAGTTGCCAAGGTTGGAGACCCCTGTTCTAGAATACTGTTCTCAACCTTACACAACCTTGAGCCATGGTGGCGCAGTGGTTAGAGTGCAGTACTGCAGGCTACTGCTGACTGCCAGCTGACTGCAATTTGGCAGTTCGAGTCTTACCAGGCTCAAGGTTGATTCAGCCTTCCATCCTTCCATGGTGGGTGAAATGAGGACCCAGATTGTTGGGAACAATATGCTGACTCTGTAAACGGCTTACAGAGTTGTAACACATTGTGAAACGATATGTAAGTGTAAGCGCTATTGCTATATCTTCTAGATCGGGGTGTCAAACTTGCAGGCCAGATGCGTCACACATTGGCCACGCCCACCACCAGTTTAGCAAAGGGGGGAAAGTCACGATACATCATGTGATCGAATTAATAAGTTGAATTAATAAATAATAAAATGTGATGACAACGTGACGCCGCGAGTTTGACACTCCTGTTCTAAATGAATTGGGCTACACATCTCACTAGCCATGGCTAAAAATTCAAGGACTTGGATTGATGACTGTGGGAGAACACATCTGGAGATATTAAGATGAGGAAGGTTGCGTGATACAATGTTTCTCAACCTTTGCAACTTTAAGATGTGTGGACCAATTCCCAGAATTTGTCAGGCAGCATACATAGAAATGGAAGTCTGGAAGTTGAAGTCCACACATCTTTAAGTTACAAAAGTTGAGAAACACTGCACTAGTCATTAGCTTGGCCTTAATTATCTTAATAATCTGCGATGGGATGTTTATAGTGGCACGTGTCCTTTTTAATTTAAAGTAATAGTGGTTTAAGTAAATCACAAATGGCAAATTTCTAAGTTCTCATTTGGACATTAGTTTCATTTGTTCATGTGTTGCTAATGATCGCAACTGTGGCAGGCTGGCTCTCAATTCTGTTCAAACATATACATAATGAATACATATCCAATATGCCAGAGGGTGTCTTTAGTCCTTCTCAGCATGGGGAGTTAGCACAATAGAAACAAAATATATAACATTTTTTACTGAATACATCTTGATTTTTTTTGTTCTGTATTATATCCAGTAGAGGGCAGTAGCGTATACAGAAAAGAAGAAAAACGAATTCCTTTTCTTAGTAATTAGCGCAAAAAAGGAGAAAATGTTATATAACTGAACCATTTGTACAACTTCCATCTGCCGGTATATCTGTGTGTTTTTAATAAGAAAAAAAAATAGAAAATACGTTATTATTGAGACAATCAGCTAGTTAGTCTGTCAGTGTCGGTGTCTTGGAATTCAACTTTCTGTTTGCTTCTATGTTTTCAAAAATATTTTTGCCTTAGTAAATTGAGTAGCTCAAATGCTCTGCCCGCAGAAGTTCCTGCACTCACAAATGCATGCCTACAGTTCTGGGTCAGCTCCTAGGTTCTTTCACAGGGTGGGATGAAGGGAAAGCCAAGGTCAAAGTTGGCTGCCATTTCAGCCCCCTTCCTACCTAAATGTGGGGAGAAATAGCCGTAGATTCTTTTTCACCTCCATTTCGGCTTCTCCAGTGTGAGATTGTACCACACAGGCAAGCCGATCTAGGTGTCTAGATGCCCTGGTTGGACTGCTCCTTCGTAAATTGCACAGCTGTAAGATTGTCTTATTTCATAAAGCACGGTAATATATTCAAGACCTTCATCATTTGCTCATTAGGGTGACGAGGTACACTGGCAAACCCCCTTCTCTTTTCTCATTTAGGCCTGCATTGTTCATATTCAAATCGTAAAGGTTATTTTTACTACATGTTTAATGTAGTAAATGTAATCTCTTAAGCTTCGACGAGCAGTGGTGTCCTCTATAAGCGATAAGGAGCAAGTAAAATACAGGCTTGTGCACTTCAGGATATTAAGAAGAGCCCTGCAGGATTAGACTCAAAGCCAATGGAATCTAGCATCTAATGTGTGAACAAGATGCCCCAGGGAAGTGCCATCCTGACCTATTGTGCTAAATGCTCTTCCACAATGCTAAGGTGGCTGCAATGAAGATGAGGAGAGAGAACAGGAAATCCACTCTGGGAACCTGTTTGCTCTCTGTCTAGGTGCTTAAGCATTGAGAGAAAGGAGCTTAAGGTGTGGGGTTTATCTTGGGAGTCACCAGACACAAACTGGAAGACTTGGTATGACGGGTCTGCGGAAGGAGGGCCACATCCTAGGGGTGACTATAATTATTTTTTAGTCCATTATTGGATTTCTCTGGATTTTTGTGGATGAAAATAGTAGCGGGATGCATTCCTCTAAAATAGCAAACTGTTTTTATTTCCATACATAAACATTTTCCAAACTTGTCCAGATTTGGCAGCAAAGATTCAAATGTTTGGGGCAGGCGGAGATTGGTTTCAAGCCATAAAGGGGAACGTTTGACTCCCAAATCATCCTGCATCCATTTCCACCTGTATTAAAATGGGGAAAAAAACAAAAAAACAAAACAAAAATTGTGCTGCTAAACAACATGTACAACAAATTGCCCATCCTGGTTCTGATGCAGGCAAGAGGAAAGGGGCTCCATGCCTAAAAAGTAAGGTTCATGATTGTCTAAGTATCCTTAATTGAAAACAACTTTTTTCCCCAAATGAGAATCTGTATGATTGTAGTTCTAGACTGAGTTTTAATAATATAACAGCATGATCATTATTGACTGAAAGACAATGACTAAGTCATTAGCACACATAATAAAAACAAATGTGCCTGCATTGCTAGAACTTTTCTTTGTTCAGAATTTCTGGTTGTTTAATTTGAAGAACTTGCTTACAGCAAAAGGCCTCCTTTAAATAGTTTTTTTCCTGGCAATTCCAAATGGCCTTTGCTCCTGTGTAAATATGCTTGGAATTGTAACCTAATTTAATAAACTGCAATGACAACTATTTATTATTGCAATAACAAAAATGTTTTATATTCTCAGACTGAGTTCAAGTATGTTTATGAATGTAGATTATTAAGATGGATGTGAAAGAACACAATCCAAAATCAAACACATGTGCAGAAGAGAAGTAAGGCTTCCTATTATCTTTTTCCACATCTAATTCTTTCTTTTCTCAAATTGTGTTCTTCTTTTCTTCCAGCTGTAAGGAATATAAAAACTTGAATTCTTTCTTTGCTTTGATTATGGGGCTAAGCAATGTTGCAGTGAGTCGCCTCACAATGACCTGGGAGGTGAGTGCAGTTCTTCAAGGATTCTATTTTTATTTCTTCATCTGACTTGTGTGTTACTGTTTCTTTAGAATAGCAAAGGAGACTGGGCTGGCAAGACCCAATAGTACTTATATTTATGGTGTTAGAGAGAAGGTATAGTAGCTTTAATAAGTCTACTTGTGGATCTTTGGGTATTTTCAGTGGGTCATTCAAGAGATCTAATTTTCAGTTGCGAGCAGCATCAAAATGATTCTTTTCTTCTTCCCACATATCCAAATGAATGACATTTCTCATCATTGAGAGTGATTTTCCTGCAGATGCATTTTGTATAAGGATCCTAACTGTGAGTCCTGATATTTCAGTAGGGAAAAATCAAAATCACTCCAGCCTATTCAGATCTCAAATCCAGTGACTTTTTCTGTGTTGGATGTTGGACTTTTTCTCCCACATAGTTGGCAACCTTCGCTAAGCCCCTCAGTATCAAAAACAAATTTCTGTGAGGCGAGGCAGAAGACTGCCCCTTATAAAAATAAATCTAAATTCCATTTCTAGGTGGGGTTGTTCCTGTTCTCTGCATATCTCTTTAGAAGTTAGTTCTGCTCCTCTCAGGGACCTTAATTAAGCTTAGACATTTATTTATAGCATGGCCAATTTGCATATGCTCTTGCTACCCTAACAGTTTGAAAGCATGTAAATACACGTAGATAAATAGGTACCACTTCGGTGGGAAGGTAATAGTATACTGTTTTTCTCCATGTGCTATGCCCTATGGCATGGTCTCATACTGGCCACATGACCGTGGACATGTCTTGAGTCAGCATTGGCTCAATGGCTTAAAGACACAGAGATGAGTACCACCCACTAAACTCGGCTAGGACCAGCAGAGTAAAACCTGCATGGATCCTTTATTAACTTGCATGCTTCCTTATGAGAGTTTATTATTCATCCTTCCTCGAGGATTGCAAGCATTAAAGTGTCAGTGCCATTTAGTGGTAACCTGTCTTGTTTTCCTATGACTTCTTCCAACCTGTTTTCTTAATGGCAAATAATCAACCAACAGGAGAAATAGCTAGAAAGCTGTTCAGTACTGTTCTGTCAGTATGGGGTGTGCCTGTGGGTGTGTTATATGGTGGCGGTTGTTTTTTAAATGCCTTTGTGTCAGTCTTGACTTCTTGTGACTGTCAGGAAATGTCCCTGCAGCTTTCTTGGTAGCGTTCTCCTGATTCAGAAATGTTTTGCCCTTCCTAGGGCTGAAAGAGCACGCCCAGCCAAAGTAAGCTCTCTGACTTTAGCATTCATACTCTCCTGATTTCTGGCCTGGCACTTTCATCCACTACTCCAAATTGATCCTCTGCATTACTGTAGAACTTATTATTGGAAAGTGACACCATTTAAGTAGTAACATAAATCTGAGTATTATGTGATAGACTTTGCACTATGCAGTATCTCTAGGAACCCTGTGCACTTGGTAAACAATAGGCCTGTAAATGTTACAAAGATCTGTGAATGATGTTGCTGGATTATTGCACATGGGGAATGTAGTTAAAAATGGGAGCAACGAGAACATGGAACTCCTCCAAAGGCTGATGGGAAATCCAGATTGGAATTTAATTTCCTTTGCGGCTGTTTAACTTCTGTGAACTAAGGAGCAAAGCACTCTCTATTTCCCAGGATATTTTGGGGTCTGCAACTAAATCTGCTCCAAGCTTCAGAGTTCTCTATTTATAATCTGGTTGCTAGGAAACTTGCTGTATTTTTCACTGCTGCTTTGTTGTAAATGAGCAGTGGAAGATCAAGATTTTCTGCCGTCTCAGACCTGTTAGAGAACTAGGAACAAGTTACTGTGCCCCTTCATGTGAAGATGAGCAGAGTCACTCTATTCACATACAAAAAGGCCTGGTGGAGGGCATGCTGTCTGTTGGCATAGACAATATGAACCGGCAAGTGAACCGTCCTTGTGCTTTCAGAAAAATCAAGCAATCTATATTTGATACAAGATTCCATACGGGTATTTTCTTTGTTTTTACTTGGCAGAAACTTCCAAGCAAGTTCAAGAAGATCTATGCAGAGTTTGAAAGCTTAATGGTAAATGGCAATACAGATTTAATTCTATGCATGGCACATTCTGGATACATTTTATTTCCGAACTCGATTCTAAATCCCTCTACTTTCTACATTTTATGTGTCCTTGTGTGACTTTAAAGAATTTATGATCCCGTTATAGTGCTGATAAAACAAGCATATATGACTAATAAATTACACTCTCAGGGAACCTGTTCTGAGAAAACGTCTGTCCTACTTACAGTCGATCTGGGAAATCTAAAAAACTTTATCTTCCTTAGATATCCCAACTTTAAATTTGTTCATGCACTATTTTTACAGAATCCTAGTTTTATAGCTTATTGAGATGAATCAGCAAATGCATGAAGAAGAAGAAAAATTCAGAGAATTAAGCATGTTACAATATAACCACAGGGACACTTTTGCTGCAGATAGATGGTTAGTGGTTTTTTGATTAAAAATGTACTTCAGACACTAATCCTCCTTTCAAAAAATGTGGCTGTAATTTACATATATTTGAATTTACCCAACACCTCTTTTTTCTTTTGTTTTTAGGACCCTTCAAGAAACCATAGGGCCTACAGACTCACAGTTGCTAAACTGGAACCACCTATTATTCCCTTTATGCCTTTACTCATCAAAGGTAACAAGTTAAAGGGAAAAAAAGATGAATTAAAAATGAGATATTTTAAATTAGATATGTGTTTCTGTCTCTGTAGTTTCCCAACTCATTAAATATATCTTCATATATCTTCATATATCTACAGGTGAAACTCGAAAAATTAGAATATTGTGCAAAAGTTCATTTATTTCAGTAATGCAACTTAAAAGGTGAAACTAATATATGACATAGACTCATTACATGTAAAGCAAGATAGTTCAAGCCATGATTTGTCATAATTGTGATGATTATGGCTTACAGCTCATGAAAACCCCAAATCCACAATCTCAGAAAATTAGAATATTACATGCAATCAATAAAACAAGGATTGTACATAGAACGATATCAGACCTCTGAAAAGTATAAGCATGCATATATACTCAGTACTTGGTTTGGGCCCCTTTTGCAGCAATTACTGCCTCAATGCGGCATGGCATGGAAGCAATCAGCCTGTGGCACTGCTGAGGAGTTATGGAAGACCAGGATGCTTCAATAGCGGCCTTCAGCTCTTCTGCATTTTTCGGTCTCATGTCTCTCATCTTTCTCTTGGCAATGCCCCATAGATTCTCTATGGGGTTCAGGTCAGGCGAGTTTGCTGGCCAATCAAGCACAGTAATCCCACGGTCATTGAACCAGGTTTTGGTGCTTTTGGCAGTGTGAGCAGGTGCCAAGTCCTGCTGGAAAATGAAGTCAGCATCCCCATAAAGCTCATCTGCGGAAGGAAGCATGAAGTGCTCCAAAATCTCCTGGTAGACAGCTGTGTTGACCCTGGACTTAATGAAGCACAGTGGACCAACACCAGCAGATGACATGGCTCCCAAATCAACACAGACTGTGGAAACTTCACACTGGACTTCAAGCATCTTGCAGTGTGTGCCTCTCCATTCTTCCTCCAGACTCTGGGTCCTTGGTTTCCAAATGAGATGCAAAAGTTGCTCTCATCAGAAAAGAGGACTTTGGACCACTGAGCAACAGACCAGGTCTGTTTTTCTTTAGCACAGGTAAGATGCTTCTGACAACATTTGAAGCCCATGTCCAGGATCTGTCTGTGTGTGGTGGCTCTTGATGCACTGACTCCAGCCTCAGTCCACTCCTTGTGAAAGTCCCCAACACTTTTGAATGGCCTTTTCCTGACAATCCTCTCCAGGCTGCGGTCATCCCTGCTGCTTGTGCACCTTTTTCTTCCACACTTTTCCCTTCCACATAACTTTCTATTAATGTGCTTTGATACAGCACTTTGGGAACATCCAACTTCTTTTGCAATTACCTTTTGAGGCTTCCCCTCCTTATGGAGGGTGTCAATGATGGTTTTCTGCACAACTGTCAGGTCAGCAGTCTTTCCCATGATTGTGATTCCTACCAGACTGAGAGACCATTTAAAGGCTCAGGAACCCTTTGCAGGTGTTATGGCTTAATTAGCTGATTAGAGTGGGACACTTTGAGCCTAGAATATTGCACCTTTTCACAATATTCTAATTTTCTGAGACTGTGGATTTGGGGTTTTCATGAGCTGTAAGCCATAATCATCACAATTATGACAAATCACGGCTTGAACTATCTTGCTTTGCATGTAATGAGTCTATCTCATATATTAGTTTCACCTTTTAAGTTGCATTACTGAAATAAATGAACTTCTGCACGATATTCTAATTTTCGAGTTTCACCTGTTAACATTAACTTATCTAGCAAACCGGGCTTATAAAAATATGTTAAATGTTACTGTTTTTTACAAGAAAATACTGCAAATAGTGTATTAGGGTCAAAAACTTACATATTTATGCTAAATTAAATTTCTGCTGTTTATATGGATTTATTTATATTGCAGACATGACATTTACATATGAAGGTAACAAGACCTTTATTGACAATCTGGTGAATTTTGAAAAAATGGTAGGTAATGCATATTCCCAAAGCAAGTGTTTTGATGAGTGACATCCTTATCATGCTGAAATCAATGGACAAATAATAGCTTTGATTTTGGAATGTGGGTTTCCATTGCTGTGCAAAAAGAACCATAGCCGGCAGGCATTGGAGCAAGAAGCTATCAGATGTTAAATTAATTCAAAGTTGCAAAAGATCCCATTGCCAAGAAAACTTTCTCGTTATCAATCAACCAGTAATTTTAGTTCAATGGATCCAGAATAATGTCTTTTTGACACTTCATTTCCTCTTGCAGGTTAGCTTTATTCATTGAATGAATGAAGCGAGGCAATTTCCCTTCCATGATTATGCATCACTCTTAATTTTCCTCTGTCACCAATTTGTGTCCAAGGTTTAACCAGAGTGTTGTAGGTTCCATCTTTTTGAAAAGCAGCAGGTTTTCAAGGCTGTGCCACTTCATAATGCTGATGACTAAGAATGTTTCCTATTACTATTTTTTTTAAAAAATTCAAGACATAAAACACATCCTCAATCTCACTAAATGTTGATTGCAGAATTTTTGAAACTAGCCTATATGGCAAATTCTGTGAGTAGAAAATAATTTTCATCTTCACCATTATAGTCTGGGAAGATTCAGGTACAGGTTTACTGCATTGCTGTTGTTGATTATGGTTTGATTTTATCTCTCTTTTATTTCTTCTATTGAAACCTGATGCCTTCTATTTTAGTGTGTCTTGTATCAAAGCCCTGTGCATTGTGCTGCATCTATGGTGTGCTTGGGAGATTCTGCCCCACTTAAATCATAAGGTGGTTTTCCATTGATCAAATTATTACATACTGTGAGCTTTCTTTGACTTAAGACCGTACCTGTCAAGGGCAGACACTGCAGGAGGAATGATGCAGTTTCGATGCAGAGGAGGGGAGTTCTCTGTGTTGTGATTCTTGACAGATATGTGAAAGCACACCAACAAATCTTTTTGACCCAGTGGGAAAACAAAAGCAATTCAGATTTGTGCCTCTTCCATGGACTGGGTGATCCAGATATCCCTAGGCAGCAGCACAGATGAAAGGAGAGATGACGTGTCTAGAAATGGCTGGAACAGTGATGGTGTCAGCTTTGGAAGCCATATTAGCACCAGGAGCTTCCACGCTGCTACCTGGGAAATTGGGAGGGGATTTTGTAGAGTGTCTGTAACCACAATAGCATTCTCCTTTGCAGTCAAGGTCATGTCATTCCTGTACCTGGATGAGGAGTGCTTAAGGGATGTCTCAAAGTTGGGATGGATGGTGATTGAGCAATATGATGTACTCAGAACTCTCAGATTCGGGTTTTCCCAGACGTGCCAGTATGACTACTCTAATAAAATGGAACTTTGAGAAAATGTCTGCCTCAGAGTTTTTGGTGTTGGAGTTTGGTTTTTCTGGAACGCTGAAAGATGGACATCTTGAGGTGACAGAAAAGGGGCACAAATGTTCCCCAAATTGTTCCCCAGATGACATGATTTGTCTCAGTTCAGGGCTTCCCAAAAACTGTGCCATATTCCGTTGTAGAAAACAGCCGCAAGGCAACTCAGGGCATTTTTACCACAGAAATTCCTCCAATTGGCAATTCAGAACGGTGCCATCAGCTGCTGCTTCTCCTATTTACTGAGGCCCTTCACCCTTGAGGTGTGAAATGAGGATGAGTGAATGTGCGCATATTAGTGTTCAGGCTTTATGGATCCAAACAAAAGGAATTCACACACTGATCCTTATAGGGGAAAAAGACGGGGCAAACATGCTTTCATTTTTGGAACATAGAGATTATGCAAAAAGTGTGACTTAAACAGCAGTTTTTGTATGATATATATGAATATTTATAACAATATTGAAACCTGGTCCAGAAATGGATTAGCAGGTAATGTGGCTGGCCTGTTGCCACGATTCTAGGCTGTAGATTTGGACTGGAACTGTGGGTGAAGGGCTAGATGTAGGAGATGATTGGAGAAGGAAGCAAACCCAGAGTCTCCATGGCTTTATCTATTTGTTCTGTTTTGGAGGAATCCAGATCTTCATATTTTTTTGTTTCCCTCATATGACTTCCAAAACACACTGCATAAAAGTAGAATGTTTGGTGGTTATACAGTGTTGTTCTTGGCTGCTCTTTCAGAAATCCCTCCATTATTATTATCTTGTCCCTTATGTGCATGACATATCATAAGGCCTACTATCATTTCAGTATAAATCAATATCAAGAACTACCCCTGCATCATCAAATTACTGTTTCAGAAACAGCCTTATAATTAAAATAGAGTTGAGAGGCACAGTTATATTTGTTATAGTGTGCAACGGATATGTGAATTTAGCTTCCTTAAAGTTAACATTTGCTTGAGTTGCTTTACTGATAGAAAGGAATTATCAAAATTCTTCCTTGATATTGAGAATAATTCAACTGAGGGGGAAGGCAAGTGAAACTTAAATTCCATTGATTTAAATGGATTTACCACAAGGACAACTAAATCTGGATGTAATGCAGTTTGCCTCCTAGCAGATGCTATAAGAAAGCTATTCTTATGTTTATTTGAATTAAGCATAGCTTTCAGAACTGCCCTGGGTTAACATGGGAATAAGAAATCTGTTCAGTATTGAGAAGTACATAAAGCATTTCACTGAAGGTATTCATGGAAGATAGGAACCCATTTTGCTTTGATAGCATAGGATATACTGCATATTTGGCTATCAGATACTGAGGTTGGCAGAGGCTGTTAGCAAAAAATTATGAATATCGTATGGCCTGTGGGGTGCTCCTAAATTGGTCCCTTCCTGTGCTTTGAAAGGAATTGTCTCATTACAACCTGATCAGCTCACGGAATATAAGGGAACACCATATTGTCCTTCTTCTTAGCCATCAAATGTTTAGGATAGAGCAAAAACCTTTATTTTCATACCTATGAATTCCCAGAAACATTGGTCCATCTATCACTATACGATAATGCTGGGTAAAATGCACTTGCTCTGGTCCATCCAAAGGATTTTTAAAATATTCCTAGAAGTAGATTTTTACCAGCATTTTGCATGATAATTTGAATTTAGAATGAAGAGAAGGAGGAAGAAGAGGATATTACATACAATATATATGCATTCAAGAATGATGGACTCAATAAGAGAATTGCACGTAAAGAACTAAACCAGTTAGAGAAAGCTTAAGTTAATGATATCTGCCCTAAATAATGTCTTCCTTACCAAGCAAAGTTCCCAGACATTTTGAGCTGGTGATGGGTATATGGACTTTTGAAAAGATGTAATACATGCTTTTAAAAATAGTTACCTTGGGAAATTGGACTAATTTCAAAATTGTTATATCCCAGGACATGAAATGGCTTTGTTCATGCTTATTGCTCCCCAAATTTCTTATCACTTATCCCTAGTTTAATCTTTGAGATTTTTCTTCTGGAAGGTATCAAATGGAGCAAAGATTGTGATAGATAATGGTGGAAATGTCCAAAGACACATTGGTGCCAATGAGCTCCAGATTAGAATCCAGATGTAATAGAATTGGTGCTTAAATTTTCTTTCTTTGGTGATCTTTTCCCCTCTCTATTTTCAGCGCATGATTTCAAATACTATTAAGACAGTGAGATTTTGTCGGAGCCTGCCTTTCAGTAAGTATACTTGTGTTGTCATAATGACAATTTTTCATCTGTTTCATCAGTGTACAGTATAGTGTCATAGATTGGAAACAATGAATAGAAACTAGAAATAGAATCAAATGCCACTGAAATCAGCTTTTCTAGGTTTTTAGAAGAGAAAGGAAGGAGCTTTGAAATTATGGGGGGCTTTTTGTCAGCTGATAAGTATTATCTCTGCCAATAAAATAATAATGCATAATTCTCCAAGTATCAGTCAAAATAATGTTCAATGTATGAATTTTTAATGTAATCTTAAGGTAAAGTAACTCACTGCCTTGAATCTCAGTAGAAATATACGTTTGATAAATAGAAACTTATAGGTAGTCCTCAATTTACGACCGCAATTGAACCCAAAATTTCTGTTCTTCAAGACGGAGTGGCTGTTCTTACCGGCATCTCGGTCTTTATTGGATGTACCATCTTTGGTCATGGGGGGAGAGGTGTTGCCCCCCGTGGATAGGGCGAGAAACCTGGGTGTTCTCCTGGACTCACAGCTCGGTTTGGAGGAGCATGTGGGAGCTGTGGCCAGGGGGGCTTTTGCCCAGGTTCGGCTGGTTCGCCAGCTTCGCCCTTATTTGGACCGAGATGCCCTTCGAACGGTTACTCATGCGCTTGTCACCTCTAGGATTGACTACTGCAATGCTCTCTACATGGGGCTCCCCTTGCGGACGATCCGGAGGCTTCAGCTGGTGCAGAATGCAGCCGCGGGCTGTGATGGGGTATCCCGATACTCCCATGTTACACCCCTCCTGCGCGGCTTGCATTGGTTGCCGGTTGCCTCCCGGGTCGCCTTCAAGGTATTAGTTACAACTTATAAAGCCCTTAATGGCTTGGGTCCAGGGTACTTGCGGGAACGCCTCCTGCCAGCATCACTCTCCGATCGCCCTGTTCGCTCTCATAGGAGGGGCCTCCTTGGGGTGCCGTCAGTCAGACATTGTAGGCTGGCGGTCCCCAGGGCTAGGGCCTTCTCTGTGGGAGCTCCTGCCCTTTGGAATCAGCTCCCGTGGATCTCCGTCTGGCCCCTGACCTCCGCTCCTTCCGCCGGGACCTGAAGACTTGGTTGTTCCAACGGGCCGGCCTCGAATGACCCGGGGGTTGGGTTTTATTTTAACTTTATTTGGCTTGTTTACTTGTTTAATTCTGTTTTATTGTAAATTTTCTCTGTTTTAATGTTCGCCGCCCTGAGTCCTTAGGGAATAGGGCGGCATACAAGTCGAATAAATAAATAAATAAATAAATAAATAAATAAATAAATAAATAAATTTGTTAAGTGAGTTTTGCCCCATTGTATGACCTTCCTTTCCACAGTTGTCAGGTGAATCACTGTAGTTGATATGTCAGCAACCAGGTTGTTAAGTGAATCTGGCTTCCCCATTGACTTTGCTAGTCAGAAGATCACAAAAAGTGATCATACGACTTTGTGACACAGCAATGGTCATAAATATGAACCACTCACCAAGCACCCGAATTTTGTTGACATGATCATGGTGGATGCTGCTACAAAGGTTGTAAGTGTGAAAAGCGGTCACAAGTCCCATTTTTCAGTGCCGCTGTAACGTTGAATGGTTACTAGATGAACTGTTGCAAGTTGAGGAATACCTGTAATAAATGGCTTACGTTTGACTTTGACTAAGCATACCAATAGCTCTTCATTCCTGTTTCATCAGATCCTGATGCATCTCAAGCAAATAAGAACCATCAGGATCTCCGGGGTTACGTCCGTCAATTAAATGTGATTGATAACCAGAGGACTTTATCGCAGATGTCACACCGTCTTGAGCCACGGCGTACTTAAGTGTCGGGGATTATACCCTCCCTCTTCCTCCAATACAAGGTCTTTCCTAAGGACAATCCCCCTCTTTTTGCTACTGCACTGCCACCGCAGAGAGAAGCAACAATGAATTCTACCATAAGATCTTTGGTCATTAATGCACAACGTTCCTACCACCCAGGAAACAACAGAGATATTTGGCTGATGAAGAGGACATGATCTGTAGCCGAGAGGTTGCCAAGATTGTACACTCTACATTCATGTAAAAAGTTTTGTACATAATAGAAGTCTTTATTTAAAAATGGAGAAAATTCCAAAAGCTGGTGAGATGAGTATTTAAGAGAGAGAAAAAAGTAGGGATGGATTCCTTGGCTAATAGAAGAAATTAAATGTCTGGTCCACTATAAAATTAAAATGCCCTATGGATTTGCATGTTCAACTTACATGGTTTCAGTAGCAAAAATCATTAGTAGCAGGAAAAAAAGAATACAGTAACATCCTACCATGTTTTTCATATTCAGAGAATAGTTAAAAGCCTTTTTTTCCCTGCAAGAGAAATATATTTTTTAAAAGCCAACTCTAACCACATTTGCCTTACAGCAGTTGAGAATTATGGCCACCTCAGAAGCCCTAAGACTGGCTGAGTCCTTAATACGTTGGTATCTATCATGTAGATTTCACTTCGGTTGGGGTTTTTTTGTGTGTGTTCTTTTTAATAGCCGATCAGGATTTTACCCATTGTCAGAACAAAGTAATGAGGTTTTGAAAAACAGAATTGAAAGCCGGTGGGAAGATACAACTTCAAAAAGAGCACAATCTGCACAATTGCTCAAGCTAATATTTTCCTGGATATAGGAAATCTTTAAAATCAGCTGCACTGTTGGCTGATTTAAGTAGTATTTCTAGACTAAACTTTACAAAATATCTTCTAATTTTCAGGAATCATTTTGCACTTTTCAACAGGCAGTATATACAAGTGTTAATTTATTTCTTTATATGTTAGGCATTGTCCCATAAAAAAACATTTTAGCTATTTTATTTAGCATGTAATTGAAGTACAGGTTTCTGTTTATATTTGGTCTGTATTTCATGCTAAAAGGAGATGGTTTATGATTTATGTAAATAAAATGCACTAATTAAATATAATTGCCTAATAAAATACAATCCTTGTTTATTTATAAAGGGGACACGTGACACTTTTATCTTAATCCTTTTTAATTTGTTGTCATAGGCACTATCTTTTGCCATTGGACTTTGCTATTAGTAGTAAGTACTTAGTAAGTACAGTAGTAAGTACTGGATTTGATTTAATTTATATCATAGACTGCCCAATTTACTTAGAATACAAATCTAAAGACGAGGTTAGAAACAGATCATAATGGAGAATGGACAGATCATATGTGGTTGCTAGGAATTGACACTGATTTAATGGCACATAATCAAAAAATTGAGTATAAAACTAGAAAGGAAACAGTGGTGGTATTCTACCAGTTCGGCCCGGTTCTGCCGAGCTGGTAGCAGCGATGAGCAGCGGGGACCAAACTGGTTCTCTCCGCCGCTCTGCTGTTGGACTTGCCCGCCCGCCTGAGCGCCCATACTCACCTTTATCCTCTGCTTTTGAAGCACAGCTGCTGTGCGCGGCACAGCAGAGTGCTACGCGGCAGCTGCTGAAGCGATTGGGAGAGTGCAGGCTTGCAGGAGGTGAGTTGGAACACCTCTGCGCCTGCACAAACTGCACATTTGGCGCACGTATGCACGCAATGTGTGTGCACATGCTCAAAGCACACCCACCAAGCCATGCCCACCAAACCGGTGGTAAAATGTTTTGAATCCCACCACTGCAAGGAATGTTATTTTTTTGTAAAAAAAATTTTTTGAACAAAATCAGGTGATATAAGCAAGAACAGCAGGGCAGTTCCTGAAAGACTGAACAAAGTTTAACTTCAGATAAACTGGTGCATGATATTTTTTTAGACCAGATTTCTTATATTAACTTAAAGGAAAGGGGCAGACAGCTTTCCTTTTTTTCCCCTGGCTCAATTAAGATCACATTTGCCAACAACACCCTCCAGTTGGAATAAAATGTCAAGTTTCTTGGGGTTTCACCATGCAAGCAGCATTTTTAGGAAATAGTTGAGAAGACAGCTGGTGCATAATTTCCACCTATGGCAAGTCAGAATCATGGCTGAATAGAACCAGGCCGTCTGTGGCTGCCCTTCACAAGAATAAACACTCAGCTTGCATTTTACTCTGAGAAAAAGAACTTGGGTTAAGAAAAATGTCACTTCACATTTCCCGGCAATCTCCGAGAATGCCTGTGTTCCCTCCTTAATGGTATTAATTGCCTTTGCATGAATAATCTAGGCGCACAGCTGGTGTACAGGAATTTATACATTATCAAACTAATACTGCTTTTGAAGCAGAGTATTTTCCTCCATGCTACTTAAGCTACCCCCCATTGTCTCAAGGGAGGTAGATGTTGATGATAAAATAAACAGCTCAAATTAACACTTATGACAATTGATATCCTCATTAGGTTTCATGTCAACATTCACTATTGAAGATGGGGACAATTTCCATCTCTTAAAGCAGATTTTAAGTGTGCTTCTTGGCTTTAAAAAAAAATAAGAATGACATCAAGATCTTATTCCACATTAAAGAAATTCTGGTTAACAATAGAAGGTGGAGCAAATGACACAATATGGAAACAAGTGGAATTAAGGCAGGAAGGAATGATCGATCTGCATGAGAAATTTAAGGATGTAATTAAAGACAGGATTTGGGGGTCGGTCCAGACAAAGTTGTCCTTTTTAAACATGACTACTTTCTGTATTTTCTGCCGAAAACAAAGCAGTTGAAACAAGGAAGGTAGAATAACAGCAGTGAGTTCCAGTCCATGATGATGATAGAGAAAGATCAAATCCATGATTACTCAGTAATTGGATGCTAAACAGCTTGGCTTCGCTCTTCCTTTTACTTTATATCCATATGAAGCTCTGGGCAGAGGTCATAAGTGAAGAATCATTAATTTATATATTTTACCCAGTTAGATATTCCCATTCTCGGCAAAGGTGCACATACTAAAAGTATTGACATAGTGCCTAGAGTAATTACAGTCTAGATAGGGAGGAATTGGTTTAGACTGATTCCTAGCTAGATAGAATGGGTGTGGTACAGACATAATTTGACTTTAGATTTTGGTTCCATTGGGGTTGGGCTTCTCTTGAAAATGCTTGCAATGTGGAGATTCTTGCAGTGTGGAGATTCTCCTGTAGACATAACTACATCTGGCACACCAACTACAATGCTTCCAGAGCCAGGGAGCATTGAGCATAGTTACTCAGGTTCTTGCAATCTCAAAGTAGAGCTACTGCAATTCACTGTATGAAGCTGCTCTGAGTTAAAACTGATGAGGCAAGAAGCAGATGAGAACTTCAGTTTTTCCCTCATAATTTTCATTTGAGCTTGTATTCAAGGTCCTGGTTATCAATATACAGCCTTATATAGCCCAAGACCTTGTTATCTTCAAGACTCTCTACTCAAAAGTGAATCTACCGATCTGGTAGGATTTGGAAGAGAAGTGTTACCATTTACATCGCAATGAGCAAACCAGGTGAGGCCAGGGAGGGGTTTGCTCTTACAATTCAAAGCCTACAAGGCTTTAGCCTCTGGGGTGGGGTGGAGTAATGATGGGACACCCTATTGTCAGTTCTTTGTTTGGCAATCTTATCTAATTAAATGCCAGTTTTTCTGATCGGTTTAGTGGATTTGACTGTTGGACTTTTGTTTCTGTTGACTCCATACAAACTTAATTCTCAATAATATAATATAACCCTAATATAAATTTTGCTCCAGTTTTCAGTCTGGACTGCTCATCAAGGAACAGAGTTTGAATGTCCATTAGGTTGAAGGCGGTGACTGACATTGGCATGTCAAGTGTCACCCTTCAAAAGTGAGCAGGACTGGAAGCTGAAGTTTGTTTCATTTCACCAAAATGATTGCAGCAGGCTCTGTGCTACACTTTTGCTCCTTGCAATAGGAAATGGTATTGAATGTCACTATGACATTTAGGAGAGCCAAGACTTACCCTACCCTATTGTTGCACAGCATTTCTGAAAGACCTCAAAATCAATTAAGGTGGGTTCAAACTATCAAAAAATGTTTGTAGGGCATTACAGGGCTACCACATTTAACTAGAATAAAGAATTGCTAAAGGACAGGAAGAGAAGTATTGTCTATGGGGATACTGTCTCCATAATACTTCTCTATCCAAAAGGTGCTTTTTCAAGAGGCAACTGGACTTCCTAGTTTTTCTTTGAAAATGTTTCACGAGAAGCAAAATGTCTTCAAAAAAAAAACCAGACAGTCCAGTTGCCTCTTGAAAAAGCACCTTTTGGATAGAGAAGCATTACTTTCTTCCTGAACTAGCCAATCAGACTTTCTTACTATAAGTTCTGATAAGTTCAGCCTTGGCATGATAGCCCAAGCACATCCAATAACCCAAACTCATCCATCAGTACAGAATTACAGTGACGCTTAAAGGTTTGTGAATCCCTTTGAAATTTTCAGTTAAAAAAAAATTCAATTCCAATCCAACTGCAATGCCAAAGAACATACACATTTGGAGATTCCATCCCTTCTTCAGGTAAAGTTTGGAATGCAACACTCTCCATCACAACCCAAACAAGCTTTTCCAGATGATAATGAGGACTGCAGCTCATTTGCCAAAAGGAAATTCTAAAAAGTTGCTTTAATGTGTTGAGTCACAGAGCCAGTTTCTACCAGGTGCTTCTCATAGAGATCAGCAGAAGAGAGGAAGCTATTTAAATGTTTCATGGAATCTGCATACTGGTTTAGTTTAGTTTACTTTATTGTCATTGCACCTTGTACAACAAAATCAAACACCATCTTCAGTGCACATCATGACTATGAAAATAAACACAAACACACATCCTTCACACTCCACACATTGAATTGAAAAACCCCGACACCGCACCAACACTGCACTATACAGTAGAATTCAACAGAGCTACTGCCCTGGGATAGAAGCTGTTTTTCAGCCTATTTATTTATTTGGTTATTCAGTAAAGGGAGTTGGATCAGTGGGGTTTCTGGAGATCAGTTCCTAAGAGTTTAGGACACCATAAATCATTTTTTTAAACTGATGCCACAAAATAGTAGCACAATAGTAATGGATGAAGAGAGAAAACTGCCAATTGATGTACAAGAACTCATTTTCTTTATCAATCTACACCTACTTTCAAAAAAATACTAATTGCTGTAAAAGTTGTCTTGGTGATATCTGTTGTCGTGCTGTTTTCTCAAAGTTCCAACCTCAAGTGAAATGGCTCAACTTTGATTGTTCTAAGAAGGTTATAAGATTTTTAGTTGAGACCCGGAGATGATTTTTTTAAGGAACCCTGCAAAAAAAAATCCCATCACATTTCAGTATAACAGGATTTGCTCTGCGACTTGCTTCTTGCAATAAAAATAGATAAAAAGACAAAACAAAATAATTCCCTTGACTGGAAGGGGAAAGGGCAGAACAATTCTGTGCAAGTCAAATAACTTTTAATATAATTTTTAATGCCATTTAAAAATCTAGCCAAACAAGTTAAGCGAAATCAAAGCATTTAACCTGCAGGGGTACCTAGAGCAGATAATGAGTTTTGCTATGAAAAAAAAGAAAAGAAGAAAGAAAGAAAGAAAGAAATATTTTAACAAAAAGTAACTGGAGAAAATTATAAGCCTAAATTGTTAACGTAGCTTCTTAGTAAGGTCAACTGCATAATATACGGTACCTTAACCTCTTCCAGCAATTTTTAAACACCATGCAGCTTAAAATAGCCTTCTTCTGAATTCAGACTTATTTCTTCTGGGAGACTGGAATGCAAATCAAGAGGTAATAGTGGGAGGAAATTAAAAGATGTGCTTTTCTCATTTCATTTTTTCCCCTACTGATAATAAGAAAAGCAGCATAGAGTGTGGTATAGTAAAGTGAACCTCTGGCTCTCTGAATAGCTTTTCTTCTGCTGTTAATCTGAAATGCATTTGCACCCTGCCTTTTCAAATAACCACCATGGTCTGTACTGTGATCAGCATTAAGGTTCGGCAGGCACCAGCAGCAGAGGTCACCAAAGGTCATCATATTAGCTATCAAAAGAAATAATAGCCAGATTTAAAAAGTGTTATTTAAAAAAAATATATCAGAAACTTCATCAGCACCCAGATTCAACTTTGAGGGTAAACATTTGCAGGTACAGATTTCAAATTCTGGAGCTCAAATGAACTGAAAAGATGTAGAGAACTCCTTCTATGGAAATCCTGCTTTAGTGTATGCCTGTGTAAGCTACATTTCTGTGTAAGAATAACCTTCCCATGCATTCTTAGCTAGATAGGATCCACCCAGCATGGGCATCCTTCTAACCCTGATCTTTGGAGTATTTTAGCACTTTCCTTTTTCCTTCAGCAATATTATCCTGGAGGGACGGGATTTAGCCTCATTCTTTTCTCTCTGTCTCTTTCTCCCAGATAATGAGATGCCTCTGAAGACAGTTCTGCATCCAGTGCAGAAGACATAAGGGCATACATCTAGGGATTAACTCAGGAATGGGAGTAAGTGGGAGAGGGGCTCCTAGATTCACATCTGGCTTACTGGATTCCAAAGTATACAAGTAACTTATGTTACTCTTTCCTAACTGAACACATCATTGATAAATCTCCAGTTGAAAGCCACTTTGGTGCAATGGTTAAAAACATCAGGCTACAACCGGGGTGGGATTCTACCAGTTCGCACCTATTTTCTAGAACTGGTTGTTAACATTCTAAGCAGTTCGGAGAACCAGTTGTTAGAAGAAATTACCTGCCTAATCCTGTAAGGAAGGCAGGAAGGAAACATTCTGGTGTTGCTTACAGAAACTGCCTCTTCGTTAACCCTTATTACATTCTTGGCAGGACCAGACTTCCTGTCTCAGGAACTCCTCTGGAGTTTTTTCCCCTCCTTTGCTGGTACTTTGCTTGTGTGGAGTGACCATTGAAAAAGTGACTTATGACCATTTTTCACACTTATGACTGTTGCAGCATCCCCACAGTCACGAGAGAGCAGGCAAGGAGATGTGTGCCTCGATGTGAGTTGAGTTGGCCATGCCCAGCCAGTAACATGACCACCAAGCCATGTCCACCAGTCACATGACCACCAAGCCACGCCCACCAACTAAGCCATGCCCACAGAACCGGTTGTTAAAAAATTTGAATCCCACCCCTGGCTAGAACCCAGGAGACTATGAGTTCTAGTCCTGCCTTAGGCCAACCAGGTGACGTTGGGCCAATCATTGTCTCTCAGCCCTAGGAAGAAGGCAATGGCAAACCCCTTCTGACTTCTTGCCAAGAAAACTGCTAGTCCACGCAGCTGCCAGAAGGCAATGCTGACTCGAATATGTGTGTGTGTGTATGCATGCGTGTGTGTGCGTGTGTGTATACACATATACATACACACACATATATATAAATTATGAGGTATTAATTATGCCAACACAGGATCTAAAATCTCCACATTTGGTAATGTTATCTAAAATAACATTACTGATAATCTTGCCAGCTAAGGCTGCAACATTACTGATAATCTTGCCTTCCTAGGCTGTCTCTCAGCCCTAGGAAGAAGGCAATGGCAAACCCCAAAGATCATTTTTGTATTGCTTGTTTTTTATGTACGCCGCCCTGAGTCCTTCGGGAGAGAGGGCGGCTTATAAGTCCAAATAAACATAAACGTAAACGTAAACATTTATATAGAATATAAAGAGTGTGGGTTCTAGAATGCTGCCTTGGGGGACACCGCTGTTAACTGGAGTAGGGTTTGATATAGCACTCCCTATTTTTACTATTTGTTGCCTGTTTGACAGGAATGCAGTAATCCACTTATGAAGGGATCTGGAAATGCCATATGAGTTTAGTTTTAACAGTAGTTTGTCATGTACCACTGAATCAAAGGCTTTGCAGAAGTCTATGTAAATTGCATCTATTGCTTTACCCTGGTCAAGTAGAGTACTCCATGTTTTTGCAGTGTAGGAGCTGTAGATTACAGGACAATTTTTTCCTGAAACCAAATTGTTTTTTGGAGAGTAGGTTGTTTGACTCTAAGTGGAGGGTGATGAATTGGTTCATGATTGATTCCATTACTTTGCACGTGACACAACACAGTGAGATTGGTCTGTAGTTTTCAACCAGGCTATCTTGTAAAGCGGTTGACAAATCAAATAAATAAATAAAATAAAATATTGCCAAGAAAACTGCTAGTCCACACAGCTGCCAGAAGTCAATGCTGACTTGAATACTATACATATATATATATGTTCTGTCTCCCCTTCCCTTCCCCAGAAGGTAAGGAACTTGGCAGCAACACTAGCACAGAGAGTCACGCTGGCCTGTCTCC
Source organism: Naja naja (assembly GCA_009733165.1). NCBI lineage: Eukaryota > Metazoa > Chordata > Lepidosauria > Squamata > Elapidae > Naja > Naja naja. The sequence continues at coordinate 207,894,975 of CM019148.1, read as the reverse complement.
AAAATCCAAGTTATCTCTCCCGATAAGAGTGTTGGCAGTCACCCAGGCTCTCACTGCCAAATTCAGAACTAACAAGAAATGAAGTACTCACAGAAGGACTGATTTATTCTCAAAGTCCAGAAACTAAATCAGGCACACAGACGGAATCCTTGGCTTAATTCCACACTTTGTCACGTACAGAGTTTGTAACGTAGGCACACCCACTTTTATACCTGGTGGGGTGTGGTCCAGCTCAATCTCTGGCCCTCCCACACCCCCTACGTTGCTGCTGACGTTTCTCCCTCCGACGTTGCCTGGGATCAAGCCAGGAATCCTCCTCCTCCCTCCCTCGCCGTGGCCGTACTGATACGCGTCTCTCAGGCTGTTCCTCTTGGCTTTCCGAAGAAACCTGAGGCATTGCCAGGGAGGAAGGTCCTGGGGAGGGAGGCCTTGCCAGGGAGGAAGGTCCTGGGGAGGGAGGCCTTGCCAGGGAGGAAGGTCCTGGGGAGGGAGACCTTGCCAGGGAGGAAGATCTGGGGAGGAAGGCCCTGGTGAGGAAGGCATTGCCCATTCCTCCTCTTCTTCATCATCCAGGTCCTCTTCCTCTGTCAGCACAGGCTCACGAGGCGGGGCCACAACACACATATATATATGTTCTGTCTCCCCTTCCCTTCCCCAGAAGGTAAGGAACTTGGCAGCAACACTAGCACAGAGAGTCACGCTGGCCTGTCTCCAAAATCCAAGTTATCTCTCCCGATAAGAGTGTTGGCAGTCACCCAGGCTCTCACTGCCAAATTTGGAGCTGACAAGAAATGAATTACTCCCAAAGTCCAGAAACCAAATCAGGAACTACAACACAGACGGAATCCTCGGCTTATTCCACACTTCGTCACGTACAGCGTTTGTAACGTAGGCACACCCACTTTTATACCTGGTGGGGTATGGTCCAGCTCAATCTCTGGCCCTCCCACGCCCCCTACGTTGCTGCTGATGTTTCTTCCTCCGACTTGCCTGGGATCAAGCCAGGAATCCTCCTCGTCCCTCCCTCACCGTGGCCGTACTGATACGCGTCTCTTAGGCTGTTCCTCTTGGCTTTCCCGAAGAAACCTGAGGCATTGCCAGGGAGGAAGGTCCTGGGGAGGCAGGCCTTGCCAGGGAGGAAGGTCCTGGGGAGGGAGGCCTTGCCAGGGAGGAAGGTCCTGGGGAGGGAGACCTTGCCAGGGAGGAAGGTCCTGGGGAGGAAGGCCCTGGTGAGGAAGGCATTGCCCGTTCCTCCTCTTCTTCATCATCCAGGTCCTCTTCCTCTGTCAGCACAGGCTCACGAGGCGGGGCCACAACACACATATATATATGTTCTGTCTCCCCTTCCCTTCCCCAGAAGGTAAGGAACTTGGCAGCAACACTAGCACAGAGAGTCACGCTGGCCTGTCTCCAAAATCCAAGTTATCTCTCCCGATAAGAGTGTTGGCAGTCACCCAGGCTCTCACTGCCAAATTTGGAGCTGACAAGAAATGAATTACTCCCAAAGTCCAGAAGCCAAATCAGGAACTACAACACAGACGGAATCCTCGGCTTATTCCACACTTTGTCACGTACAGCGTTTGTAACGTAGGCACACCCACTTTTATACCTGGTGGGGTATGGTCCAGCTCAATCTCTGGCCCTCCCACGCCCCCTACGTTGCTGCTGATGTTTCTTCCTCCGACTTGCCTGGGATCAAGCCAGGAATCCTCCTCGTCCCTCCCTCACCGTGGCCGTACTGATACGCGTCTCTTAGGCTGTTCCTCTTGGCTTTCCGAAGAAACCTGAGGCATTGCCAGGGAGGAAGGTCCTGGGGAGGCAGGCCTTGCCAGGGAGGAAGGTCCTGGGGAGGGAGGCCTTGCCAGGGAGGAAGGTCCTGGGGAGGGAGACCTTGCCAGGGAGGAAGGTCCTGGGGAGGAAGGCCCTGGTGAGGAAGGCATTGCCCGTTCCTCCTCTTCTTCATCATCCAGGTCCTCTTCCTCTGTCAGCACAGGCTCACGAGGCGGGGCCACAACACAGCCAACTCTGGAGTTTAAAAGGGAAAAACAGCCATGATCACGCAGTTCTCCCAGAAGAACGAAGCTGAAGACACCAGCCTGAAGATGACGGATGAGATTTCGTCGAAACGTTGCCAAGGTATTCTCAATCTTACACGGGACAAGACCCGAATATACCAAGACCTACACACACACACACACACACACACACATATATGTAGGTCTTGGTGTATTCGGGTCTTGTCCCGTGTAAGATTGAGAATACTCAATCTATTTTGTATATAATTATGAAGTATTAATTATGCCAACATAGGATCTAAAATCTAACATTTAGTAATGTTACCGTGTTTCCCCGAAAATAAGACACTGTCTTATATTTTTTTGGCTCCCAAAAACACACTAGGTCTTATTTTCGGGGTAGGTCTTATATATTTATGGTGCCAAATAGTGGGTGTGAGTGTGTAGGGGGTGTTTCGGGTGCACGGTTGCTCCCTGAAAAGTCTTCCTGGAACTGGAGATTTACACTAGGTCTTATTTTCGGGGTAGGTCTTATATTAGGGCAGGTTTAGAAAATAGTGCTAGGTCTTACTTTCGGGGTAGGTCTTATTTTCGGGGAAACACGGTATTTAAAACCAGCCTTCCCATTCCCAAACCCTTCTCGTACTAATCCAAATCCCCCAATATTGTTCTAGGGAATCTTGACTCTCTTAAGCATTTGTAATGCTCTAGAAATCAGGACATAAACCTCAACCCAAATATTGCCAACCCTTTTTACCCAATAGCCAAGCATAAAAAAATTGTCAGTTGACTGCATTGTCCTACCCATCAGCTTTGTGAACACACAAAGGGCATTGGCTAATAGAATTGACCTGTTTGTGCTAGTCAACAAGCTGTTTTTGCTAGTTTCTGCAGTAGGTAGGAAACCCGTTATTAAAATGAGCTAGGTCAGGAAATAGACATAAGTATTACTAGCCATTTTTTGTTTAAAAAAATCCATGTAGAATAAATTGAAAATGAAGCAGTGTTAAAAGCCACTTTACTTCACAGAAAGAGTGTGCTGAAATTTAAATAGGGATTATTGCACCATAAAACTTAATATACAAATTATAATGAGTGCTTTATATATAAGATTTGGAATATGTTTGAGAACTCTGACTGTAGGAGTAAGTGTCATCTGAATAAAGTAGTCACAAACTTTCATGCTATAGCAGAAATATTTATTATTTATTTATTTATTAATTCGACTTATATGCCGCCCCCTCTCCCAAAGGACTCGGGGCGGCTCACAACTAAAATACAGTACAACAATAAATTACTTAAAAATTATATTAAACAAGTTATAAGCCCCAAGTTAAAAAGAAAACCCCAAGAGTCAACATAGCACAGATTGTAAAAACAGCCAGGTTTTTAACTCGTGGCAGAAGGTGCGGAGATCGGGAGCCAACCGGAGCTCCAGCGGAAGAAGATTCCATAGAGCGGGGGCCGCCACAGAATAGGCCCTCCCCCGGGTTCCCGCCAAGCAACATTGAGTCGCAGACGGCACCCTGAGGAGACCCCGTCTGTGCGCCCGTACAGGGCGGTTGGTACTTGCTGCTGGGAGGAGTCATTCTCATAAATATCCTGGCCCCATGCCATGCAGGACTTTGAATGTTAAAACCAGCACCTTGAAATAGTAAACAATAAAATGGTTTAACTTCAATATGACCCGGTCAGTAAAAACTAAATACGGCATCTTAAAATATTTATGTTCAAGTCTGCAGATATATGTGAATATTGATGATTATTGATCTTACTTATTCTTGTCTTCACACTGAAAGCTTAAAAATCTATTGTTCTCACACTCTGAACATAGAGTAGCAAATAAGCTTTCTTTCCAACAAGAATATGAATTGTTAGGCCTCAAGGGAATATAGACAGGCTAGAAACCCCTAATTGTGATGGGGAAAAATAAAAGTAAGTTTTGGGTCATGCTTAAGGATGATTATGTACAATTATTTTCTTGGACATCTCACTAGATTATCCTGATTTAATTTAATTATCCTAATCTAATTGTATCTCTGGCAGATGAGATGACAAATGAGAAGCACTGATAGGATAAGCAATAATCTTTCTTCTGCTAACTGGCCTCCCTTTTTCTACAGGAAACTCTAGGTTTTGTCATCTGGAAAATACACACAAGGGCAATCCTGAAGCTCTTAGAACCTCAGGTGGTGCCCAAAATACCTTGTTTGTAGGCCCCTGGATTTTCCTAGAAGTTACTGTTGAATGGGGTGTGTGCAAAGATTTAATTCAGAGATTCCATTTGAAGAGAGTTCCATTGCATCTGGACTGGAATCAGGTTTCCCCAATCAAATTGGCAAGTCCATTTCAAAATTGCTATATCATTGCTTGCCTCCAAATCAGTTGAGATGATTTCTGTACATACGTGCAGCAATATTTCCTCCAAATCGATTCCAAAGTCTGGCTGTCAGTACACATCTCTAATGATCTAAGTGCTAGAGCCCACTGTAACTACATAGCCAAAGAGGCATTAAGAATTGTTAACCTAATCCTGCGTAGCTTTTTCTCTGGTAATATCACACTACTAACTAGAGCATACAAAACATTTGCTAGACCAATACTTGAATACAGCTCATCAGTCTGGAACCCACATCACGTATCTGATATTAACACAGTTGAGAAAGTCCAGAAATATTTCACAAGAAGAGTTCTCCACTCCTCTACTCGTTGCAGAATACCTTATGCCACCAGACTTGAAATTCTAGACCTAGAAAACCTAGAACTACGCTGCCTTCGGTCCGATCTAAGTATACTGCATAAAATTATATATTGCAATGTCCTACCTGTCAATGAATACTTCAGCTTCAACTATAACAATACAAGAGCACACAATAGATACAAACTCAAGGTAAACAGCACCAAACTTGATTGCAGGAAATACAACTTCAGCAACAGAGTGGTCAATGTCTGGAATACTCTACCTGACTCTGTGGTTTCTTCCCCAAACCCCAAAAACTTTAACCTTAGACTGTCTACTATTGACCTCACCCCTTTCCTAAGAGGTCTGTAGGGGGCATGCATAAGCGCACCAACGTGCCTACCGTCCCTGTCCTATTGTTTCTTTTATTTTTCTTATATGTATCCATTTCATGTATTCATAACTATGTTTATACTTATACCTGTTATCTTATAATCACTCGACAAAATAAAATAAATAAATAAAAAATAAAATTTCAGACATCCAAACCTAACAAACTGCAAATCTCAACTGAAACTAATTCAAACTGGATTGTGCCTTCATGCATCCACATTGCTGAGCTAATTTTTCATCTAACAAATGCTAAAAATTATTAAGGACATGGCCATAGGAAAGAGATATAAGAGTGCACTGTAAGTGGGATCAAGCATCATAATATCTGATGAGGCCCTTGATGTTGGGAGTTGGCGATCCTTTTGTTACTGAGGGTTTACAAACCTCAGGATAAGTAAAGAAACATTGTATCATTAATTATTGTATCATAATTTAGAGCACAACAAACTGAAAGAGCCTTGGTAGTGCAGGCTGTTAAACACCTAGCACTTAGCTCCAGCTGCCTGCAGTTAGTGCAGGCTCGAATCCCACCAGGCTCAAGGTTGACTCAGCCTTCCATCCTCGGGATAGGTAAATTGGGGACCCAAGATTGTTGGGGGCAATAAGCTGACTTTGTAAAAATGCCACTTAGTAATAAGCAGGCATATACAATGGAATGAAGGCTATTGCTGAGCGCATTGGGTTGTGCTCCAAAGACTGTAATCCGCCCTGAGTCTCCGGAGAAGGGTGGCATATAAATGTGAATTAAAAAAAAAGTGCCCTGTGAACTAATTATTCTTGATATATGTCTGGATGCCATGAAAATCTGTCCAGCTTTGTTAATTTTTCTAAACCATCCAGTTTGTGATACAACATGAGGCTTGCACACAGACAATGAACTTGTATCACCGTCTCCTGATATGGTTTCAATTCCTGTGATTCATATCCTGCGGTATACACACTTTCATCTTTCAGTGCATCACAAGCCCAAAGGATGAGGGATTGTGTTGTGATGTCTCCATATGTGTTGCCATTTCTTCATCATCACGGTTGGCAGCAGATGACAATGATGTTACATTTTGATGTTTGCAGGATACTACTGGGTGGATCTGATTCAGGAATTCTGCCCAGTTACAAGGTCTTGGAAAGACAATTGTATTTTAAAGGAACACTGAAACAGAGGCAGTTAATTCTGTTTAGATATCTCTCCAAGTAATTTGAATAATTCAGATACAGGGGTGAGATAATCAAATTAGTCATTGATAATCACATAGCATCTCTCATCTGCAGGAATATGCATAATATGTGACATGCACAGGTGAGTCAAAGGGATACAGCTCATACTAAAATTAGCACTGTTCAAAAATATCCAGCAGTGAGGTGGGAATGAGGGACATACATCTATAATGGAAAGTCTCTGAATGCTATACTAGCTTCTTAACATGTTCTCTCAACATAAGGATGTGGTTTTTTACCTTCTCAAAAACCAAGTCCCTAGTGGTGTCCCTCAAGCTGCAGACGGATCCCACACCTGATTGCGTTTGACCTTCATCTCCAAAAATTCCCCAGCTAAAATGACCACTACTAAGAACTGCAAGTACTGGGCCCCACATAACTGAAGGGCACTGGCATGAGACAGATCTGCTTTAAAAGAGCACAGCCAACTCCATCAAGGACAAACTAAGAAGTTGCAAACAACAAGATATTTCTGTTATGTGTTCCTGTTTCTTGAGATTTATTGGAATGAGATTTTTGCTGGAAGAGAAAACTACTGTTGCTCTCCAAATCTAAAAAAACAAAAGAACATTTTTAGTACAATGTTAAAAAAAATTTGAAATCCCCCAAATATGGAGAAATTGAAATGGTTTTAAAGAGGAATGTTTCTGCCATTCTCCAGTCTAATCTGCAACCCTGAGGTTTCTGGTAATCTCCTTTCCAAGTACTAAACAGATTTGACTTGCTTGACTATCTAGATTATTAAAGCTTAGCCAAAAGTATTTTCCTCAACACTAAAAATGTATTAAAATGCACACCATACATCTGTTTGTAGATGCCGAACATTTTGATGGAGTCTCATGAAGAGAGATTGAGGTACAATTTTGAGTGTTCAACTCTTTATATGCTCCAGCCATGAAGAACCTTGAAGATCAAACCATCATTCTAGCAATAGCCTTGGAATCAATAACAATAATAAAGTCTGTTCATAAAACCCAGTCCCAGTTAATAAAGTTTTCATCATAAACTGGTCCAGTTTCTAGAGAAGTATGAGATTGACCCACATACAAGGCATTGCAGGAATTCGAATTTGTGAATGTGTACCTCTGAAGCAAGACATGCCTGTTCAGGTAGGTAAGCTTGCAAGTGGCAGACAGGATGCATCCGTTAGCACGCAGTGTCTCATCTTTAGGATGAACGTCCAGTAAAACAATGAGTCTACTTTGGTAAGGATTAAATTTGGAAAAAAAAAGAAGTGATTGTTTATAACTTCTGGGAAGTTCTGCCAGGTTGTGATTCAGGTTTTGTGGGTTACACCCCAACCTACATAATGATTATATGGTGTGGGAGAAGACCGAAGCAGCAGCAGCTGCCTTTTTGCCTCTCACAGCAGGAGGCATCCAGAGAGGATGGCCTGCAGGGGAAACTCTCTGGGTTTCCAAGGCTGGACTTAGACAGCATTCCTGATTATGCCTCTGATGCATTTTCTTCCAGCTAAAAATGGCCAATGTTAATGCTCCTAAAAAAAAAAGATAAATAGTTATGGTATTCATTTGTTAGGTGTAAAACCTGTCTTTTCTCCAAGTGCATCAACATCCATTCCTATCAATGAGCATGGTGGTGCAGTGGTTAGAATGAAGTACTGCAAGCTACTTCTGCTGCCTGCTAGCTGCCTGCCATTCAATGCTCGCCAGCTCAAGATTGACTCAGCCTTCCATCCTTCCGAGCTCAGTAAAATGAGGACCCAGATTGTTGGGGGCAATAGGCTGACTCTGTAAACCACTTAGAGAGGGCTGTAAAGCACTGTGAAGTGGCATATAAGTCTAAGTGCTATTGCTATTGCTATCTCCCATCAGAGCAGGCCTGGAAGGAAGGCTAGAGTGAATGGGAGTGACTGACCCAAAGTCATTCAGTGAGTTCCTGCATCTGAACATGACTTGCAAGAGTCAGTTAACAGGAAAAGGACAAGGCAATTCAACCCATCCCTCTTCCTTAACTTCCCTTGATATGTTGAAAGATTGAATCCAGAAAGATCCATTATAAAAATGCCTACGCTTAGGTGAGTCTGCAGCAATATTGTTTGAAACCATTGAGATTTCCTAATGGAAAATACAGCGTGATGTAGGGGAAAAAAAAATAAAATACAGCGTCATGCAAGGAAAAAATAAAACACCATGACACAATACATCAACTTTTTTCCAGTCAAAATGCTAAGTTTATTAACTAAACTAACAAAAATATTGTACTGTTCGATGGTTTTTTCTTTAAAAATAATTCTTCTATTTTGCTTGTTTTTATATAGTTTGATTGCTGTGATTGGCTCCGAGTCACACATTTGAGATGTGCAGTTATACAACTGCAATAAAAAATACAGTCTTTTAAAAATCAAATCCCTACAAACACAACTAAAATGATGTTGTTAGGTATGGGGAATTGCTCTTGTTGAAATAGTTAATGATAAAATTTGAATATTATGTTTAGAGTGAGATGCATCACAATTTTATCAGGAAGATAGATTATACATATACACATACACATAAATCCATGTACACATACAAACATATGCACAGAAGTTTAGAGTTAAATTAAGAATTTTAAGAATTTAAATTATATGTAATTTAAGATTAAATATACAGTAAAATATATATATATACAGTATATAAAAATAACAGGGCAATCTTGCGATTATGTGTGAATCTGGATTTATGTTATTGGATGTAAATGTATCTTAAAAAATTTAAAACAAAGCAGTTCTGTCAGTGGTGTATTAACCATTAAGCAGACTAAACATGTGCTTAGGGCACCAGGCCCAAAGAGGGCACCACAAAGTTGAGAAAGAAAAAAACAACAATGAAGATTTATTTTAAAAAATCTTGTATGTACAATGGAGGGGGGGTGCCAATATTTGTCAGTGCTTAGGACACCAGTGAACCTTAATCCACCACTGAGTTCTATAAATTAATATGCACAGAATTTTAGCTGTGGCGTTAATTTGTTTACAATAAATCCTGCTTCCTTCTGATGCTTAACTCTTGTAAATGTGCCTTGAATGGAAGTGTTATAAGCATTCTTAAATCGATTTTGAACTCAAATCCCCTTTCTCATTAACAAAAGTCATACTGAATCTCTTTAATACATTTAAATTATAAATAAATTATAAATCATAAATTACTAAATTATAAATTATAGGAATAACGATTATGATCTGTGATTAATATATGCGTGTGTGTGTGTATAGCACATGCATACACACACACACATATATGTATATAAAATCACGTGCATATGTGTATGGATAGATAGATATATAGATATTTCCTTGAGACAGCGTATCAGAATTTCATTTTTTAATGTGTGCCATTGTGTTCACAGAAAAAAGTGACAATAAAGGTATTATATTAAAAGTACAGAAAATATTAAATCCAAAGACCTGTCAGCATCAACCAAGTTTGCCATTTATTTTAGAACCCAGTCCGATTCTTTCGGATGGTGTAAAAACCCGTCAAAAGTGATGGTGACGCATCCAAAGCCCCTAAAACACTCTTTGATTCGAGCCCTTCCCGATCGCCAGATCTTAGCTGGAGGGGGAGAAAAGCAAAGGGTCGGCCCAGGTCACCCATCGCAAGACCCCCGAGGAGGTATCGGGAGAGAGTTTCCGTAGAGGCTGAGCTCCCAGGCGAGACACCCGAGCGGCTCACGCGGCGAGGCAAAGAGCCGGAGCGCCCTCGGGGATCTCCCACAACCGCCTGACAGCCGGCCAAGTGGGCGGGTCGGGACTTGTCCCTCAGTTCCCGGCTGGGTTGTGCGCGGGGTGGTGCTCTTCTTCCCAGCTCCGGAGGCACCGAGAGGTTGCTGGCTGGGCTCCTTTTGACATTAACCGGAAACGAGGGAGACTCCGGGCGGCCAGAGACCCGCCAGCCAGCGAGCAAAAAGCCTCGCTTCTCCAAAGCGCATCTGGGCAAGCTCGCTGGAGAGAGGACTTGAAGGCACCGGCGGAGGAGGGGGGGTACTTCTCGGTCGGCGGGCGCCGCCAATTGGGTGTCCCCCATAGGAAGGTAAGGTAGCTGGCTGGCTGGGGAAAGCGGAGGGCGCGCTTTGAGGGGTGGAGATTAGCCGGGTACTCTTGGCGGGAATGGGGAAGGGAGGGTGAGTAACGACGCGATGAGGAGACCCGAGAGACCCCGGGTCTCCCGCCATGGCGGGCACGCGCGCCCTCCCTTATTACGGTCGGATTTGGGGAGGGAGGCGAGCGTAGAGATGGCGTATTCGACCCTTCCTTTGACTCGGTCGAGCGATAAATGGCCGGAGACTCGCTAAGGCTGGCGGGACTAGTTAAACTTTTATTTTATTTTATTTTGCGCGAGAGAAAGCACTTTGCGCAACCCGTGACCGATTTGAGAGCTTCGGCGATGTGGGGGAAAGAGAGCCGCTTGTGTGGAGCCCCCCCCTCCTTGAAATGGGACGTCGCATTCCCGGCCCTTTTGCTCGTTGCCCTTTGATATAAGTTGTTGTTGTTGTTGTTGTTGTTGTTGTTGTTCGGCGTCGAAAGAATCGTTTTCTTTCTTGCTTCCGACGCAATCGCTTTTTTTTTTTGCACCGTGACCACCTTCCGTGTTTCCCTCGCTCTCTTCCCCTAAAATATTGTAACAGTCAGCCATAATGCGCTGGTGATATGTTTTTGCAAAATTTGGGCATGGAGTATACTTGAGTAACCTCACCCTGGTAGTGAACCTCGGGGTGATTAAGTGCATCTGTCATATCCTGTGGTTTAGGCATTTCCTATCCTCTCGACAGAGTTTCACTGAAAGTCCTTTGAAGTGCTACTGTTTTATCACCCCCCGCTTTTCCCCCCTGAGAAATGCAGCCAAGTTTAAAACAACAAAACTAAGCTAACAAAACTTGGTTTCAGTTCGAAGGAGGAAAAAAAAATCCAATGCTTTTCTCTCCCCCCCTCAATGTTGTAAAACGATATCATGTGGTCTTTTATGCAACCTTTTGGAATGTCTTTAGAATAACTGGGGGTGGGGCGAATAGCTGTAAATCTGACAGTCAGGTGGTTGGTGTGCTTACTCAGGAGTAAGGTTGGTTGGATTTAAGCTATGGCAGGAGGACTAGTGACACTGCCCTAGAAAGTGGTAATGTTCAGATACAAACATTCCAACTAAGAGAGCTTTGATGTGGAAAATTAAAAGAGCTGCTTGCTGCTGCTGTCCTTAAATGCAGGAAACCTGGGCTATTAGTGCCAGCGTGACTTTAAATGTCTTGTTTCTGGATTGCAATTTATATCAGCCTTCTGCAATGATGGTGTCTCTGTATAGGATAGATGAAATTTCCTGGCATGGTCCTATTGGCTAGGAATTTATCTATTTGTCTATTTTTAGAGCTTAAGTATAAAGGTTGCAATAAGGCCCAAACTGAATGGTGTCATTGTGACCTTCTATCGAAATGCATAATCAATGTAATTGTACTTTGCAGTGGTTCATCAAAAAGCACCAATGATTTTAATTATGGGTAATATTTTTAGAGAACATATAGTTTTAAGGGGGATGAAGATAAATATAGGGCCTATGTTCTTTATCTTTGAGTTATAGGATAGAACATACAGTTATCTTGAAATGCAAACCTTTCTTCAGCGTTCATGTTGGGGTTGGGTGTTCATGCAGAAGTTAAACAAGATGAGCCTTTTTAGTACTTGGGTTGGAGGTAGAGTTGTAGACTAGACTGGGAAATAAAAATAAAAACATCCCTGAAGAAGACAGTTAACAACTCATGATTTCCATATTGCTGTCAAGAAAACTATATGTCCACATTCCTAAAGTGACTCCAAATCAAACTTGAGTGAAACAAGACTTTACTTTTTAAGCAATTCTTAAGAGTGCAGCCAAGCATAGGGGAGCTTTAAATAATGCAATTGGATGATGATTCTGCATGTGGTAATTTCCTGTTTTAGTGCTTTTCTACTTTTTCTTTCTTTGAAGGAGGGAAGCTAAAATGCCCTAACTGTTCTTTCCTAACGCCTATCCAATGAAGTAGATTAGGGTCAGAAAAGGTGAATTCCTTAACGTCACATGGTGAACTTTCTACAATTTTTATGGTTAAAGTCTAGTATTCTGATAACAACTACTATGCATGGCCATATAGAGGTTATTCTAAGACTGTTGGAAATTCTCTGGTCTTCCACTAATTCCCCTGATACAAACTACCAGCAGTTTGTCTTGTACACAAATAACTTGAACCAAAGAAAGGAGACTTCTGCACATGGCAGCGTTAGTTATAACAGTGTTGTAGCAACAGCTTTGGGGGATTAACTTCTTTTTTATTATGTAGCAATCCTGTATAATGCAGTAATATGTAATGACAAAAGGTAAGACCTCTCATTTCCTCTTCCTTCCTGCATTTTCTCCTCCTCCATACAACACTGGTCCTGGCAGCCTCCCAAGCAGACTTTTGTTCTTGTCAAGCAATTGCATAAAAATCATATGGCAGGTCTAGAAACGTTGGTATTAAGGAGTTACCATAGCATTACAGATTTTCCTTCAAGAGGCAGAGTGTGGAAAAATATGGTCTGATTGCTCCATGCAGGTAGTCCTCGACTTATGACCACAATTGAGCCCAACATTTCTGTTGCTTAAATGAGACATTTGTTAAGTGAGTTTTGCCCCATTTTATGACCTTCCTTGCCTCAGTTGTTAAGTGAATCACTGCGGTTGATAAGTTGCTAACCTGGTTGTTAAAGTGGTTTTGGCTTCCCCCTTCACTTGGCTTGTCAGAACAAGCTTTGCTCGGCAAAAGAGGATGACATGGGCCTAGGACACTGCAATCGTCATAAATATGAGCCAATTGCCAAGTGGCTGAATTTTGATCATGTGACCATGGGGATGCTGCAACGGTCATAATTGTGAAAAACAGTCATATGTCACTTCTTTCAGTACCATTGAAACTTCGAACAGTAACTAAATGAACTGTTGTAAGTCGAGGACTACCTGTGTTAATAGAGTGCCCTTAAAACTACTTTTGAGCATTGCTTTAGGGAGACTGTCCAGCAAGGCTGGACACGCTGCAGTACTTTGGAAGAATAAACTGATGAGAGATCCAGGGATTTATGAGATCATATCCAGCTACTTTCCTCTTCCTGAATATCTTTGTGTATAAGCCTCTTCTTAACTAGAATTTCTTTTGCCTGGGCATAACATGTTCCCATCAGCCTTTGGGGAGCATGCTCTGGCCCTGCCTCTAAATAAAATGCAGAGTAGAGATTGCAACACGTCACTTGAGAACTAGGTTTGAAATAGCGGTTTCTCCTTTCTAAAGCCAGATTCCTCTCCATGGAGGAATTGCACGCTATGCATAACCACAAAAGCACGATAGCAATTACATTCACCTTGGGTAGAAAAAAAGACAAAGTGACTACAGTACAGTGCTTGTTTGGGCCTTCTGGATGTCGCAGATCATCAAGACAAGAGACTACTAGAAGAGAGAGCTCCTGAATCCATATGCTGAAAGATTTATCTTTCTTCCTTCTCTGAAAGCTCTCAAGCCCAGGAACTTTTGTTAAGTTAATTTAACGGCTAGGTATGAAAGATGCCTGAATCTCAAAGTCAGAGGTGGATCATTTATCGCAAAACCAGTTTTCATGGCTGAAACCCTATTTTGTGAAATTCAGTTCTTCACAAAGCAAGACATCAAAGTAAGAATTCCCCAACCAGTTTCTAGTTGAAGAGATAATTCCTGTTGATTAGAATTCAGCATGATAAGGTGTCTTAGGTGACTCATAGTGGGTTGGTTTTAGATTCTGGATTTGCAGCAAGTTGGGAAATTGAAAGGAAAATTTATTGTCTACATTTCTCTCTGTTAAGGGTTGGAGCTGCTAATTCTTATCCTGAGCACCTCTGTGAAGAAAATTGGTGGAACTTTCTGGCATAGACTTAGGGAAGGGAAAACTTTACTTGATTCTTTCTATTGTTCAGCAACTCCTGAAGAGACTGGAGAAAAAAAGTGTGTGGGGGGGAGAAAATACGGTGCTACTACAATCCTAATGCCTACATCTATCTGATGTTTTCAGTGTTATTGTCACTACTAATGCAATAACGACAATGTCATTACTACATTTGCAAATTATGTTTTCTTATGCTGAAACCACACAATAAAGGGCCAAGTGATAATATGTTGTATATTCTTTTCTTATGTAATACTTGCATTATCAATTTATTTGTTTTCAAGTTATTTGAAAGAGGACGATTCAGAAGCCAAGTGCAATATGTATACATAGTTGTCACTCTCAAAATGGTTGGTCAAATTCCTTGAAAGCCATAGAACTATATTTTTTCCCAAATAAGGAAACTTGGCACATTCTGCTGTGTTTTAAGCTAGTACAAATGTAGTGCTTACTTTATTGGCAATACATTGGCCTGCTGCCTTTGCATAAAAGCTATTTCATCTCTTCCTTTTTATTTTTATTTATTTTAAATTCCAAGTCGAAAGATTAGTGAAGAATGATTTAGTTCCAGGATATGTTGCAAATTTAGTGGCTAAAAGTTGCAAATAATATTATGTTATAGGTGTGTGGGTTTGCTGTCCTGTATGGCTTGTGCAATTTTTAGAAACATGCTTTGCTCATTTTAGGCTACATAGTTTTACCTATTTTAAGCAATAAAAACTCTTTAAGAACAAGCTTTTCATAATAGGAGGAATTAAGGCTCAGTTTGTGTCATACTGAATCTGGAAATATTAAATTTTGAATGATTAATATTACTGATATTATTTGACAAGTGGCAAATTCTGTACAGCCTAAGGTTTGAGCAGACAGAAAAATGTGAGTGCTTAGGACAACTTAAAATGGAGGAGGAACAGGCTGAACTTCTCAGTGATGGACATAAATTTATGATTGGTTGATTTCTCACCCCTCTTTTCTTAGAAAAAGAGCAAGGATGATTTGCTGGAATCCTTCATTAAACAATCAGTGCTGGAATTATTAGTATTTAAAATTGACATTGAGTTTTACACATATCTTGAAGCCATTTTTAAAAACATCAATCTAGTTGTCTTAAAACATGTTGGAATCAATATGTCGATTAAAAAATGACAGCATGTGGTAGGTCTTTACGTACATCCATTTGTATGCTGTCTGTTATGATTCCAGTTTATTAAACTAAACACAACCACATAATACTGATAAAAGCAAGAAAAAATTATTGTTCATAGGAGAATGATTTTTATCAACCTCGGAATAAGCCCTGTGTTTTTTGGAACAACTGTTTTAATAGAACAAAAGTATTAAAAGAAGGGGATTGGGAAGAAATGCAATTCCTCCGGGTGAGGTTCAAGGTTTTGGTGTTGACATACAAAGTCCTTCAAGGCATGGGTCCGGGATATCTACGGGAGTGCCTCCTGCCGGCATCGAGTGCCAACTGCCCTGTGCGAGCACACAGACGGGCTCCTCGGGGTGCCGTCTGCGACCCAGTGTTGTTTGGCGGCGCCCTGGGGAAGGGCCTATTCTGTGGCGGCCCCCGCCCTATGGAATCAATTACCCCTGGGACTCCGTTTGGCCCCTGACCTTCGCATCTTCCGCCACGATCTGAAAACCTGGCTCTTTGAACAGTCCGGGCTGTGCTGACCTCTTGGGGGGTGGTTTTAAATTTAATTCAGGAATTTTATACGGGTTTTAGATTAATTGGCTTGTTGTATTTAATATTGTTTTAGGTAATTAACTTATTGTCTGTTTTTAGTTGTGAGCCGCCCCGAGTCCTTTCGGAGAAGGGGCGGCATACAAGTCAAATCAATCAATCAATCAATCAATCTTTGGGTAGGAATTAAGATCAGTATATGGGGGATTCTTGAATTCATGCCTCTGATCCTTAACTTGTATTGGAAGAAAAAAAGGCATACCGGTATATCTAGAAGCCCAGCTTTGCAAATAAGCACTCAATATTTTTTGGTTTATGAGCATATATTTTTAATTAATTAAAGTCTTCAAAATTAGCTAGCTAACAGTCTTTTTAAAACATATTTTTGTTAAATATTTTTTTACAAAGTTAAAAGATAAACCCTAACAGTGACAAAAGGCTTTAAAAAGACGGTGAAAATGATAAAGAGCATAGAGAAAGAAAGAAAACAAGATATTCCCAATGTTCTTTATAGCTGTTATAGACATACTTGAAAACATTTCTCCCTTCAAAATTACAAAACATGGTTCCTTTCTGTCCATTTCCCACCCATATTAATTGATAAATGCGGCTAGCAATATTTTCTTTTTACCCATTTTCAGCAAAAAGTCCATAAAGGATTTTCAGCCTTTTATAAAAAGTATTGTTCCTTCCTAATCAAACAAACCAATTTGGCTATTTGTAAAAATCCTTTCTTATGAGCAAACTTCAAGCTATTTGTAGCACATGCATAGTCTTAAAGTGAAAAGAAAACCAGTTCGCTTATTATTAGCTTTCCTAAATAGCTTATCTAATGACAATTCTTGCTTTCAGAAGGATTTAATCTAATCCAGCCTCATCCATGCAAATCAATCAATAAAAATACTTTTTATCTTTTTGCTTCCTTTTTGTTTCATGAAAAGGAAAAGTAGAGCAAAGTTATTTTAATTTGTCTTTAATTATCTTAATTTATAAGGAACAAAGGACCCCCCGAAGGCAGGGGTAGGCTTCAGAAATTTTAGCAAAGGGTTCTTTGCCTGGTTGCTGGATGGGCGTGGCCTAGTTGGCCTCCTGCACCACAGTGGGGAGGTGTTTTAGCCCTCCCATTGCTCCGGAGGCTTTTTTTGAGCCTCCAGGAGGGCGAAAATGAGCTCCCGGGGCTCTGGAGGCTCTCTGGAAGCCAGAAATGGGCCCATTTCCGGCCTTCTTGGACTTCCGGGAGGCCTGTTTTTTGCCCTCTCCGAGCCTCCGCACACACCCTGCACTTACCTACATCCAAAACAGGCCACATGGGGACTGCAGGGCAGGGGTGGGGTGGGTGGGATGGGGCCAGCCAGGAGTGGGATTTGCGGGTTCTCCGAACTGCACAGAATCTTAGCTGGGGACTCTCCCGAATCCCTGCGAACCCCCAGCAGCCCACCCTGCCCAAAGGCAGTTAAAAACCATCCATAAACCAGTTATTTCTTTGTCTGGAAATGCTAAGTTTCTAAACTCTATGGAGCCAGGAGTTAAACTGTAGTTTTTCTACAGGAGGAAGAAAAGGAACCCTATAGGTGTCTAGCACACCTGACAGTCATGTGCAAAATGCTGTTTCTTTTTCCTGAGTTGTCTTAACATTCACTTTGGAACAAGCAAAGACTGTTGCTAACGATGAGCAAAAAGGCAAGCTGCCACATAACAGGAACTCAGCGAGTATCTATTTAACTATGTTGAACTGAACACACTGTTGTTAAAAAGGTAGATATCCAAAGCACAAACCAAAATGGACAGAAATACAAAACACAACAAAGTGTGTTTTGTTCTCATTGGTGTTGAAGATGACACTTTCGAAGCTATAAAAAATAATTGCCAGCCAGTGAAGAACTCCCTTTCCAACCTCAACAAATCCATAGAATATAAGTCACTTCTTTGTTGTTGTTGGGTTTTTCTTTCTTTTGGTAAACTCTCAAGGCACATTAACTTATTTAGATCAAAATCCAAGGTTCAGTCCATCCTACAGAGCCATTTCTAAAGTAACTTTCACCTCATGAAAACAAAGTACTTCCTTTTCATAAGGTGAGTGTTACTTTAGAATTGTCCCTGTTTGATGGATAATGACCAAATGATTCCTTCACATGCACATCATGTGTTACTAATATGCCTGCATACAACAAAGCCAATCACCCTAACCTTCCCCATGGCTTTCCTACAATAGTAACAGGAGCTCCTGATGGTGTTTCTGTAAATGATATGACCAGGGGGTTGAGGAATTTCTTCTGTCTTGAAACAGCAGTTTATATCTAATGAAACTTAAACATTCAGTTCTTAGGAAAGGATGAGAGAAATTCTTGGCTTGCAAAGGTAAAGCAGAACTTTTAGTTTGATCTTTCTTGATAATACCTTTTCTTTGGTTACATAGTTTAGAACCACAAAGGTTAATCTTGTGTAATATTTACAGGGGATATGTAACATTCAATATATAAATAGATGTGCATATATATTATGTATCAAACTCTATGTCTGTCTGTCTGTCTGTCTATCATCTACCGTTTCTATCATCTACCGTATCTGTCTGTCTACCTATCTACTGTCTACCTGTCTATACATCTATTTATCATCTGTCTGTCTGTCTGTCTGTCTGTCTGTCTGTCTGTCTGTCTATCATCTATACCTACCTACCTACCTACCTACCTAAGCAATTACATACAACATTTATATTCTGGATCTTGGAAAGATTGGCCAATGGATCCTAATACAGTTACAATATTTTAGGATAAAGCCTTTTGTAGATTGTTACCACTGATGCAATGTTGCCATATTGAAACAGCCCCTAGCAGTTTCATTTCAAACGTGTTGGGTTATAAATTGTTTGACCTCCCTCCAGGATGCTTGCTGATTTAGGTAAATTATGTCTTAAATCGTTTACTGTATGTCTTTGCTTATGATCATTTTTTCACTTATGACCGTTGCAGCATCCCTATGGTCATGGGATCAAAATTCAGATGCTTGCTTGGCAACTGGTTCATATTTAAGACGGTTGCAATGTCCCGGAGTTTTTGGTCACCTTTTATGACCTTTTGACAAGCAAAGTCAATGGGGAAGCCAGATTCACTTAACTGCAATGATTCACTTAACAAATATAGCCAGAAAAGTCGTAAAGTGGGGCAAAACTCACTTAACAAATGCCTCACTTATTAACATATAAATTTTGGGCTCAATTGCGTTCGTAAGTGGAGGACTACCTATAAAAGAAGGCTGGAGGATTCCAGTCTCAGTTCCCATGATTTTGTACTCTGCTCCCTTATTTTTGCCAGTCATTAAAAGTAATACTCTGAATTTAGGCAGTTTGAAGAACTCTGAAGAACTTTTGAGGTGATGGGAGGATCACCAAAAATGAAGGTTGATCATGTTTTAATGGATCTTGTCTACCCAATCAGGAAGGATCCCAAGAAAACCTAAGAAGATCATTGTTTTGCTAGTTGTGCAAGATTGACAACTAAGCATAATTAAAGCCTTAAATTAACTGTGGGGAGGAGTTAGTAATAAACAACTAACTGTAAACTGTAAACATTTAGATACAGTTTATATTAGGCATATGGCAAAATGAGCCAAGTGTATGAATAAGTGCAACACAATGTGTTCCAGAGCCTTACAAATGTTGTTACTTTTCATTTTGTGAATGAATGTGTAATCATCTCTCTCTCTGTCCCTCCTTCCCTCCCTTCCTCCCCCTTTCTTTTTTCTTTTTTAAATTACATTTATATGCCTGGAGACTCAGGCTGACTTACAATTTTGGGATACAACCCAATGTGCTCAGCAATAGCCTTCATTCCATTGTATATGCCTGCTTATTACTAAGTGGCATTTTTACAAGGTCAGCTATTTGCCCCCAACAATCTTGGGTCCTCAATTTACCTACCCCGAGAGGATGGAAGGCTGAGTCAACCTTGAGCCTGGTGGGATTCGAGCCTACAGTAATTGCAGGCAGCTGGAACTTAAGTGCGGGCAATTAACAGCCTGAGCCACCAAGGCCCTTTTTGGGGGGGTAGAGCAGTTAGTTCTGTATTAATATGTTAGATAAGGAAAAACAAAGGTGCATAGAACTTCATTTGGTTATCTGGTCTTGCCTCTGTCCTCTAGCACAGGTCTTGGTGGTTTCCCAAAAGTGCTGTTGAGGGATTTCATAGAACATGCTTGCAAGTGAATTGGGTAGGTTCAGGCAACAAATAATTAAAGAGAATTTATCAGAACAGTCTTATCAGTGTGTTTTGCTACTTGAACAAGCTACATTGCTTTATAACATCATATCCTCTATTAAGACAGTAGCAGCACAAGGGATATAGTATTTATGTATTTACTTATGGGTAAATGCCACTTATATTGCACCATTTATAAAAATTCCAAAGCAATGCAAAGCAATTATCAACAAACCTTAATTTAAAAAAAGCCATGGAAGGCAAAAAGCCAATCACCCAGAGAGGTATACCTCAAGTATACCATGCATTTCATAGAAGCTACAAATAATTTATAAATACCTGACAGAAAAGTAGGCTTTCGATGGGATAAAAGAAAAAATCAAAGTTGGTTTGGTACATTTCTTCGAGTTACCAATTCCATATTTAGAATTCCCAATCACCATCTCATATAGTGTCTACAATGGGTTTTTTGTCCTCCAGATTTAAGAATGCAGGTATGTGGTTATCAGGACTGAGCCAGGTGTGCCATTTAGCTCTCCAAACCTTTGCATTATTTATTTTAACCATCTTCATCCTGCTTGAGAACAGTCCACAACTGTACAGAAATATTTTTAGAAAATGATCTAAGGTACTTTATTATCTATATTAATGTAATGCTTGTTGTGAGTGGGTTTTTAAGATCTTATTTTGAGGAAGGATCACATTTATTCAGTGATGCAGTCCCAAACTATGTCAGAATTATTAAAAAGAAGAAATAAATAAAAGCTGATCTTGTAATTTGTGATGTTAATGAATATTTTTTTTATTACATTTATATGCCGCCCTTCTCCGAAGACTCAGGGCGGCTTACAATTTTGGGATACAACCCAATGCGCTCAGCAATAGCCTTCATTCCATTGTATATGCCTGCTTATTACTAAGTGGCATTTTTACAAAGTCAGCTTATTGCCCCCAACAATCTCGGGTCCTCAATTTACCTACCCGAGAGGATGGAAGGCTGAGTCAACCTTGAGCCTGGTGGGATTCGAGCCTGCACTAATTGCAGGCAGCTGGAACTTAAGTGCTAGGCATTTAGCAGCCTGCACCACCAAGGCTCTTTTTCATGTCCTATTGATGAACAAGACACTGTGATCCAGTTTAAGTATAAAACCAAACTAAACTCTGACACAGTATTCATGTAGGGGTACACAAATGGAGGGGAGGGGGAGCGGGAGAGGGAGAGAGAGAGAGAATATATAATTGCTCCCTTTTTCTGCAACTAAGCCAAGAAGGAAGGAAAAAAATGTGTTTTGGCCAGTTACACTTAAAACTCCAAATCAAGCATTTATTCTTTAGCAAAGATTTGCAGCCAGGGTGCTTGGTCTGGAAAGATGAGTGTTGTGCTAGATTGGTCAGGGACTTAGGTTGTGTATATTTCTTCAAGTGATTCAACAAAGAGTCATGGCATAACCTAGATTCCAAAGCTCCTAGGCAAGCTGCAAATATCCTTTCCCTTTGACAGCGTATGTCACTGTAAGGGAATTGGTCTCTCTTTCGATATGTGCAGGCACACATACAAGAACCTTTTCCTGTAGTGCTGTAGGATCTGAACATGTGCTGTATATTCTAGTTGCTCCTCAGCAAAAAAAAAATAGTTTGGGGACTTTGTACTGAAGGTATGCAGTGTGAGTGTCACAGCTTTTGTGTCAATAAGAACTTATTTGCATTGTGGTGTAAAGGAAAGTTAAGAATTCAGTGTCTCGTGACATCAGAAGTCTAATACATGTTTTTTTTTTCCTTACAGATTTTTTGGTGGTATATATTGTCATTATGAGATGTTGTCTCTCGGTGCTTCATTTGTGCAAATTAAATTCGATGATCTGCAGTTCTTTGAAAACTGTGGCGGTGGAAGCTTTGGGAGCGTATATCGAGCCCGATGGGTATCTCAGGACAAGGAGGTGGCTGTGAAGAAGCTACTTAAAATAGAAAAAGAGGTAAGGCCCTGAGCATTTACATTTACGCTTTGAACTGGCAGTTATAGTCCCAGCTCTTTGTTTTCGCTGTTTCTGAGTTCTGTGATGTGTTTTCTCCTTCAATTCTCAAGAATATAATACTGGGAAACTCTACTATTAACAAAAACCAGAAAACCATTTTAAAGTTGGATAGCCCAATACTTTGGATAGAATTAATCGAATAAAGTTAACATAGAATGTATTAAACATAGAATGTATAAAACCAGTATGTTTGTGAACGGAGTAGATCAAATCATTTTCACTTCCTGATTTTTAAGCAGGTTGTGCCGTGTAAATAAGATACTCTATCCTTTTGCTAAAATAGGTGCTGCTCCAGAATTGGATTTTGGTACTCGGATATTGTCATGTTGGTTTTTCTGGGAATCGCATGCTTTTTATTGGGACAAGGCTTGGTGTGCAACATCGCATTCCAGTCAGACTTGTATTTTTGGAAATGTGTTGTAATACTAATAGGCATTCTCAAGAAGAATCTGTCCTTCCGTTCTAAAGCAAGGCAGTGCTGTTAGCAATCCTGAATTTGACTTTCTTGAAAGAGGAGGAAATTGTAGCAGTGAATATTTCTTGACTTGGATGGGGTGGTGATGGGGCTCTGTGCATGTGTGTGGAAAGGGGTATCAAAGTTCCTCCTTAGCAATGAAATATGTAGGGCTAGTTCCTGATGCAGAGAGAATACTTCCAGACTATGAAGAAAGTGGCTTTAGTAGGAAGAATGTGAACATACAGTACTTTTAACATCTCAATCTTTCTATTTATTTCATGGCAGAGAAATAGCAATAGCACTTAGACTTATATACCACTTTGTAGTGCTTTACAGCCCTCTCTAAGTGGTTTACAGAGTCAGCATATTGCCTCCCAACAATCTGGGTCCTCATTTTACCCACCTTGGAAGAGTGGAAGGCTGAGTCAACCCTGAGCCTGGTGGGATTCGATCTGCCAAATTGCAGGCAGCTGGCTGTCAGCAGAAGAGTTTGCAGTACTGCACTCTAACCACTGTGCCACGAGGCTCTACTGATAGTAATAGTAGTCTTGACAGAAAAGATTTTCATATTATGGACAGTATTAAATCCACATTTCCAATGATTAGCCAGAGTAGTAGGCCCCAATTCGACATGGTAAATCAAATCGATTAGTTCGAAGAGAGTAAACCATTTATTTAGTTTGTAGTTACAACAGCACTGGAAAAAGTTACTTTGGACTGTTTTTGCATCGTTTTCACAACTGTTGCAGCTTCCCCATGGTCACGTGACTAAAATGTAGGTGCTTGGCAACTGGCAAGTTCTTACGATGGTTGCACTGTTCCAGGGTCATGTGATCCCCATTTGTGACCTTCCCAGCCAACTTCCAACAAGCAAAGTGAAAGCGGGAAGCCAGGTTCATTTAATGACCACATGATTCACTTAACAAGGGCTGTGATTTGCCACAACTGTGGCAAAAAAGCTTGTAAAAGGGGGCAAAACTTAGTTAACAACTGTCTTGCTTAGCAACAGAATTTGGGGCTTGATCGTGTTTGTAAATCCAACACTGCCTGTTGCAAAGCAAATTACAACATTCTTATTAAATGTTCTCATTAAATCAACATTCCCTTGGTTGTCTTGGAGAATTTAAGGAAAACAACAACAAAGTGGTAAACACAGTAAATCAGAGAAAATACAACAAAATCAAGTTTTAAGTAGTCTTAATATCTGTTTTGCAACATGTATAACAGCCAGTGCTAGACTCATCTTCTTTATTTCTTCTTTATTTGTAATTTATTTCTTTATTGAAAAAATTGATATGTTTGAAACTGAGAAGTGAACAAGTATTTGAAATGTGAACTGTATGCTGAAGAAAATTCCTTTAAAATTTATATCAGCAATCTATTTCAGTTTTTATGAAACAGTTGTTATAATGTAGTATAAAATAGTTATTATAGTAATAATAATAGTAATTGTTATTATTATACATTGTTATTTGTATTTCTCTGGATCAAAGGACCCCTTTGCTTGATATTGTGTTTTTATTATTTATTCATGATTAATGTGTCTCCTGACTTTTCTATCTTCATGGCATTCAAGACAGCTTAAATAATTAAAATTTAATTTTATTTAAGATTGGGATTTCTATGCTGCCCTATCTCCCGAAGGACTCAGGGCGGCTCACAACAATAAAAAACAGGAACACAAAATTTAAAAAACTATTAAATAAGAGAACCCCAATTACAAACATTAAAACATTAAAAACCAACAAACAAATTTTAAAAAACAATTAAAAACCCCCTTCAGTCCAGGTTGGCTGATCGAAAAAGCCATGTCTTCAGGTTTGCAAATTCCAAAGATTAGGAATAAAAACAGTACAGTAAAATTCAAAGCAGTATTAGTAAATCCAATTCAATTGTCCACTGTCAAAATTTGCTTCTATAGAGGTTTATTCTAGAGTAGGTTTAACTGAGTTCAGTGGAGCTTACTAACTGAGTAGAATAGAACTGCACCCAAAAGAATTAAAGGACCATAAGTGATATTCCAGATTTCTTTTTCTTTTTTCTTTTAATCCCTTGCATCAGGGCAGAGTTGGAGCAATTGAATAGAGTTGAGCATTTACTGGCCGGATGCTCTTCCTGACGCCTATGCGGAGTTCGTAGCAGATATTTTCTCTTTGCGCCCAGAGAGAAAATATCTCCTACTATCTACAATCAAACTCACAGCCTCCTGATTGAGAGTGAGAGTTCCACCTCTAGGCTGCCATGCCACTCACTTGACATTCCTGAATTAAACCACAATTTCTGTGCTCAATTGCAGGAGTTCCTAACCTTTCCAGCCTGGCATCCCGGCCTGATATTGGGCAGGGCCGTGTGAGTGGCAGACGCACACCAGTCCATTTGTGCGAGTGGTGCGTGCCCTCCCCTCATGCCAATGGCGCTTCAGGCAGAATCACAGGGTGCTTGCATATGTGCAGGAAACTCCACTTGTGCGAACGGCAGGCACTTGCGCTCATGGCGGTGCAGCTTTGTGCACGACCACAGGCACCCTCCACTCGTGTGAGTGAAGCTTTGCATGCACGTGCGTGTTCGTTCACCACTCACATGAGTGGAGCTTCACAAACACTCACTTGCCCATTTCTCCTGCAGCCCGGTTTCGAACAGGCTGCTGCCCGGGTTTGGAGACCCCTGCTCTATGGTGTGTTGTGCAAGTAGACATCTGCTTGCACATAGTGGCTTCTTTTTACTTTGCTTTCTCCTCTCCTTCCACAATCTGCTTTAAGGTGGTCTCTCATTCAGTTGAAGGAATCATGCAGCCTAGCACAAAGACAACTAATTTTCACTTCGTTGTTTCTAAAAATATCTCTAAGTGAAATAGAACTATAATTTTCATTGCCAAAAATAAGCAGTTCTGCGGCCGCGCGAGTGATTATGGGCGCACCTAGGTGTGCCCATATAACATCTATCCTCCGCGAGCTGCATTGGCTGCCGGTGGTCTTCCGGGTGCAATTCAAGGTGCTAGTGACTTTTAAAGCCCTTCATGGCTTAGGAGCGGGATACCTTCGAGACCGCCTACTGCCACCGTATGCCTCCCAGCGCCCGGTTAGATCCCACAGGGAGGGCTTGCTCCGGATACCGTCGGCCAGACAATGTCGGCTGGCGGGGCCACGGGCGAGACCCTTCTCTGTGGCAGCACCGTCCCTTTGGAATACGCTCCCTGCGGAGATCAGAACCATCCCCAATCTACTTGCTTTCCGCAAAGCTGTTAAGACCTGGCTTTGTCGGAGGGCATGGAATTGAGACCTTGTTCTTCCCTCTTGTATGTCTGGATCGTATGAATGAGTTTTGATTTTATATTGTATAGGCTACTGTTTTTTATCTTGTTGTATGCCTCGAGTTCCCGATGGGGAAGAGAGGCGGGATATAAATTTAATAAATAAATAAATGTCTTTTCCTCCCTAATTCATAAATTAAGGAGCTTCACCTAGCCCTTTTCTGCTAATCTCAATAAAGCTGATCAGAGTACAATTTGGATAGAAGACCACCAGGAAATCTGAGGATTGTAAATTAGACAGGGAAGCTGGAAAAAATGGTATATAAAAAGTAGTAGTAACAAAGTATGTCTATGTTGCTGATAAGAAATGTACATGTATATGTCCATTAGGTGTCAAGACCAACCCAAGGAAATTCTTAGTGTTCCTATTTTAATTTAATTCAGATTACAAATCTCTATGTCCCTCGCAGACCTAAATATCCTCAAATTACTTGTGAAATTCAGCCTTAATATAATCCCATTATTAGTTGAAGATTAATAATTTCATTTATGATTGGTTGTAAATTTTTATTTTAAAATCATTGAGATGCCATTGCAGTTCGTTTCCATAAATATACTTTTGGCAGTCAGTTTGGAGCCTGTTTCATTCTTGGAAAAAATTAATCAAAATGCTTTGCTTGTTGTTGTTTGTACTAGCAAATATAAGACTTATATGGGCCATGGGAATTTCATGTGGTAATAGAAACTTTTCATATTTTTAGATAAATTGAGCAGTTTTGTAACCTGAGAGTAGTGTAGTTGTATATAGTGTTTGGGTTCTTGGAAGTGTTAGAATTATGTGTGTCTGGCATGTTTAATTTAATTTATAGCACATTGTCAAGAGATTCACACTAGCAGTTTGTTCTGTTTATACAGTAGATTTGCAACAAGAAATTACAACCTAGGTATTCTATTGTAGGAGAAAAGCTGTCTTAGTGCCCCTTAAAAAAAACCAGGAATCTGGCAGTAATTTTTCCAACTAACTGATTAAAAGGTTTATACCTTTTGTGAGTTGCAGCTAACTTCATCACATACACAGAGTGACTAGACTGATGTAGGAGGGGAGATGGGGGCAAGAAAAAGCAAGAAGGAAAAGGTGTGGAAGATCAGGGAACAGAGGTTGGTTATGTAGAAACAGGCTATGTGTGACACATGTTACAAGCCCCTTGTTGGTTAATGATTTTAGTATGTGAAAAACCCATTGTATTTGTTGAGAACCTGAGACCTTCTGAGATTGCCTGAAACCATAATGTACAGGTGAAACTCGAAAAATTAGAATATCGTGCAAAAGTTCATTTATTTCAGTAATGCAACTTAAAAGGTGAAACTAATATATGAGATAGACTCATTACATGCAAAGCAAGATAGTTCAAGCCGTGATTTGTCATAATTGTGATGATTATGGCTTACAGCTCATGAAAACCTCAAATCCATAATCTCAGAAAATTAGAATATTACATGCAATCAATAAAACAAGGATAGAGCGATATTGGACCTCTGAAAAGTATAAGCATGCATATGTACTCAGTACTTGGTTTGGGCCCCTTTTGCAGCAATTACTGCCTCAATGTGGCGTGGCATGGAAGCTATCAGCCTGTGGCACTGCTGAGGTGTTACATTTTTAAATATTTATTGTTGTCTTTTAATTGTGAGCCGCCCCGAGTCCTTTGGAGAGGGGGCGGCATACAAGTCCAATTATAAATAAATAAATAAAATGCAAGACCAGGATGCTTCAATAGCGGCCTCCAGCTCTTCTGCATTGTTCAGTCTCATGTCTCTCATCTTTCTCTTGGCAATGCCCCATAGATTCTCATAGATTCAGGTCAGGCGAGTTTGCTGGCCAATCAAGCACAGTAATCCCATGGTCATTGAACCAGGTTTTGGTGCTTTTGGCAGTGTGGGCAGGTGCCAAGTCCTGCTGGAAAATGAAGTCAGCATCCCCATAAAGCTCATCTGCAGAAGGAAGCATGAAGTGCTCCAAAATCTCCTGGTAGATGCTGCGTTGACCCTGGACTTAATGAAGCACAGTGGACCAACACCAGCAGATGACATGGCTCCCCAAATCAACACAGACTGTGGAAACTTCACACTGGACTTCAAGCATCTTGCAGTGTGTGCCTCTCCATTCTTCCTCCAGACTCTGGGTCCTTGGTTTCCAAATGAGATGCAAAAGTTGCTCTCATCAGAAAAGAAGACTTTGGACCACTGAGCAACAGACCAGGTCTGTTTTTCTTTAGTCCAGGTAAAACGCTTCTGATGTTTGTTGTTCAGGAGCAGCTTGACAAGAGGAATATGATATTTGAAGCCCATGTCCAGGATCCATTGGTATGTGGTGGCTCTTGATGCACTGACTCCAGCCTCAGTCCACTCCTTGTGAATGTCCCCAACACCTTTGAATGGCCTTTTTCTGACAAGCCTCTCCAGGCTGTGGTCATCCCTGCTGCTTGTGCACCTTTTTCTTCCACACTTTTCCCTTCCACATAACTTTCTATTAATGTGCTTTGATACAGCACTTTGGGAACATCCACCTTCTTTTGCAATTACCTTTTGAGGCTTTCCCTCCTTATGGAGGGTGTCAATGATGGTTTTCTGCACAACTGTCAGGTCAGCAGTCTTTCCCATGATTGTGATTCCTACTGAACCAGACTGAGAGACCATTTAAAGGCTCAGGAACCCTTTTCAGGTGTTATGGCTTAATTAGTTGATTAGAGTGAGACACTTTGAGCCTAGAATATTGCACCTTTTCACAATATTCTAATTTTCTGAGATTGTGGATTTGGGGTTTTCATGAGCTGTAAGCCATAATCATCACAATTATGACAAATCATGGCTTGAACTATCTTGCTTTGCATGTAATGAGTCTATCTCATATATTAGTTTCACCTTTTAAGTTGCATTACTGAAATAAATGAACTTTTGCACAATATTCTAATTTTTCAAGTTTCACCTGTATGACAGTTCAACAACTGCTTACTTAATGGTGCTGTTAAAGCCAAAACTGTAACTTCGAAGTGTTCTGAGAGGTTAAAATGCTTTGATATTGTTTCAGTCTTGCTTGATTGGTGATGTCAGACTTGTGTCCATTCTGTGCAAAGTTTGTTCTCTTTCTCCTATATAGAATCCATATGGGCATTGCTGCAGATGATGACTTATATCATAGTGGAGGAAGAGCTTCTAATCTTGTGGGTACACTAATTGTGGTTTATCGTGGGACTGTTTGGTGTAGATTTGGGGGCACAGTAGACATGTAAGTTTTTGGAGAGGGAGAGCAGATCTTATGGTGAGAAATATCTGAGTTAACTTTTAACTAGGTAACCTGAGACAGTGGTGTCAAACTTGTGGCCCGTGGGCCAGATGCGTAACACTCTGGCCGCACTCACCCCCGGTTTAGCAAAGGGGAAAAAGTCATGATATGTCACATGACAATGTGATGATGCGAGTTTAACACCCCTGCCCTGAGAAATTTTTGTGCAGAGTGATAGCAAATACTAATGATAACTGAATGAATAAAAGATGAAATGTATGAGTAAAAATGCAGAATGAGTAAAAATGCAGTAAAGATATAGTTGGAAGGCCATTGGGTCCCAAAGTGCTCCTCCTAATTCTATTTCCTTGCTTATGTCTTCTCTGTTGGGTTGTGTCAGATCAAGAATATCTCATTCTCTTATACCCTTTTCCACTCACTGAAAGTTACTGGAAAGGCAACTGAGGAATTTCCTGGAAGCACAATGCTCGGCAATGTTTCTCTCCCAACAAATGCTGAGATAATTGAAGTCCCCACCAATACTATATCATGTCTTGAGCAAAGTTTTGCGATTTGTTTTTGGAAGCATTTTCTCCATAGTTTTATCAAAGTAAGTAAATATCAACAACAGCATTGTTCCTGCATCCTTCCATTCATTTTAATCCACTTTTTTTAAGCACAGTGAAGTTAATTCATTTGCAATTATATTTCCTCCTTTTATTGTTTCTGTATCTTTTGAACAAATCTGCTACATTCCATTTTTGGCTGTCATTCCACCAAGTCTCCATAATACCTTTTAATATTTGCTTTTCTATATTGAAAAGTCATTTTAATCTTCTTTATTTTCTATATTCTGGGTATTGGTACTGTATACAGACAGTAGTTTTAATTCCTCCTGATCACGTTTTCCCATATTTCACTGAAATATATGTTTGCGATTCTTGTCCATCACTGTACAGGTAGTCCTTGAGTTACAACCAGAATAGAACCTTTCCCATTATGGTTGTGAATCATAATGGTTGTAAAACAAGTAAGTTAGATGACCAGCCCAATTTTATGATGTTTTTTGTGGCAGTTGTTAAGTCAATGTGGCGGTTGTAAGTATGAACCCATTGTTTGCTATCGGCAAGGTTTTGCTGAAAAGTAGAAATAACTGCTGGTTTTCTGCAAAACCGTTATAAATGCGGTCACTTGACATTGCAAATGGCCATAAATGCAGCTATTATTCAGTGCTTGAAATCTGGACACATGACTTCAGGTAATTTGTAACTTTGAACAGTTGCTAAATAATCAGTCATAAGTTGAGGACTACCTCTAAAGGAAATAAGACAGGAGGAGGGCAGCAGTCAGATAATAGGACCAAGAAATTAATGTGACTAAATATCTTGGACAAGCCCTTCCACTGTTCCCAGAAGATAACGTGAGGGAGGAGGAAGCAAATTAAGTCCTGCAACCTATATAGCTTTATAGAGCTATAGAGCTGAAGAAGCGTCTTGGATGAGAAGCCTTCAAAGAAAAACCAGAAAGCCCAGTTGGCTTTTGAATAAGCAACTTTGGGACTATATAGCTTTGGTTTCTTAGTCTCGTGTACCTTGTTGGGCTCACAGTCATTCAGATCCAGAAACCAAATCTCCTAATTCCTCTAATTAATATAATTCAAGTTGTGTTCTTACAGTCCAAAAGAAGTATATCTTTTAAAACAAGTATAAGCTGGAAACATTTGTCTCATAACACAATAGAAAAAAATTAGATGAAGATCCTACAGTTTCAAAGGTGGATGCTGGTTACACAGAGAGATAAGGTCTTGAAATAATGGATAGCTTGTAAGAAATATTAAAAAACCCGAGAAGGTAAAAAGAGTTTGTAACTTAGCTTGAATCCTGGAGAACACTTCACAATAGTAGGCGTTCTGGTATAAGTAGAAACTTCTGAAGTCTTGGTGGGTCAAAGAGCAATCAGGTTTGGCTAAGCTCCAGAGGATTTTAGGATTTAAGTGGCTAAGAAATAAGTGCTTATAACCATTAGTATGAATGGAGCAATCTGTGTTAGCCAGCAAAGATTTCTGGGACTGAGTGATATGCAGTTTAATAGTCATTTGGGGGAGAACAGAAATTATACCAAATGTACACAATTCCCTCCCCCACCAGCTTACTTTGTCCTTTCCAAAAAGACAGTTAGCCACAGCTCTCGCCTCCCAGTCAGGAGGCTGTGAGTTCGGTTCTAGGTAGAGGCTAATATTTGAATAGACTCTCCTGCTTGAGCAGGGGGTTAGGCTAGATGACCTCTAAGGTCCCTTCCAACTCTGTTATTCTATGATATAAGATAAATTGACGTAGTCACAAAACGTCTGTTTATAACGTCTAAGGCTGAGGAATATAGCTATGTGAGTAAATGGTTGAAATTGCTGAATTTTTCCCCACAAACCCTTCCTCCCAAAGTTACTGGAGGCTAGAGCAATTGATAGTACTGTGATTTAAAAATCACACTTAATTGCCCTCTGCTTCTTCACCAAGCACTTTAGAATATTCGCTAGCACCAAAAAGTAATTCTAAAAATTCTGTTCACCCTTTTCATGGACAAAGTCTGTAAATCACATTAAAATATTTTACATAGGCTGAAATTTTACTTCAGCAGATAACTCAATTAATACATTTTTGCATGTCTTTTTCTGATGTGCTCATAAAAGAATGTAGTGTTCTCTATTACATATTTATATGACAGAATGTTTTAGACCAGGGTGTCAAACTTGATTTCATTGAGGGCCGCATCAGGGTTGTGTTTGATCTCAGGGGGCCATGGTGGGCATGGCCAGGGTGGGAGTGGCCAGCTTGAGGTCACTCATGTCGGAGGCGCCTGTAGTGGCCTGAGCGCTCTGCCAGCGAAAGCGGGCCCCTGAGCTCTGTTTTCAGCTGTGATGGCCTCCTGCAACCCTCTAGCAGCGAAAACAGAGCTCGAGAGGGCCGTGTGCAGCCCTCATGAGCTCCATTTGCAGCTGCAACAGCCTCCTGCAATCCTCTGTCACTAAAAACGAAGCTCGGGTGGGCTGCACGCAGTCCCCTGGGCCCCATTTTTGATCACGACAGCCTCCTGCAGCCCTCCCCAAACTCCATATTTGCTGGCAGAGGCACCATGGGTTGTTCCTTCACTGTTTCCAGGGCAGTCCCATGGGCCAGATCTAAGCACCCCACAGGCCAGATCTGTCCTGTAGGCCTTGAGTTTACACGAAACTTGCTGGAACATGTAGTAGAGTGAGAACAATAAATTAATGAAACAGCTTGCCTCCCAGAGTTGCGGGTGCTCCATTGCTGGAGGTTTTCAAGAAAAAATTGGACAGCCATTTGTCCAGGATGCAATAAGGTCTCCTGCCTTGGGCAGGGGGGTTGGACTACAACAGGGGTGTCAAACTCAAGGCATCCAGCCCGTGAGGTGCTTAGAACTGGCCAATGGGGCCACCTTGGAAACAACGAAGAACCGGCCCATGGTGCCTCTCCCAATGAAAGTGGAGCTCGGCAGGGTTGCACGTGGCCCTCCCAGGATCTGTTTTCAGTCTCAACGGCCTCCTGCAGCCCTCTGACAGCAAAAATGAACCTCTTTTTGCTGGAAGAGGGCTGCAGGAGACTGTTGCGGTTGAAAACGGAGCCTCGACCAGTGGTGTTGAGCTGGCCATGCCCATTCCTGGCCCCCTGAGGTCAAATATAACCCTGATGTGGCTCTGAGTTAAATTGAGTTTGACACCACTGGACTAGAAGACTTCCAAGGTCTTTTCCAGGCCTATGATTCTAATTTTTATACATTTAACCAAGGGGAAGAGACAGAAAAAAAGATTCTAGTAAAATAAACACAAAATAAGTTTACAAAGTAAGTCATATGGCTGTGGCTAATTTATAAGTTTGTTGTGGCTAATTGAAACCCCATTGGGATTCCTCTAAAGATGAAACATGTCAAACACGGTATTATCTGAGCATTATGTGTGTTTGTGTATATGTACTGTATGTGTATATACAGACACATATACATAGATATATACATAGATGCACACACACACATATCTTTGAATGTAGTGTATGCAGTATGTAAAGAGCCAATATGGCGTAGTAGTTAAGGCACCAGGTTAGGAATCATGATTTCTATCTCACTTTAGACACAAAACCAGCTGGTTGATCAAAAGAAGGAAATAGTAAACCACTTCTGAAATCTTGTCCCCAAATTTTGTAAGGATTAGTCCTAGCAGTCACCAGGAGTCAGTATGGATTTGAAGACACACAACAAGGTGCGGTGTGTAAGGATATTTAGCTCCATTCCTCAACTACCGTATATACCACTGGGTGCTTGTTTTGCATTAGGGAACAAGTCTGATTATCCATTTACTGGATTATTTCTATTATAGCCAGTTCTGTTTATCTTCTTACCAAAAACTTAGACCCGGCATGTCCAGCCTGTGGCCTGCAGGCCAAATGCAGCTGTGGACAGTTTGTAGGCAGCTAATGCGGCCTACAACATCGTAAAAAAAATAAAAATAAATTAAAGGATATTCTAATGGTCATTCTTTGTAAATGTTTAGAAAGTGATTATTCTTTGCTGATAAAAGCTAGGAACTAGACAAAGTATTTGTTATCTTGAGCAAAATGTGTAGGGAAAAAATTAAATCGAATAATAAATGCAGTTGCGACCTCACGAAGTTCCTTGGTGCTTACACTTTCTACCATTTAAGCTGTGTCTGAAGAAAGTTTCCTTTTTAAGAAGGCAGTATAAACAGTTGTAAGGAAACATGGAGCACCTGTTTATGTTAACTGGGCAGTGAACAGATACAGAAAAAGGCTACCGCCTCGGTCACTCTTGTATAAATATACAATAGCAGGAATTGCTTCACAGGAACATGAATTTTTAGCAATGATATAATGCAGTTCTGTATAGGATTACTGAAGTGAGATTATAATATATATAGAGATGGAAATAGTTGATGATACCACTGTGGAGGAATGTTTGGTAGATAAAATAACGAATACAGCTAGTCCTCGATTTAACAACTGTTCATTTAGTGACTGCTTAAAGTTACAATGGCACTGAAAAAATGACTTATAACCATTTATCACATTTATGACCGTTGCAGCATCCCCATGGTCACGTGATTTACACACGTAACTGATGCTTGACAACTGTCTCACATTTATGATGGCTGCATTGTCCCGGAGTCATGTGATCTCCTTTTGCAACCTTCTGATAAGCAAAGTCAAATAGGGAAACCAGATTCACTTAACAATTGTGTAACTGATTTAAAAACTGCATTGATTCACTTAAAAACTGTGGTGAAAAAAGTCATAAAATGGGGCAAAACTCACTTAACAACATAAATTTGGGGGCTCAATTGTGGTCGTAAGTCAAGGACTACCTGTATTGTCAGGGGGAAAAGAACAGTATGTACACTGATCGGTAACTGGAAACTTCTTATGGACATTTTGCATAAAGATGAAAAAAATGAATTTGTGTCATAGCTTTGGTTATTACATAGGATAGATTATAGTAAGAAGAATGTCACTTTAGAGCAGAGGTCTCCAAACTTGCTAACTTTAAGACTTGTGGACTTCAACTCCTACGCTGGCTGGAAAATTCTGGGAGTTGAAGTCCACAAGTTTTAAAGTTGCCAAGTTTGGGGACCCCTGCTTTAGAGAAACAGGTGAAAATACCTTTTGTTTATAACTTCTATGAAGAATATTGGAAGCCACTTTTTCATATCTTTTTTCCCTCTCTTTTCTATTTGTATCTATTTTTGTTTAACTTTTCTTGCACTTAATGATTTCTATTTGACTTATTTCTTTTCCTTTTTTCTCTTACTCTACATTAGTTTGTCCCAGTTTTTATCTTCTCTTTTTGAAAGTTTTAGTAAAAATGATGTAGAATAAATTAAAGAAGGAATGATGTAATGCAGGAATAGCCATACGTTAGTGTAGATCAGTGTAAATATGATGCTGCTGTTTTTGAAGAGATGCTATAAAACTTGGGTAGGTAATTACACTGGTGGATGCAGATTCTCTGCCAATTTTTCAGTTTATTCTACTTGCTATGGTTTCGTTTCTGTCATTCCTTCATACTTGCTGTTCTTAGAAAGAAAGGGTTGTATCATACGCTTCTTTAAGAATTCAGATTAATTCAAGATTAATTTTAAAAAGTAGGTTAATTAATTAGACACTCCAGTTACAATTATTCCAAAGAGTGGAACTCAACTTGAGATGGATTCTGGAGCAGCAAGATTTTAGTTTCAGCAAAACATATTGCTAAATAACTATGACAAATGTGTATGTTAATACAATAGTGCACATTCAACATCAAAGAAAGGAAGAGCAATGGACAGGAAAGTGAGAAGCTTAAGACTGCCTCAGGAATTAGTAAAGCCCATTTATTTTCATATAGCACATGCATTTTCATTAAAAAAAATCAAAGCTGTGCATTGTATAGCAACAGAGTATGAACTATGGTACCGGATTGTGCTATCATCTCGAATTAGGTTCAGCAGCATATGAACGAAATATTCAAGCATGAATAACTGCATTTGCTACGTCAAATAGCATATGATATTAAATTGTTACTTTTTTATTAATGTGATTGACAATGTAATCTAAATTATTCAAACGCATACATCCAATTTTTGTCATTGCTTTAGCTGGTGTCACCATAATTCCCTCCAGCATGGCAAGAGTGTGCAGTGCAAACCCAACACACTTGGGAGAGGTGATGGGCTGGGGAAGGCTGAAGTATAGTGAGTTTACCTTGGATGATAGAGGAAAGATGCCTGAGAGCTTAAATTGTTTTATGCATTACGTGGATGGTCTGTGCGATCATTTTTATTTTTAATTGTAAGAGATGCTATGGAAAGAAGATCTGCTCTGCAAATGAGAGTGGCTGGTTGGAGGGAAAAAGTCTTTTGGAATAAATGGCACTTCATTGGATCACAGCTTTAACACTCATTTTTAAATACAATGACTCTCCCCCCCTTGTTAATTAACCCCCCCCCTTTTTTTAAAAAGAGGGGAGAGGGAGAAAGAGAGTTACTGATAGCTATTCTCAAAGGCAAGGCTAATATTATTCTTTATCATCTTTTACAGATCTGGATTTTTTTCTTCTTCTTTTTCAGCTCAATCAATGTTTAGAACTGCTAAAAGATGTCAGGGTAGAGAGGGCACCGCATTACCGTTTCTGCCCCTTTCCAATTATACATTCATCCCCAAAAGTACAAAGCAAAAATACAGTTCTGTTCTTTATGAATCATAAACTAGGTTTTTTTGCCCTTAAATTGGCATTTTGAACTATGTTCACTCGTGGTGCGAAAGAGACCTTGAGGGTAAAAGGAAGGAGCCAAAGGATGGGGAAAAAACGAGTGATCTTTTGAATAGCCCAAGTTCAATCTTTAAAACAAAAACATATATATATATATATATCTATCTATCTATCTATCTATCTATCTATCTATCTATCTATCTATCACTAATGTGCTCCACAGCCACTTACTTCTTATCCTGGAAAACTTGAAAGAGGAAGTAAAAGAGGTGACCCAAATCACAGTTCTTTCGACAGAAGAAATTCAGCTGTTTTGAACACTTACAATCAAAGGAAGTGCTTTCCCTAATTATATGAACTATGTGAAAGCTCTCAGAATAGCTTTTCCGCCCCAGGATTCTTTGCACTTTAGAAGTTTGCATAAAAGCTCACATGGAGACTTGGATGCAAAGTGTTTGATTCAATTTTATTAGGCAGAAGTGTACCTACAATCTTAATGCTCAGCTTAACAGTTGGTTAGATTTGGACCACAATCAGATTTAGATGATAGATTTCTGTCCCGTGCCTTTTAAACATTTCAGCACTTCGCTTTATTTCCAAATACCTCTTTGAAACGAGCTGTGGAGAGAGGGGCTTAAGCTCTTTGTCAGCTTTTCAGTAAAATTTCCCTCCTTTTGGCTTGATTTGATAATAGGGAATTCTGTGAAGTAACATTTGTTATTTCCACTGCTCTTCAGAGAAGGAGAAAAATGAAATCTTATTTTTTTCCGCAGGGTAAAAAAGAAGCAACGACCTGTGATAAACTATAAATTGTAAATTTATAGGAATTGAAGACAGCAATTTACGTATTTGAAAATGTTGAGATTCTTTTCATGAAGACACACTACTAATTTATTGGTTCTTTTATTATTTATTCATATACATTCTTTTTTCTGTACATGAAAAATACTTTGGGAAAGAACACCAAACGATCAGAACAGTCTTGAAAATCGTACTCCAAAGTAAAATAATAAAAACTACCATCCTGATTAAAACTGATGCATTTGTTGTATCCTTACTTTATTTGCTCCATTTCTATTCTATCCATTTTTTTAAATTTCACACTAGCTGATCACACTGTCAGCTACATTTT
Organism: Naja naja; assembly: GCA_009733165.1. NCBI lineage: Eukaryota > Metazoa > Chordata > Lepidosauria > Squamata > Elapidae > Naja > Naja naja. The sequence continues at coordinate 207,857,450 of CM019148.1, read as the reverse complement.
TTAAAGCTTCAGTAAGAATGGTCAGTAAAAATATTTTTTCTTCATAAAACAATACTGATATTAGACTGTAGGAATCTTATTTATTCTGCAAACCTCTTTCCATTTACCTGGATATGAAGCTCATTGGATTCAGTGGGCTTTCCCAATGATCATGTAGAGGATTTCATTCTTCAAGTCTGACATCATTTTCTGCGCATTGACATCATAGAGGACTTACGCAGCTATATGGAAATAGAAATAGTATGTGATATGCTGTTGTATTTCTCATGTTGCAATTTAATTTTTCACATGGATTAAGTCAGTCTAAAGATACACACAATGGTGTTGATATATCTGAACATGTTATCAGAAACGTATGCAAGGTATAGAACAGAATGTGTTATGTATCTATATAGCTATCTGTAAAATATGACCCTTTACTTGGATTGACTTAAGATAAATTAATAAATATATATTCAGTTGAATTCTGTGCCGAACGGAAAGTAGGGAAAACACTTCTACCTCTTCTCTCATCTTCTTTTCCTGATGGTTGCTGCTGGATTTGATATCTGTAAGTTTTAGAAGTAATGGATATGCATGTAATTGTTTGTGAGAATGACCACGAGGGACAGGGCAAAGGGATGCAATCAAGGGAACAGTCAACCAAAAGGAAGCTCAGCCCACAGCAGAAATGTGGCTAGGGCAAGAGGCTCAGCAGAGACATTCCCTAGTTTTTTGGCTATAAAGGGGAAGGGAGAACTAATTTGAGACTTGCATGATTCATGCTAGCTTTATTAGGTAGATGGACAGGAAATGCAACCAGATGAGCTAATTCTACTTTATTGTAAGGTGACATTAATCTCACAAGTCTGATAGTATTCTCTCCAACAAGCCCTGTGATCATAAACCGCAGTATGTAACTATAAACAGATCTTGATTTACCTTAGAATATTTTGAGCAGTTTTAATACAATTTGAACCCCCACTACTTGAGCTACCCATGCTTCTTAAAATTCCTTGCTAGTGAGAGTTTATCATTGTCAGGAATGATTGATTGACCCTTTATGCATGGATTGTCAAAATTAATTATTGTAAAATATTTGACAGGTAAATCCTTACCTGATTTGCAGCCATGTTTCTTGGTAGTTGCTGTTTGATAACAAAAAAAATTCTGAGTCTCTTTGTGATGCAAACTTTGCATTTTCTCATGTTTTACATAAATTATACTTGATTGTTAATATTGCATTACACTAAATATGTATTTAGTAATTATATTTTCCCATTGTTATATTGCTACAAGTATTTCAATAAAATAAAAATATCAGATATAAAAATGTGGTAATAATGAATTGTTCTCTCCCTTGCTAATGAAGCCTGCAAATATTTTGCACGTGACCGTGTATTAAGGTCATGAATACATTGCATTGTGTCAAAGAATGAGAGGAAGCTACACTCCCAGGATTAAGATAAATTATACATGCACCAACAGTTCATGCTATTGGTAAAAGTTTTACCAGTAAGGTAGCCCTTATGGAAGAGAAAATCTGAAAGAAGCCAAATGATTGTCAATAGTATTTTACTAATAGAGAGGATCCTAACCAAAACTACAGCTAAAACCCACATACCACAAGATCTATAAGTCCCTACCAGAAATATAAATCTCAGACCAAGGTATGTAGAATGGATCTAAATCATTGCACAATCCATTTTCCACAGATCATGGATATGCTGTAGTAGGCTGAATCAGTTGCATAAGCAAACATTGATTTTTCAACATTTCAATTCCCTTTTCGTGATCCTTCTGGGTAATACATTTCATACAAATGCAAGATCCCACTGTGTACCCTGGCTATATACAATATGGAGAAAATCTGTATATACCTAACCCCTCCTCCCCCCAAATGGAATGTATTAGTGGTCTGTGTGTTTTTTTTAAAGAACAATAGATTCCACGGTTGTAGATTAGATTGGGATTTAAAACAAAAAAAACAAAAGCCCTTAAACATTGTCAAATTACTTTCAAATTACTGCTAAAGAAGTTCTGTGGTCATGTCTGCAAAACCATTTTGCAAAACCACTTTGTTTCAGCAGATAGCTAATCTGGTTGACACCTCTGAACTAACATAGGATGGGCCTGTTTGATGCTTGAGTAGGAGACTGTCTGAAAATACCAGGGCTGTAGTTAGTCTGGGAATATGAAAACATCATGGAAGAGCAAGCCCTTTCATTAACTGTTGTCAGAAAACAACATGGATTTGTCCATTAAGTCACCCTGAAGCATGACTTGAAGGAAACATCTTTTTAGATACAGAAGGGGTGGTAGTGGATGACTGGGTGCTAGGATGTTGGACATAAACTAACAATTACTGTATGGGAATTACATGTTCCTTTGTTAGCGTGTGTCTAGTTGATCTGTATTATGCAATAAAAACTAAAGGAAGAAGTGCTTTCTGTAAAACATTGCAGGAGAAAGCTGTTGTGTGACAACTTTCCTGGGATTCTATTTTAGTAGAACTGTAAAATACTGTAGAACATTGGGTGATTTTTCTTTAATCTGCCGGCAGTCATTTCTAAACAATATTGCTGTTCCTATAATACCCTTGGTGCACTCTGAGCTTGGTTGTTTGCAGATGGTCCATTACCCGATTAGGTAAGATCTTCGGTGCTGGTGGGTGTGAGGTTTGCTCCCTGTTCATACTGTATACAATAGCTTGCGCTGCCAGTGTTAGGGAAGTGTGGTTTTCTCCTTGCTAATCCTTGAAGGCTATTGTTTTCTGATTGATTTCTGTTTGTCAGCTTGATTATGTGTCTCCTTGGTAGTTGTTTGATTAGAATATTGTTTTCTCCTTGGTTGTTTGGCTGCTATTAATCCCTGCTTCTCTGGGTATAGGCTACTGAAGAGGATGTGTTCTGTTTTTTTTTTGTTTCCTTCTTAATTTTTTTATTGTCTCTTTTGAATGGTGTATAAGTGTGGTTTATCTCTACATGTCTGTTGGTGGCTGATGTGTCTGAATGCCAGATTGCCATGAATTCTCTAGTGTATTTGGATTTGGCTTGGTCTAGGTTGCTCACAGTTGCCCAGTTTAAACTATGGTTAAGTCTGTCCATGTGCTGTGAGATTGAGGTGTTTTCATTGTGCCTTCCTACTGTGTTCATGGATGTGCTCTTGCTAGTGTTCTGTTTGATGGTCCTATATAGTAGCTGTTACCATCCTTACGCTGTATGTTGTAGATGGCTACTGTTTTTTCTTCTTAGGCTATTTTGGTTTACTTAGAATGTTTTGGAGGTTTTTAGTTGGTTTGCATGCTATAGTGATATCATGTGGTTGCAATAGTCTGTTGGTTGTTTTTGCAATGTTTCTGATGCATGATAGCACTATCATTTTTATAGTTTGTGTTGGCTGTGCATTGAATGGTCAGGCACTTTTTGATAAAGTTGAGAGGGTATCCATTTTGTTGGCAGCTGTTGTGTAGGCAGTCTGTTTCCTTTTTTTAATGTTCTGGGTTGGTACAGTGTATTTGTGCTTGTCTGAGTTATGTTCTTACACAGTTCCTCTTGTGGGAGGTTGGGTTATTACTTTGGTAATGGAGCACTTGATTAATGTGGCTTTTATTATTCCTATAATAAGACGTGGTAAATATTCTTGCCATGATAACACTAATGGACCTCATGAAATAGTGATAAATATTAGTAATCATGTAGTGATGTTCTGCAATGCAGAATGCTACAGTAGTTAAACACATCTAACCCTGTAATTTTGTCTCATGGAAGAATACCTCATGCTGAGAAATTTAGCTGATTTCTTAAATATGGTGTGAATTAGTTGATCTGATAGCAAATGGAATTTATTTTCTAGATATGATCTTGAGAATTAATCTCAGCCTGAAGAAAATGCACCCTGTGTTGTGACAAATAGATAAGCAAACATTAAAAATGAATTATTAACATGCTGATCTTTAAGAAAAATCCATAACTGGTCATATCTTTATTGGGGCCAACCAATGAAGCTTTTGTTTGGTGGTTGGTCCCAGTGAAATTTTTATTCAGCTATGGATTTGGGATTTAAATTAAATATTTTCTTTGAATGTTCTTGAAATGGGGTTAGAACAAACTGTTCTTTTGCCTTTGGAGGGAACTTGTGTCATTCATAACCTGCTGATAGAAGCAGGTTTGATAGAAAAAGGGATTTGCATCAAGGTAAGATTTTGAAGTAGTGACAAATTTTTTATCAATGAATCAATTTCTTAAAAATGAATACATAAATAAAAACTAGACATTCCAATATACTCGGCTCCTGACTCATTCAATTTTCTTTTTTGGAACCTACTCGGAAATCAGTTTACTTGCGACAGGCACAGTGACCTTTGGACTCTTAGCTAAATATTTCTAACAATTTAACAAACAAAGTTTTCTCCAAACCATTCTAAGATTAGCCATTTCCTGTAAAACTCTCCCTAATCATATCACGCTTCCTTTTTTCCTCCTGTCCTCAGGCTTTACTTCACATTAAAGCCATTCCGTCTACAATGGATTCCTCTAGCTTTATTGACAATGATAATGAGCAACAAAGATAAATATTTCTCTGTCTTAGAGAACCAGAAAGATATAGCAAAACATGAGGTAGCAAAGTAGTTATGTAAAATAGCCTATCCTTGTTTGATTATAACCAGTGATGGAAGTTATGTTTATGATTAACATAAAGGTGAGAGAGTTATCTGTCATTAAATTCATGGGAAATAGGTCAAGTTTACAGGTAGTAACTGTTCTGTGAATGAACTTTCTGGTTGTTGTTGTTTTTCGTTTTTAAAAAGACATGTGAGGACATCCATTGGAAGAAAAGGGGTAGGGCCTTCTCTGTGGGAGCACCCACCCTATGGAATCAGCTGCCCCTGGAGCTTTGGGTGGCCCCTGACCTCCGGTCCTTCCGTCGTGGCCTAAAAACATGGCTTTTCCAACTTGCCAACCTGGACTGACAGAGGGGATGGGATTTTAGAAATGGTTTTTATTAATTTTATTGGTTAGTGGGATTTCGAATCTAATGTTTTTTTAATATTTGTATTATATTCTTTTATTATTGTAAGCCTTTGGGAGATAGGGCAGCATAGAAATCCAAATAAATAAATAAATAAATAAATAAATAAATAAAAAATAAAAAAAATAAAAAAATAAAAACAGAGAATATCTTAGAAACCTAAAACTGTGATAAGCCTTATTTTCTTACTTGGCTACAATTCCAGGCTTTCTGTTTAACTGTTCTGGGATGAATGAGGAATCCATTCTTTGTTTCTTCAACCATAATTACAAAAGACAGAATAATGCAAACAAAATTATACCAGTCATTTAATGGGCTCTACACTTCCATGGGATCTCCAGGCCTTGATGACAAAATCAAGTTTTGAGGGCATTCCAGAAGACCAACAGGGTTGGGGCCAACCTCATCTCTGATGTTTAATTGATAAAATGGAGCCTATACCTTTGTTAACAATTAGTAAATTTTGGGTGCAATTGTTCTAGAACTACTAAATTAAAAAGCCACTGATTTGTGACATTGCTAATCTTTCTCAAAGGTGACTCTTATCACAGATACCTTTGAAAGATTGAAGACAATCTCTAATAAGCAGAGGCTTCTACCTTGTATCTTAATCATCTTCAGGTACAAAAGGTAGCAAATAGTACGGATTGGTGAACTTGCAGTGTGCTGTACCTTCATTTTCAGTGGTTGTGATCACAAAAAAAAGTGTTATCATAAGCTAGAAGCATTGCGTTTATCATTGCATTTATTTGTATGATTTCTTTACCTGAACATACGTCAGCATAAAAGCTGTTTTGTAAGCAAGCCTCCACTTCCTTCAACTGGCTGTCTTGTCAACATTTTTTTGGTAGCCAGGAGCACATTTGAAAATATCGTACCTAATCATATATCTACATGTCTTCATTATTTATTACCTAATTATTTTTAGATTTATATCCTAGCATTCCTCTAGGAAATTTGTGGCTTATATGGGAATCCCCTGCTGCTGTTATTAGATTGCTGCTCAGACGCTGAGCTTGTCAGCTAGAAAGCTGACAGTCTGGGTTTGAGACCTGAGCATCTTATGACAGGGTGAGCTCCATTCCTGCCCCAGTTCTGCCCACTTAGCAGTTCAAAAGAATGCAAATGCAAATAGATTAATAGATACCACTTCGGTGGGAAGGTAACAGCATTCCGTGCGCCTTTGGCATATTGTCATGCTGGCCACATGACAACGTAAAATGTCTTTGAACAATGCTGGCTCCCTTGGCCAAGAAACAGAGATGAGCATTATACCCTAGAGTCAGACACAGCTGGATGGAGGAAACCTTTATCTTTACTATATATAGTGATGCCTTAGGAGGAACCCAGGTTTCTCTGGTTAAAGATAGATGTAAATCTAGTTCAGGACATTTATTACCCAGGTCTCCATTCCAACTTTTGATTAATATCTTATACTTGGCCAGTCTTGGAAGTATGTTCAGAAACTTCAGTTAATCCAGGAGGCCACAGGAAGAGTTTCAGATAGCACATGTCCTCCATTTTAAACAAGTTAATGTAGTGTGTTTCTTTAAACTTGTATAGGATTTCAAACTAGGCTATATAAAAAAAAATCTCATTCTCCCATATAAATCCTTATGATTTATATTGACTCTTTTCTAGTATGATTTGATTGCTTATTGTACCCTATGACTATTATTAAGTGTTGTACCTTATGATTCTTGACTCTTGATGAATGTAAACTTTTCGTTTATGTACACTGAGAGCATATGCACCAAAGACGAATTCCTTGTGTGTCTGATCACACTTGGCCAATAAAGAATTCAATTCTATTCTATTCTATTCTATTCTATTCTATTCTATTCTATTCTATAAATCTTTCCAAACTTTGAGATCTTCACGAATTGCTCTTTCAGTAGTGATCCTACCACTACTGGAAACAACTTTTTAGTGGCTGCTTTTCCAAAGTGCCAAGGAATGTTGTGTACTTTCTAAATAATAATAATTATCATTGTGTCAGCGAATATAAACATGTTTATTTTAGCAGGGTTTTGATAAGGAAGCTCTAAACCAGTTTGTCTGTCAAGGTGAGTTTTGATGAATTGTTAGATGTTATTTGTTTCCCTGTCTTAACATTTGTTTTTAAGCCATCAGTTCTTTTTTTGTATATTTATTTTTAAAGATGCTTTAATTGCTTTAATTAGACAAATGTTAGTCTGTATAATATGTAGGTTTAATGGTGATTTCTGAATTTCTGTTCTTGCTAGTTACCTTGAGCACAACTATTGATACAGATAATGATTCAGAGGTTTTGTGTAAATTATAGAATTATGTCATTTTGTATTCACATCTGGTGTTTTTGTTGCATTTTAAACAGGCAGAAATACTCAGCGTGTTGAGCCACAGAAATATCATTCAGTTTTATGGTGCCGTTATTGAACCCCCAAACTATGGCATAGTTACAGGTAAACTACAGATCTTCCTGCTTTTGTGATATGTGGGTAATGTTGTTGAAACTCTGGATTTTTTCAGTAGTTGGCTATATATTTGTGGTTTTTTAAAAAAATAACCTTCCTTTCTTTTCAAATTGAGCACTATGTTAATATAATTTGGAAAAATGAATTCCTTTACTCCTGCAAATATTATTTAATTGTAATGTCTGTAGTGTTTTCTGTGGAACCAAAACTGGCAAATTTCAGGAATGGTATTTGCTTTGGTTAAACGGTACAGGCATTTTTGCAAATGGACAGAGAACAATATGTAGATTGTGCCTATGTAGTCTTCTGTCAAGATGGGACAAAATAAAAGTGATATAAAAAACAGTAATTTTGCCATTATATTTTGCAAACAGAAAGACAAATCTTACAGGGTAGTTTTCAATTGGCTATGAGGCATACTTACAGAGCCAAGATGGATATAATCCCGCCTCTTTTTCAGGGAGGGTAAAAACCAATGTTACAAAAATCTAGGCCTATTAGAGATATGGCCAAGTGAGCTATTCTCATGAACTGAAAACATACTTCAATCTTACTTCTTCTGTCAACAGACTAGACTTACAAATTGACCTGAGCCTGGCAGGATCTATCACCTTTCCCATTGTGGGAACCATTAAAAAACCTGAGCGCTTCCAATCTCCATATACTTTAGCCTTTATGAAGCAGCAATGTTGGTGGGAGGCAAAAATATTTAAGTCTTCTTATTCTTCTTCTTCCTCCCATTCTTGATTCTGCTAGTCTTCTCTGATTAGAAAGTACCCGTGATTGGTATTGCTTGGCCATAACAATGCAACCTATACAGTATATTCTATGTAAGATTCTGTTTCAGATCATGTATCTCTCTGTGTTGAGATATTAATATGAATATATTTCACATATTTAAATGTGCTTGTTGTTGTACTCTAAATGTTTGCCTAGCTAGAATTTCTATTTCCAAGTAAGCTATGTAGCGTAAGAGCCGTTTTGGTGTAGTGGCTAAGGCACCAGGCACCAGGCTAGAAAGCAGGAGAGTGGGAGTTCTAGTCCTGCCTTTGGCATGAATTAAGCTTGTGGGGACCTTGCCTCTCTCAGACCCGGGGAAAAGATTATGGTAAACCACTTTGAAAATTTTGCTAAGGCAGTTGCACTTAGAGTCAACATTGACTTAAAGGCTGTCTGTCTATCTTGAAAAAAACATAGTATTTCCAAGGCCTCCCTCCTCTTTGAGAACCTGAATGATTTGCTAAGGTCAGTAAATTTAAAGCAGATGCAAATTTCTTTTAGCTAAGGATCCCCCAAGCCAAATGGTTGAGTTTTGGATAAAAGTGTAAATGAAAGTATACTTTCATAAAATGAAATGAAATTAACTGTAGTTAATATGGGTTAATGTTCAGGGATGTGCTTCACGCCATCCTTTTGTCACACTGAAAAGTTTTTGTCTTGTGTTTGTTCATTTCAATACATTTTAGTTGTAGAATAGAATGGAATAGAATTCTTTATTGGCCAAGTGTGATTGGACACACAGGGAATTTGTCGTGGTGTAAATACTCTCAGTATACATAAAAGAAAAGATACATTCGTCAGGAGAGACGGGCTGAGAGAGAGCCTGGCCCAAAATCACTCAGCTGGCTTACATGCCTAAGGCAGGGCTTGAACTCAGTCTCCCCTTTTCTGGTGCCTTACCCACTAGTCCAAACTGGTACATGCATGCAAATGAGGATGATGAGGATGATGTAATCTCTCCTTGCTGTTCCCAAAGTTATCAAGAATAGTGTCTATGTGTATGATTCATGCCACCCGTCTTTTAATAACATGCAGGGCAAAACTATAGGCTGCATAATTATGATTTAGATTAGTCTCATCAAATTTATTTATGAATTTCTTTACATTTAATGGGATTGGAATTATTTTCATGGTACACACAATCTGACCCAGAATGTCAAGACTGATTATTTGCATTTTGTAACCCATGAGAAATATGTGTAGTCATCTTTATATCCATTTCATAATGTTAGGGAGAGATTATACAGTCTCTTAATTTTTGCTGGCTAGTTCATTTGCTGTTTAATGAGGTATATGTATCGATGTGTTTATTTAATATATATTTAAATGTCATTTCATTTATGTGTTTATTTAAATATATTATTTTAAAATCCTTTATATCAATCCCATCAGAATAAAAAAATCTTATTAATTTTTGTATGTTTTATTCTCATATTTATTATTTCTGTATTAAAATCATTTGCCTAATATTTGAGAATCAGTATGGTGTAATAGTTAAGATGCTGGGCTAGAAGTGGATAGACCCAGGTTTCTAGACTTCCTTTAGACACTGAAGCCAGCTGGATGACTTTGAGTCTGTCATATTCTCTAAGAAAACAACAACAATCCAGAAGTTGTCAGTGACAAATCCCTTCTACAAGATGACAGATGAAAGTGACACACCAAGAGTCAATATTGACTCAAAACCCCAAAACAATCCTCACAAACTTTCATCCATCAATCATATTGTACTTTCTTAAAGTTAATGTATTTGGATGATACATTGTTCAGACTAATTGTTATTGCAACTTGATATTGTAGGTAATATCAAATTTGCTAATTTTTAAAATCAAAGATGGCTAATTATTGTGCATCCATTTATGTGCCAATTTAAGTGTATTTTTGCTCTTTTGTAACAGAATATGCTTCTGCTGGGTCATTGTATGACTATATTAATAGCAACAGAAGTGAAGAAATGGATATGGATCATATAATGACCTGGGCAATGGACATAGCTAAAGGTAAGTGAAATTCACTGACAGAGCAAGGGCAATAATTCATAAAAGATTAGAGCTCTGTGCTAGTTCCATTTCCTATTGAGTTAATATCTATTCTTAATCATTAATCTGAATTACTCATAGTGCCTAAAGATAGTTCCTTAATTATCCATCCGATGAAATCTTCCAAAACCTATTTGACTTACTAAATAGCTTTCCAAAGGTGCTTTCTTTCAAAAGGCAACTGGGATTTCTTGTTTTGCTTGAAGATGTTTCATTTCAGTTCAGTGAACATGAAGAAGCTTCTTGGATGAGAAGCGAAATGTTTTCAAGCAAAACAAGAAAGTCCCAGTTGCCTTCTGAAAGAAAGCACCTTTAGGACAGCCATGACCTGGATGACTGAGAATCTACTAGATACCATGAGCTTTCTTCAAGAATATAACTTTAGAGAGAATTTGGGAATACTTGGCATCTGTATTAGTTTATTTTGTGAGAATAAGAGGCAGTAGGAGCAGGGGGCAACTGAAGTAGGAGAAACATTGTTATTTCTGTTTAGAACACATCAAACATTCCAGTGTCTGTCTATTTCATGAACTAATAATATACCTATAATGGTATATATAAGATTATTCTGTTTAATAGTGATTGCCTTATTTAGAGAATAAATAAACATGAGTTTTCATAACTCCTCTGTTGTGTTAAAAATCAGTGTCAAAATTATGCAGATAGAAAGTACATGAAATGTATGCAGATTTTCTACTTTGTTTTGGTGTAAGAATTGACCATACAAGCAATATCCAAGTGGAAATGGATTTCCTGACATTTTGATACTGATTTCAAAGAAGTTGCTTAGCATTTAGATGATGTCATGCAAAGGAAATTAGGTTTTTCCCCCCTGCAGACACATTTCTCTAGCTACTAATTCCCTGAAGCTGCTTTTTTTAATCCATATTTGTATGTATGTACCTGTATGATTTTCCCTAGTCGTGGCATTCTTGTGTTCAGTGATCTCTTAACAACAGGCTTCCTCACTGTCGTGCTTTCTAGGTGTGTATGAGTATGCACACAGACTTGCTTAAGAAAGTCTAGGGTAGAAATGTTGTGCATGCAAAAAAGAAAATATTGAGATTGGGAATTCTAAGTAAAACTAATTTGCATTCATACCGGTGAGAATGCATTTCAAGTAAACACTTTTTATGAGTTTATGGAAACTTAAAACAACATGTGGACTTATGAGTCCAAAGGGCTCAATTTTTAGAAGTTTTCGGTGTTACTGGAGTATTTCAATTATGTATATGTATCTTAAGAAATGCCTCATATGTAGAAGGCAAGTGAATGCTACAGACACAAGAAATGTACATATCTTGTATATCAAGAAGCTTGATCATACTTCCAATCAAAACATATGAAATACAAATAACAATTCAGTTGAAGTATTCTATACTTAAGATTCAGATGAGTCATTAGATCTTAATTCCAGATACATAACTTTAACAATCTTTCTCCCAATTAAAAAAAAAAATCAAATTTTCCTATGTCAAGTTTTGCCTGTGTGTTTAAAACCCATGTGGGTTTTTTTTTTTTGCAGACACAAAAAGGAAATACTTTTCCAGTGTTCAAATTTTTATAGATTGTATTGAGTTTACATTATAAGTTAGTTATACTTTGTGGTGTGTAGATGATGATGGTAATGAGGATGGTGATTTACTTGACTTGGACACCGCCCAACTCAGTTCAGCTATGGGTGGCGAACAGAATAAAGCCAAATAACAATATATAATCCCAATTTTTTTAAAAAATGAACAAGACGGTAATTGCAGCCAACAGCAACTTGCATACACCTTACAAATGGCTCCAATTGCCCTAGTTAAAACCTGGGAGACTGGCCAGGTCCTTAAGGTCCTCCAGAATGCCACCAGAGGGGGGGACAATCATATCTCTTGGGGTGCTCATTCTAGAGGTCAGAGAAATATTTCTCAAAGGCAGATTGTTTTCAGCACAGAGGAATATGTATGTATTTATCTATGGGTTCATCAAATTTATTTGCCACCCATCTCATAGTTCAAGTGCAATAGTAATTGTATGAGGATGTATGCTGGCTACCAGCTCGTTGAAAACTCCATTCCCTCTGTCTCTGTCTCTCTGTCTCTCTTTCTCTCTCTGTCTCTGTCTCTCTTACACACACACACACACACACACACACACACACACACACACACTAATATGCCTAGGAAGTTTAATATTTCTAATAATGTACATTCAGATACAGAAACTGCACCACACAGTGGGAAGTCAACCTGGTGATATATGCAGTGAAAACCACACTTGAGGACTTCAGTAGCCTGGTCATCAACAAAAAAGTATTGAATACTTTTCAATATTCAATAAAAAGCACAGGATGTGCTTATACCCACACATGTCAACTAATGTTTGCTGGTCCCGATGTAGCAAAAATAATTTTATAAACTTTTTTTTTCATTTTCCTACTTTTAGGAATGCATTATTTGCATATGGAGGCTCCAGTCAAAGTAATCCATAGAGATCTGAAGTCACGGAATGGTAATTCAGCATAAATTTACAACTTTGTTTATTTTCCCTGCAAACATAACGTTTTAGAGTTGGCACTGAAAAGAGCAGAATTCAGTGCACAAGCCATTTTGATAGGTGTAATATAGCAATATAAAAGTGCTGTACTGGATTTTAAAGAACATGTCCTGGTTACAGTAGCCGCTGTATCAAATTAGTATGTTGAATATTGCTGATTGAGAGTTAAATCTGATATTTTCATTTCGGCATTCTCATTTTTTTAAAAAATTAAAAACTCCTACTCATTTGAGATTTTGCGTGCGGATGATATTCCAATTGCTTGATTATTTCTGATTGAGTTCAGCTATTCCTCTTATAACCTTGCGATTAGAGAAAGCTCAGATAAAAATGATGTCTTTCTTCATTTCCCTTTCCCTTTTAGAAAAATTAAAAAGAATTTTGAAATATTTTCTAGTACTTTTTCTTTTTAAATGGCATATCAAATGGATAATAGTGAAAGAAATTGGCCTAAATTTAGAAGCGTACAGAATAAAAAAAATAGCTTAAGTAGTGAAAGAATTTCAGTATCTGTTTGATATGGTGGTGGTGGTGATAGGCGGAATCTAGAATACAATTTGGAATGTTTCTTCTCTTTTCAGGGTCATGTTTGACCTGCCTGCTTAATCTAAGTAGGGAAAAAAACAGAGTTCCTTAGCCATTGGCACTTTTTAGTTTCATTTTCAGGAAACATTTAAAATGTTTTAAACCAGTATTTATTGAAATTCAAAATTATTGCCTGAAGAAATCATATTTTTGTTAATATACGCAGGGGCTGTCAAACTCCTATTATGGGCTGGCCACGCCCACGCCCACATCCGGTTTAGGCAAGGTGGGGAAAGTCCCAATACATCACATGACACTGCCATGATGACATGAGTTCAACACTCCTATTATTCACCAAATATACTTCTATTGAGAAATCAGGAAATAATATCATATATCATCTTTATACTGGCTAAATGTGCTAAAATAACTATTGCATAAATTTCAGTTTTTTCTAAACTCCTTTATTTTCATATTGATTTATTTATTACATTTATATGCCTCCATTCTCATTGATAAGGCAACTTCCTGTGGTATTTTTATTCCTTTCGTTCCAAAAGATTGGGAAATTTTACAATTGTCTCTGATATTCTTTTTTGCATATTTTAAAGATATATGTGACTGAATTATAAATCATGATAACTTTAAATTATTTCCCAGTAATTGCTAATAATACATTTTTCAGCTCCATTGCTGTAACTCATTAACTTGACATTATTGGTGATTTATCTGCCATGATTCTGCATAGAGAGAATCAAGTCAATAATAAAGCCATCTGGTTTTTGATTCATGTCAGCCAGAGAATTTAATTGGTTCTGCCAGTATCTATAAACCTGTAATATATAGAGGTTTTTTCTAAATAAATGCCTATAGTTTCTTCATAGTATTAATATACTTTTCTCTTTTTTAAAAAAAATTTCAGTTGTTATAGCTGGTGATGGAGTATTGAAGGTAAGAATATTTCAGTCTTTTTATAAAAATATTTGTTATGCTAAATTGAGCATGCTGTGTTTCTTTTTCCTTTTTCTTTTTTAAATTCTATTTTCTCCCCCAGATTTGTGATTTTGGGGCTTCAAGATTTCATTCCCATACAACACACATGTCTCTGGTTGGTACTTTTCCTTGGATGGCTCCAGAAGTAATACAGAGTCTCCCAGTATCAGAAACATGTGATACATATTCATATGGTGTGGTGAGTAAACACATTTCTGTCCACGCTTCTGAATGTCTTATATAAATCAGTCTTTAGACAATTGGATATAATTCATGTTCATGTTCCATACACATATGAAAGCACAAAAGCCAAATTCTATTTCTGAGGTACTCATTGGGTTTTATGTATCACCCACCCACACATAATTTTTTTGGGTTTCATCATTTTCTAATTTTGTGGTACAATTTTTAGCACAGAAAAAGTGATGGCCATATCATGCCAATAAGCTTACAGTCAGCAAATTTCTGGATTTGCTGATTATCTGCTACTTCTGATTATCTGCTACTTCCAAGATCCACACTTTGCCACAGAAGCCATATCTTGTTTCTTTAAAAACATTTTTACAATTGCTCATGAAATTTATATTAATTAGTTAATTAATTAATTAAAAATCAGTGTTAAAAGCAGTTAAGAAGAACTTGAGTTTTTCTGATTTCAAGGAGAAATAATTATTGCCTGCTTACAGTCAGTCAAACCTGTAAATCCATTCAGAAGAAAACTAAAAGACATTTAATGGGTTCACTGCCAGACAAGCATATCTAGAATTTCAGCTTGCAATTTTTGGGGGAAAAGTTAACTTCAGTAAAAGGAAGCAGTTCAG
Organism: Naja naja; assembly: GCA_009733165.1. Lineage (NCBI taxonomy): Eukaryota > Metazoa > Chordata > Lepidosauria > Squamata > Elapidae > Naja > Naja naja. Next base: position 207,842,285 of record CM019148.1, on the reverse strand, counting down.
AAATTGTCTTATGGATAAAATAGTGATCACTGGTTAAAGCAGGCATGTCCAACCTTTAGACATGCCTGGACTGCATTGAGTGAAGAGGAATTGTCTTGGTCCATATGTAAAACGTATAGTATGTTAATGCATTTCTATGTATAAATAAAGTTAAATGTTTACAATCTTTTGGGTGGCATTACTAACTGCCCAGGGACACATATGCCTCAGGTTGGACACACCAGGATTAAAATAAAGGAGTTGAGTAACAGTTGTATGTTTCAGGCACATACACACAATTTCAAAGCCTGTAATATCTCCCCCCACCCCAGCTTGGTGTTCTGCATCTTAAATAGTGAAAAGAGTTTGAAACATTTAGGGAGAGAATGAAATTTGGAAATAATTGCAGTTTGGCTCAGAGTTAAATGTTTATAGATAAATAATAATCTAATTAAATCGTTCCCTTGTTACTCTCAATGGGACAAAAAAGAAAGAATTCCCAGTCCTTTGTGTGATCTCAAAATCTGTTTATTCTAAAGCACAATTTTTAGAAGGGGAGGGTAGATTCAGAGGGAATTTAGGAGGAGAAAGCCCTGTCAGACGTGTGTTTTTACTTCTGCACATTTTAAATTCTACACTAGAAATCTGTTCAAGTAAACTTAAGCGCATTAGTATTGATTCTCCTCACTGTTGATTTCTATCAAGATTTTTTTTATCCTGTAGGCTTTCAACTTCTAATCAAGCAGACTAACAATGTGTTCCAAAGATAATGAATCCATGAAAAATGTGGCACTTTTTGATTTAAAACAATCTCATCCGTAAATAAAGGTTTTGAATGGTCAAGTAACACAATCTAGAGCGCTAACAAATGGCTTTTGTGCTGCACAGACATCTGTTTTTCATCATTTGAAACACAGCTGAAATTGTGATAACAAAGAGCAGAATCCTTTTCAAATGTTAACCACTAAGATGTTGAGAAATACTGTTCTGTTGGCAGAATCTGTAGCATTTCTTATATTTATTATTTTTTTCTGCCAGAATGGATTGTATTCATTAAACTATTACATTGCTTACAATGTACAATGAAGCATTTTTACACTACAATATGATGTCCACCTAAAAGTCCAGGCTTTCTTGGTCAAGTTGAACTTGTCTTTTATGAAGAAGTCATAAGAACATGAGGAAAGGCGATTGTTGTACCCATTTATACTTCTCGGGCCTTTACAAATTATTTCATGAAGCTGGAATAGAGTGTCTCATGTTCCATATCCCTTTATGTGGAAGTAAGCCACAGTCTCCCAAAATAAATCAAGTTTTAAAAAGTAAACATGCTTTTAATCAGAATCTTTTGTTGTATGAAAATGACCCAAAACTGAATTCAGATTTAAGGTTTATAATCTGTCTAATTATAAATATCTGTTTGCTTCCCAAAATAATGTTTAATGTCATCTAACTTACTGTTTTAGACATGTCCTAGACATGGAACTTTATAGTAGGAGGAAGGTAACATCGTCTTTTACCTGATCTGAGAATTATACAGTTCAAATGTAAGCCCAGTAAAATTTCCACCAACACATACATCTGTTCCAGAATACATTGGAGTTGGGCGACCAATACATTTAAATAAATAAATATAATGTGTACAGCTTATGTTTCATGTAGCAGGCTTCAAGTTTGGAAATAACAAGCAATTGAAAATGTATTATGACACTGAGAATGTACATATGTCTCTTGGGATGAAAACATCTTTAATTGGGCGCACTTCTTTTAAACCCAAGTGTTAGGTTTGTTGTTTGTTGCTTAGTTGTGCAAAATTTCTATATTTCTTAATGAATTATAGTTAGCAGCTGTGATTGAGAGTGACAGTAAGGTTTGGGACATTCCAGCTATGCTGAGCAAAAATTCTGAGAAACATATTCTTGTGAACCATATAGAGATTTTTAAAAATGACTTTTTACTGTGGCTGAAGTTGAAGCAAGTTCGTAACTAGATACCTATAGTTTTCGTTATTCGATCTATCATAGCTGTCCCTTTCAGAAATGATATAATTGTCCTACTGCAATTACATTCCCATATTATTATTTGTGTAATTATAAAACTGCTCTCTCTGTCCCATAACAGCAAAATAGGTAGCTGTGAGTTACCAGTATAAAATCAAGGCGGGATATATATCTAAACCTAAGAGATAAATAATAGTTACACGTAAACTCACTTGGTCAATCTGGACAGTATAAAATCAAGGCGGGATATATATCTAAACCTAAGAGATAAATAATAGTTACAAACTCACTTGGTCAATCTGGACAGTCACTATGAGTCAATCTTGGTCAATCTGGACATTTTTGTATGTGTGTGACAGAAGAAAACGGATAAAGCTGATGAAGAGAAATGTCCTTCCTTGGCCTGGCCAGATAATCACAACACAGAAGAATTTTTCTGTTTCCTTTTACTTCACACAACAATTATCTAAAGTAGGATACAGTAGTCCCTGTCTCCATTGTTATGTTCTCAGCATAATGTTTTTAAGTAATAAACTTTATAAAAAGTTTATAAAAGTTTATTACTTAACAATATTATGTTGAGGACATAACAATGGAGACAAGGACTACTGTATCCTGTTTTAAAGTATTGTGTCAAGTTTTATGACTTAATCAGGTCTATTTAACTCCTAAGATGCTGTGGTACCTCCTGTGATGGAAAACCTGCCTCAACATCAAGGATTTCCCCCCTCATATAAATGGACAACAATATCTGGCAATAAGTTATTAATTACCTTTTTAAAAAGGTACCTTTTAAAAAGGTAATTGGCCCAATTAAACCCAAATGTGAACCACAAGTTAGGAACATTAAATACTTAATGGAGAATATTGATCTCTGGAATTCGTAGCCAGGTCATTATTTTGTTAAAAGTATCAGTAGGATATCAGTCAATATCAATATCAAATAGAAAATATAAATATTTACTTTAGCTAATATATTTTCCAACACAGATCAACAGAAATATGTCTACCTTGTGTAGTCAAGAGAGGCAATTACTTTTGTAAATATGACTGCTTGCCTGGAAAAAAGAGATTATTGCTCTTTGACATAACCAGTTGTATTATCTTTTGATATAATGGTAGAATATCAACCAAATAACCAAATAAAATTAGCTGTACTGTAAAGTAAATTTATATGGCTGTTATTTGGCTAAGTATGAAATATAACTAAGTATAACATATTTCTATAAAGTTGGTATTCTGAAATATTTGAAAGATGGAAGTTATTTTGTTGCTTACAAATCTGTTTGCTATAGTAAGTATTTTTAAATTTTAAACTTAACTCCAGAAAGAACAAACCCAAGGTCTCTAGTTTAAAGTACAAGTCAGAGTACATTCCGGAAACATTTTCTAGTATTTCTAGTTGAAAACAAGAAATCTGTTTCTTGACTATCTCAACCATCAAATGGTGGAGGTTTGATATTCACAAAAGCTAGTCCCTGGCTCTCTCTCAGTATTTGTTAAAGAAGGGCTCATTATTAAAAATAAGAAATATTAAATGTTGACTTGGCATAACTCTCTTAAGCACAAACATATATCCAGGTTTCTGCTAATGGGCTATGATTGCCTAGTAATTGAATGCAGATCACAGTGCATCAAGGTTTAATAATATATTTAAAATACAAAATACAGTAATAAAAAAATCCTTTTTCTTTTTCTTTCCGTTCCAGGTTCTCTGGGAGATGCTAACAAGGGAAGTCCCCTTTAAAGGCTTGGAAGGATTACAAGTAGCTTGGCTTGTAGTGGAAAAAAACGAGGTAAGACTACGTTTCTACATTCAGGTACATAGATCAGAAAACAGTGTTGGGTTTTGCAAAAGACTTTTTCATCTTCCTCAAATTGAAAGTAAGTTCACGCGTATGGAAAGATTAGCAGTAGGAGCTAACACAAAGGGTCAAAGTGATGTTATTCCTCATGAATGGACCCTTTACATCTAATTGTTGCAGCTTCACGTCGTGATGCTGTAGATCAAAAATTATACAAGTACTGTACTAGCTTCTCAGTCTCAATTGTAAAACCTGGGGGTTTGTTCTTAGGGATGAAAGAAGCCATTGCGTCCAAGGTAGGAGAACAGTTTAACTCCATCTCCTGCATTTAGGACATCTTTATACTGGCCGGGAGTTGATCTATCTGTAAGAGACCTTCAGCTACTTCAACTTAACTCTCCCAGCAGGAGTCACTATAATACAAGAAACTGCCACTTAGATGAGGATTTCAAAAATAAAAGAAGATAAAAATAGTTTAAAAAGAAGAAAATTACAGTTTTGCCACCCACGTTCCTCAGTCCATTGAAGATGGGCTCCTCACTGGAACTGATAAGGCTATGCCATAGTTGCAAGCCTCCTCATGCCGTGTCTTCCCACTTCAAAAGGACTTCAGTGGCGTAAACACCCTTTGTACATGTCCCCAGTGTTGCTTTTCTTCTGGCTACAAATTGAGGCTTTTAGATAGTTGAACATGGGAGTGTATATTTGAACACATGGTCTCTTTAGTATCAAAGAACAGGAAGTTTCGTTTTAAAGAAGAAATGTAGCGTGGCGGCTTTATTGCATGCAGACAACATTTAGGATTCCTCCTTTGTCTGAGTTGGCTGGAAGGTTGGGTACCATTATAAAATAACTTAGGCAATTTCTGTAGTATGACTTCTTGATTTCTTTGTTTTATTGCTGGCTCCCTAAAATATTGTTAATACCTTTACATATAATGGATTTAATTATCATGTTTAAAAAAACAGGAAGGAATTAAAGTAAAACATGACTTTCTCACTTTTAAATATTCTTTCTGAAGTATAGAAGGCCTGTGATAACTGTCAATCAATGTGGAATAACCAATTTAGTTTGGGTGTTCTGTCACTTGTTCTAAATTTATATCTGATTCTTACAAATTAAATCAAGTATCATTCTTATTTTTTAAACATGAGGGAAGTTTTATTTGATTTCATCAAAATAGCCTCATTCCATCCAGCAGACAAGCATTAAGCAAGGAACTCCTCCATCTAGATCAATGCTCTGATCTTATAGTTGGATACACGATTTTGGTATGTAACAAATGTATAAATACTGGGTCAGTTCTGCCACTTCATGTTAGTTTCCTTAAACTGGGTACAATCCAACCCAAATTAAGCATATTAGTTGGTCATCAATTCTTTTAAAAAGTCAAAAACATTAAGAGGAATAGTAGGGGCTATAATTGAAGTGCTCATAGGTTCAGTAGAATAATACAGTAAATATATAAATAGTATCATAGCAAAAAGTTATTCTATCGTATATGCTTTTAAAAAAATATTTCAGTTTTTCCTGTTGCAAAAAACTGAAATATCTATAGTATATATTCTTTGTGACCTTAAAATAATCCCTAATAAAGTGGTTGAATGTCTGAGGCACTAGCCTCCCAGTGAATTGTCACTCTGCAAAATATGTGTTTAGTTTAGTTTACTTTATTGTCATTGCACCTCGTACAACGAAATCAAACACCATCTTCAGTGCACATCATGATCATGACCATGAAAATAAACACAAACACACATCCTTCACCCTTTACACATTGAACTGGAAACCCCCGACCCCACACCAACACTGCACTATACAGTAGAATTCAAAAGAGCTACTGCCCTGGGATAGAAGCTGTTTTTCAGCCTATTTGTCCTTCTTTTTATTATTCTGTACCATCTGCCAGATGGTAATAGTTCAAAAAAAGGGTTCCCAGGATGAGATGGATCTTTGAGAATGTTTTGAACTTTCTTAAGGCAGCGAGAGCTATAACACTCTTCCAAAGAGGGGAGAGGGCAACCAATGATCTTCTGGGCAATGGCATTAACCCTCTAGAGTGCTTTTCTATCTGCCAGTGTGCAATTGGCAAACCATACAGAGGTGCAGTATGTTAAAATGCTCTCTATGGTGCAGCGGTAGAAGGTCACCAGCAGTTTTTCATTCAGTTGTTGTTTTCTGAGAAGTCTCAGGTAGTATAATCTCTGCTGGGCCCTTTTGACCAGGGCTGCAATGGGGGCACCCCAGGTCAGGTCCTCTTTTAGGGTAACACCCAGAAACTTAAAACTGGCCACTTGCTCCACTCGGTCTCCACTGATAAGCAAGGGCTGGATGTCTGATCTGTTCCTTCTATAATCCACTATAAGCTCCTTGGTCTTATTGGTGTTGAGGACCAAGTTATTGTCTCCACACCATGAAAGCAATGTGTTCAATTCTAAGTAAGTTAGTCATGCTTTAGTCCCATTGAAATCAATGGGACCTAAATTCAGTATAATTAACTTGTCCCACTGATTTTAATGGGCCTAAAACAAGACTTATAACATGACATATTGACTCCATCACCTTATAATAATTGCACTGAATTTACAGTGTAAGGAAAAACAATGAATCTCATATTTAGTCCTTGGGAGAATTCTATTCTTTGGAAACTTACAGCAGATGTAACCCATAAGATACTTAAAGACAATGGAAGTGCACCCTTATTCCAAAAAAGTGCAGAAGAATCTGAAAGATATGTAAGACTGTCTATAGAGACCTCTATTCTGTCAAAGACTTATTTAGAGTCCAGATGAAATTCATAGTTAGAGATTTGAATGAATAGTTTTGATTCAGTATGTGTCCATTTAAATTATACCAGCTTTTAAATTGCGGATCATTGAGAGACTCATTTAATTTGCAGGTGCTACTCATATTTAAGTCGCACGGTATAGAACTGGGTAAGAATTATTCCTGAGTAGAGAATTACATCTCCTATACCATGCTTATATCTTTTATTATTGTTTCCTTGATAATCTCATGTTCTTTATTAGAGGTGTAAATTCTGTTAAAGGAGATTTTATTTAATATCAAATAAAATTAATATCACATTATTAAGACATGCCACTTTTATTAGAATATGACTGTCTTGAGGGTCTAGCCGATGAATAACATTCTATTCCAGCAAGATATATGTAAGTAATGAGTTTAATAACTCATTTTCCATCCCTGGAACTGTGAGGGTGAGAGACAAATGCCATGGCTAGATTGTCAGGTGTATTTTTAGGGAAATGACCTACTTGAATATCAAGTGTCAATGCTACTTTGTTTATGCCAAAAGATTTAACTTCTGATATGTATGTTCTTTGCATTTATAATATTCATGATTTAAGGATTTCTAATCAGATTACATGACTACTGTGTACATTTCTTCTTTCCTGTTTTTCATTTTCTTAGCAAATCTTCTTGGTTTTGTTTTTTAAACTAACACCTGTTTGGAGCACAAAAGCTGTAAGGTTTTGCAAGTCCTAGTATATATACTCATACAGTGATATATTTTATTTAACTTACTCTATGTGCCTATTTGAAAAGTGTCATTTTAACCACTAAGCAGAGTTGTGAGAAACTCAGATATAACTGCTTTTTATAATTATATCCTTCTGTTAATCCACTGAATTAGCTGTAATTTTTCCTGTCTTACTATAGATGAGGATATTAACAGTTATCTTTTTCTATCAGCAACAGTGATACCATTATTCTTTTTATCATGGCATTTCCTTTATTATCAATAGCATAGTAACAAATATGCAGATATTCTAGTTATCAGAAAACTGTAATTAACACAGTAATATATTCCTCTTAAGATTTAGTTTTAAATAACAAGTTGCATTTCTCCTTACTCCAATAGAAATCGAGTAAATAAATAAGTACTATTAAATATTTTAGATTTAAATGTTTACTTTTAATAAGATGTCTAGCATCTTCAAAACATTAAAAGTTTTTTCTGAATATTTTTGAAGTATGAGTGATAAAATATGTCACTTATAAATACTTTTTTACAGCAGGCTGTTTAGGATTCTGATAGGGAGTTGGGGATTTATCTCCAATAAACAGATTCTGTTATTTTGTTATTTGTCATCCATTTTTTGGTTAGTACTTGCCTTTTTTTTCATCATAGTCTTTCCTAACCTTATATTTTGTTGGCCAGTATAAACTGGATTTTTATGACATTAATTCATCATTAAAATGCTAGAATGCTTTATGGTTAACTTGACATGATAATTACTGTACATATTTAAATGATTATTTTAAGTAGGATGTAGATCACAAGACCTCTTAACATTTAACATTTTTTTAAAATAATGAATAGGGCGGTGCATTCTTTGAAAATGATTCAGAGAAGCTCTTTAGAACTTATGTGAGCATGGCACCTTACTATTCTTCATTAAAGCAGGCTGCTGTTTTCAGTCTTTGTAGAAACCATTTAAAGATGCTGCTACTTTAAGGAGCTGACTCATTGTACTCTCAAAGCATCTGCATCTTTTTTTCAGGTGTATGTGGAGGCATGAAAAACTGTAGGTTGTTTTTTTGAATAGCAGAGGCACACTTTGGCTTGTACTGTATAGTCCAAAGCATACCATCTCATTCGTTTTCAAAGCAGTGTAGGAAATAACCAATGAAGAAGTATGTATAAGTATTTAATGTGCTCCAACAAAAGAAATATGGATTTAATATGAATCAAAGTAATCAAGAATATTTCAGGAGTGATTCAGAAATTTAGATTCTTTAAAACCTTGGGAAAATAGCTGTACATACTTCATGCTATATTGAGTATATATAGAAAGCTATACTGGATATGAAAGCAAGAGAAATGTAATATAATTTTAAAGATTGTAGACATTACAGGTATATAGTTCTAAAAACCTTTCGCTCCAAAAAGTTATACAGTATTGTTTTCCCTACAATGGTAATAGATTTAGGAAGGTTTTTCCCCATAATATAATCATAGGATCATGGGTGTCAAACTCACCACATGATGTTTCGTGATGTTTTTCCCATTCGTGGAGCTGGGCTGGGCATGGCCTGCATGTGATGCATCCAACTCATGGGCCGCCAATTTGACACCCCTGAATTTTATTCACTGCTTTCTTTCTTTTATTTCAGAGACTGACCATTCCAAGCAGCTGTCCTGGAAGTTTTGCAGAATTGATGCTCCAATGTTGGGAAGCAGATCCAAAGGTATTTCTTTAGATGGATATACCATTATATTAATTTTATCATTAGGTTTATCAAGAGCCTTGGTGGTGCAGTGGTTAGAATGCAGTACTGCAGGCTAATTCACTGCTCACTGCCAACAGTTTGATCCTGATTCAAGGTTGACTCAGCCTTTCATTGATAAAATGAGGACCCAGATTGTTGGGGGCAATATGCTGACTCCATAAACCGCTTAGAGAGGACTGTAAAGCATTGTGAAGCGGTATATAAGTCTAAGTGCTATTGCTATTGCTATCATTGTTTACTGTTTTAATTGTACTGTCAAGAAATAGGTTGATGCTGAACATTGGACACTTAGAGATCCTTAGCTTTTCTGATACAGAATTATTTAAGAAAGGAAGCAGGTCAAAGAATGTAATAATCAGTTGTCAATTAATATCCTGACTTGAATAACTAGAACTTCTTCAAAATAATTTATATTTTGTTACAAAATTACTTGGATTATATTTATTTATTTATCACATTGGCTTTAAGGACTGCTTCATTTCTAAATATTTTGTACAGTTCAGTGAATTAACATAACAGTTGTCCAACATTAATGAAAATTAATGTTCATTACTCTTGACAATCCCCTGTTGCCTTGGAGATCACTATATATAATATAAGTACAGATAAAAAAGGATATCAAATTAGGTCTTTTTGCAATCTCAGATATTAGTGAGCAATAACTTGTGTTTCCTCCTGGATTAGCATGTGTACAACTGAATCCAGCACCCTTAGCAGAGTCAGTGATAGGCCAAGGAAAACTGAGAGTTGGATGTTTGTTTGTTTTTCACATTAAAAAAAACTTTACATCATTCAGTATTTATGAGTGGTAAAGCACATTATTATCATTTGGCAAGATTGAAGTTGGGATAACCCAGAGTATAATTAACACCAACATCATTTTGGTATTTCTTGCATCTATTACTGTGATGGTTTAGTTCAGAAGTGTGTATAAATTTGAGTCAAACTTTACATCCAAAACTGGACTGGGCAATGACATTTTTGTGGAGGACATTTTGACAGTTCTTTAGATACTATAAAAGAATAATAATAATTTATTAAATTTATATAACTCCCATCCTCAGCCTGTCCCAAAGGTCTGAAATTTTGATCCCTGCCAAATGCTGCTGCTGTCCTGAACTTTTACACTCCTGCTACATCCAATCCTTACCCATGTCTGATTGGAAGGAAGATATGGTGCAGAATGAAGAAACACACTCTTCAGTGTGTGTGTCTGCATCTAGATTATGCTTCTACGATTCCTAAAAGCATTATACACTAAAGTAGTCTTTCCCCAATCTGTCTTCTCCCGTGCAACTTGACTGGCAAAAACCAGGTAGCTAACATTTAGGTCCTACTGCAGAGGTTTGGGTAAAATATTGTGTGTGAACCTGTCATCAAATGGGCAGAATAGCAACTGTTTAGTTTTAAAAGTAGCTGGGTTATAATTCAATGCAGTTGGACCAAAAATGAGAAGACAGAACAGAAAAACAGAAAAAGAAATACCTTCACTTAATAGGCAGTTCTTACAGAGAAGAACACTTGTCTCTTTTTTGTTACACACACACACACACACACACACACACACATATATAAATGTTACATATAATGTTGTTTGACATTTGAAATAAAGAAATTGTCTCTCTTTTATAATGTGAAAATCACTTGGATCTGCCTGGGAGAGACACCTCAGCATTGTTCCTAATTGTTTTTGTGCACCCAAATTAAAATGCACGTTTTAATTGCCGCATCTGTAATTTTAGCAGAAATGGTATAATTACAGGCGTGATGCAGAGAGCGTGTGCCTCATCCCTTTATTATATATCCACGTTTTGGTTCCCACCTTTTGTCTTAACCTTGTCTGGGGTCTGTCAAACAGACTAGCGGAGGCAATGCACTCTTGAGAAGCATTTTGCTAAGACTTTTTTCAGTTTTCAACAATTATCCCACTTTTTGCACTGTAACAAAAGGAGCTTTAAATTCAGAAGAGAATATGGGGAAATTATGACTGCTTTGCCTGAGTTCATTCAGATTGTCTTGGGCTGTGCATAGCCCCATCTTCCTCTGTTTTGTCAGTGGACTTCAGGATGACCTGACTTCCCATATTACAAAATCCTAGTGAAAAAGTATAGAAAATTCATATATTAGCATTGTTGTGTAATTCTTATGATTACACCAGATTCTCCCAGATTTTTAGAGGAATTGATGTAAAGTTACATTTTACTATCAAACTATAATTGGAAAATTCACAAACTTTTGGAAAATGTCTGTATAGACTAATATGTTGTGCTTGGTGTAGAGTAGACCAAAGACCTCACATTACAGAAATAAAACATGGGCATTTATGTCATGCTCAAAATGTCATGATGCTGTATGAAATAGGTAGGACCTGCTAAACCTTCCCAGATTTTATCATTTAAGTGGGTTAGATTCAGACTTAAGAAAATTATCTGCCTCTCTTTCTTTTTTAATTGAAGGTTTCAATCTTTTTTATAAATATTTTTCCTTTAATGATTTTTTTTAAAGTAAAAAGAGTTTCACTGTTCCAAGTTGATCCAAGATTTTTATTCTGGCCTCTGTATTAGAAAAATGGAGAAATAATTACTAACAGAACAGGCATATAGACCTCCACTTGTGTGAATGACTGCAGTGAATCAAAATTGCATTAAGGCAAAACAAACTCAGAAATCTGATGAAAGTTTTTTTTTTTAATTTTCAGAAACAAATGATTTGAGCAACTAATAGGTACTTTTATGTTTTAATATGACACTCTTCCTGCTAAACATAATCAGAACAGTTTGTAACTTACACATCAAATCATATGCCATCATAAAAGGTGCAATATGAAATAACTATCAGTTTATAAAACATCAACAAAGGGTTTCTAATATTTTAAACCAATGCTAAGTCCAAAGCCAGAATGGCCAAAAACACTTTGTTCAAAATTGAAGCATTAGAACTAGGGACTATATATGAAAAATTGCCAAAATAGTAATTTCTGGTAAAAGTTACCCCAAATGGAAATTACAAGAATATTTCATTAACTTCTCCACATGGGAAATTCCTACTAGCATGTAATAATTGTTTTTCCATTATAGGATGCAGATGGAATTATAATTTACTTTTTTGGGTATAAATTCTGTGAAGCTCTATCCATCTTCCTGAATCGGATGTAGCTATGCAGTCAGAGAAAGCATTATTCTTTCTCCTCCTTGTTCCCCAAAATTTGAATTACCATTATTAGCTGCTTTAATGAATTGCTTTGTGTTTTAGTTTCTTTACACCACACAATGCCCTCACCAGTAGCCATTTAGCTTTGCAATTTATGTTGCAGGTTTAAAACATGTAAAACAAACACACACACGCACACACACACAAAATAATAGCAATTTCTAATAAAAATATAGAAAAATTGTAAGGAAAATGCGAAAACACTAGTATATTTTGCTTATTTTAACAGATAAGGAGAATTAACCTATCTTCCACTTCACAAAGTGGGAACAGAATAGATTGGGATGCTGCTACGTATTGAATAGAGTGTACTCACTTCTGAACCTCTTCTTGCTGTGTGGAATGTATTTCTTAATTTATTTTGCAGGATGGTTCTTTTATTTACCTGCTGACTCCAACATCAAAGTGAACTTGATTTTAAGAAAACTGTAATTTTAAAAGAGCTATGGATTCAAGGAGATTTTAGGAGTTTATTGCTATTGTGGTTTCAGGGAGAGGCTTGAATCTTTTCTGATGCCTCTGGTAATGTACCTTAATATAGCTGAAAAATTGGTTTCTTCTCCCTCTCAAAATAAGGTATCTGGCATTTTGAGTTGATAGTGAAAAGAAAGCTGAGCCCTATATACTCTTTCATTTTGTACAGTTCAGAGTTATGCTACTAAAAATCTACTAGAAAATAAACACAACAGCAAAGCAAGCATTAAATTCAATGGCTGAACATTGATGGAGGAGGTTGCATTCCAGTAGGCAACTGATAATGGAAGAAATTGAGCTGCTTGTAATATCATTTCAGTGATTCAGGAGGAAATCTTATCTATTGAATGTGTATTAAAAAGATTAAGTACTAAGGTTAGAATCAAAGGGTAAGAACAAAAAATGTGCTAGCAACACAAATTATCATTACTGTCAACCTTCCATTTTCATTCCCTAAGGCAGTCCTTCTCAAACCTGAGTAAATTGCCTCAAATTTGGTCAAAGTGTTCTTTCTTTCAGTATCAATACCCAATCATGACAGGAACATTTAAACTGACATAAAGTGTTTTGTCTAGACTGGGTGAAAAGGACTTTCTGATAAGCAGTTTTGGGTAACGAAGGGAAAAGTTTGGAAAGTCCTGCTATAGGACATCCTATGCACTGCACCTCCATTCTGTGGTTTTCTGGTCATACTCCAGAGCAGTGTTTCTCAATCTTGATAACATGAAGATGGGTGGAATTCAGGCCCCAGAATTATCCAGTTCAGCATGGTGCCTGGAGAATTTTGGGATTTCAAGTCCATCCATTTTAAAGTTGAGAAACATAGCTTCAGAAAGATTGTGCTGGCATTTTTTTTTGCTTAATAGATTTCCTGGGTCAAGAAAAAGAGCAGGATACAGAGTGGTAAGGACAGCTGAAAAGATGATAGGAAGCTCACTTCCTGTTATTCAGGATACGGCTTATAAGCGCTATGCACTTAGAACTTGAAGCATTGTTAGAGACCCCATACACCCACTTCATGGTCTGTTTCTGTTGCTGCACTCTGGCAGGAGGTTTCGAACTATTTCTAGCAGGAGTACTGGATTCTGTAACGCTTTGTTACTTATGCCATCTGTCTGGTAAATTCACAAGATTCATTTTCCTCACCATGTAAATGTATACATCCAAAGTAGACTGTGATGTTTCTCTGTGTCATATATGTGGGTATGTGGGTATAGGCATAATGGTTATCTTTTGAGAGCTGAATGCAACAAAATTTCATTTTAATGTATGTTGATTAGTGTATGTTTAAAGGGACACTAAGTTCTCATCTGTTCTGTTCTACTCAACTCTATTTTATTAGAAGGATAATCACTGGAAAAACATGGAATGATAACCAAGTAATAACTACATTATGTGGACCTCCAATAAAAGGGGAACCTTTGCAATTAACAATATGGGAACTAGCAGCTGCAAAGTCAGCACAAAGACCATAGGGGAAAGCAACTCCTAAAGCCAATTACCTATAGGTAGATTAGAACTACTAGCATTTGGAACTGAGCATGAAGCCAATACCGAATCTTGGAATGGACATGAATACTAATCTGTGAATGCCAGGGAGGCAAGTTAATAAAAATATCTACATAATCACTGTTACGGGATAGGAAATACAGCTCATAAAACTAAATGTTTCTTTTTAAATTATGGGCTTCTCTGGTCAGCCTTGATTCAGGAGCCTTGTTTCCCATAACAGGGTTGTATAATTTTCATTGAGGGCTACAGATCCAACTTATAGCTCTTGTGGAATGGTGATTACAGACTCTAGAGCAGCAGTCTAGACAGTAGTCAAGTAGTCTTTGTCCAATAAGATGCTCCACACCCATACAATGGAATTCCTGGACAGGGAAAGATCACACTGGTTGATATGGGAAATAGGGGAAAGGGTGTTATAAATGAGAACAGGGTACAATTTCCTACCATACACCTATGCAAAGTGCAGGAAATCCTAGAGGAGACAATGGAAGACGGGAGTCTGGCATGCTGTGTCCCATGGGTTTGTGAAGAATCAGAATCAACTTAGTGACTGAACAACAACAGCAATCCTAGACATCCTGAACCAAGATATCCTTCTGTTTATATTTGCATTGCATCCCTGTCTAGGAAAACAGAATATTGTCTACAGATCCATTTCCTGTATGTATGGTACAACCATACTATGTTCAAGCAGATATATAGTGTTATTACTGCTGCATATCTGCCTGAAAGATTACAACCTTTCCAAAGCCATCACTGAGAACAGGAAACAAGCATAGATTTTTTTATTTTATCCAGTTGATAAAAATTACAAAGTAGATTAAGGATACTGTAACTCTTTTATTGTATTATTTTACATGAGTAATCTGGAAGGTCCATTCAGGTCAGCGTCTTGTTATATTACAATTTTAAGATATTTTTGTATTGAAATTTAAAAGCAGCAAGTTCTGCATTTATAGCTATAATAATTTACAGCTCTGTGTTGTTTACCTAATAATTATCTAGTCAGCGTCCCAGTATGAGTTCCATTGCAGTTTTAGACTTGCTGCTTTCACTGGAAAATGTTATTAATTCTCAAATGGTGTAATATTAAAATGTAGGTTTACAGAATGTATGCGTGTAATAATGTACGTATTGCTTTGTGTGTCTTCAGAAGAGACCCTCTTTCAAGCAAATCATTTCGATTTTGGACTCCATGTCAAATGATAGCAACCTTCCAGACCAATGCAATTCATTCCTGCATAACAAGGCAGAATGGCGGTGAGTCCTCGAAATTCCCACCAATAAGGTCCCCCCATTTCCTGTGGGGAGAAATGAAGTATTTCTCCAGAAAAATACACTGCCAAAATTAGACATCCAGTGTTTGAATTTTCAAAATTGTGCAACCCCCCACCAACAGCCATCACTGTCTCACTGCCAGGTGGGAACAATTGTGTTTCCCACTACTTGTTCCATGTTGGTACTTTTTCTGCATAATGATGATCAGAAACAAGTTTGCAAATTGTGTCTGGTATATTTAGAAGCAATGAGTTGGTTTAAATCAGATGTAAATCAAAATGGCCAAATCAGCCCTCCAAATTAAATTTGTAAGCGTTAAGAATGAAAGTAAGGAATAACAAACAGCTATGAATCAAGGGACCAGAATTTACTTGAAAAATAGAAAATGTTCTAGTCTTGTGACTAAATAATTTATTTAGCCTTCCAAAGCCAGAAAAGCAGGATAATCAGTATGGAGTAGGTAAGTCTTCCACTATTAATATCCTTCATTTGTGGTACCTTCTGTGCTAAAGGTCTTTCTTTACTGGACAGACTTGAGCATGTTTTTTTCAGACATAAATCCTGTGGTATTCAGCTGGACTTATTCCAGAGAAATAGTTATATGTCCAATCTTTAAACCATTCCAATCAGATGTGTGCATAAATGTAGAAGTAGAATATATTGATACATTTAAAACAGCTCTGCTTAGAGTGCTGTGAAGGCAGATGAGAAGGGATTTGTACAAGAAGAGGATAATACAACGAATCTTGCTGTAGTCTAAATTAAGGAACCTTGGCCATTCTCCAGGTAATGCAGAGCACAATGTAGTAGTCTACTTGATGGTTATATGCCTGCCTCCTTTGGAGACTGGCAAAGATAGCCTTGCAAGAAAGATTAGAGAGATCTGAGCATGCAGATAATATTTAAAATTCCAGGATGAATAAGGATTTGCCAATACAAAACATCCTAAAATTTAAGAGGAGAAGTAGTAGTGAACTGATAACAAGCAAGAGAATTTTACTGCAGGGATGGAAACTGTGAGCACAGATGGGACGTTTGAGCCAAGTCACATGATGCAAGTATAAATAGCTTGTTTTAGAACTGACATTCTTCTTGCACTGACTCAGCAGTGTGGCAATAATCCACACTAACACAGCCCTCTGAAGACCAGGATGTATTATGCCATCTACTGGTGCAAACTGCAAACTGCACCAGATATAAAGCTTCAAGCTTTCCTATAATTCTTCGTGATGAATCCTTCCCATAGAATATTAAATATGGGTACTGGAGAGCAAGTCCCACTTATTTTCTACAAAGTGTATTTAGGATTAAGAATTTCCAGATATGTTTAGGTTTTCCAATTGAAGCCAGGCAACCTGTATGGCTTTTTACAGGTTGCTAAAATGGGAAATGGTAAAGGGACACAGTAAGATGCTGAGCTTGTCAATCAAAAAGGTTGGCAGTTTGGCATCGAATCCCTAGCACTGCGTAACAGAGTGAGCTCCCATTACTTGTTCCAGCTTCTGCCAACCTAGCAGTTTGAAAGCATGTAAAAATGCAAGTAGAAAAATAGGGGCCACTTTGGTGGGAAGGTAACAGCATTCCGTGCGCCTTCGGCATTTCGTCATGCCGGCCACATGACCACAGAGCCGTCTTCGGACAGCACTGGCTCTTCAGCTTTGTAACGGAGATGAGCAACGCCCCCTAGAGCTGGAAACGACTAGCACGTATGTGTGAGGGGAACCTTTATTTTTTACCTTAAACTGGGAAATGGTTGCTAATGTTATTAAGAATTTAAAGTAGCTAGGGCTGCCTTTTGTTTTAAAAAAGGGTGATTGTTTAGATTTATGAGGGAGCAATAAAATATAAAGCTGTTGCATAGATCAATGAAAGTATATAAGTATATTTTTAAAAGTATAGTCTTGGTAACAATTTTTGAGGTCTCTAGAAGTCACACCCAAGTATTTCTGGAGGACGTATGTACCCCAGGATCTCAACTTGGGTATCTCTGTTCTAGAGAGAATTAAATCTTATTGTATTTAGAAACTTAGGTGAAAATAAGATAGAGGAGGAGACATAAAATAAAACTTGTACAAAACAGGAATTCTGCCATGTTCTATTGCTTATGTTTGGACTGCCTGTCCTGTTTCATAAAATAATTCAGCTATCAAAAACTAGTACATTATAATGAGCTTCCTAATCTTGGAAATCACACATTAAAAACCAAGGCCAAGTTGCTTTAATGGACATTGTTAAAAACAGTATTGACCACAGATACAATACATTTAGTATATTTAGGAAACTAAGATTTTCTCCTAGTTTATTTTTTGGTTGACAATTTTACCAAAATGGCTCCAGTAATTGTAGGAAGCCTTCATAAAATGTAGCACAGGGATAATTGGTGAAATTCCCTCCACTCATTTCATCATGACTGGCTGGGGAATTCTGGGAGTTGAAGTCCACAGGTTTTAAAGTTGCCAGGGTTGCACACTGCTGTTTTAAACCAGCTGGCTCCTTCTGTTTGCAGAAGGGCACAATTAGTTACTGTCTATTTTCAGTATGCTAATTCAATTTAAAATAATTTCTCTGAAATTATTAATGAAGCTATTATTGCACTTTATTTAAATTTTTATCTCATGTAACACTAAGACAGCAGGCAATGTTAATTTGTAGGAGTACTAAAATAAATGGAACATACATGATCACCAGTGCTCGATGTAAATTAATATATTTGTACAATAAGATATATTAATTGAGCAATGTATAGAAGCATTCTGTTTAATTACACTTTTATTATATATTTTTAAAAGAGTGCAGCATTTTTGAGAATCTAACCTTTCTCTACCAAGTGCTTTCTTGCCTAACCAGACAATAGCAAACACAGCAAAAAAAAAAAATCCTGGTGCCTTGAACCCTGAAGAGTTTTAAGTGAGAGCAAAGCCATGCTTCAAATCAGGAATGGAAACCATTTTGGTTAATTTAAGGAAAACCTAGCAAAAGGGTTTAGCTACCCAACAGTAAATCTGAATGATAGAAATAATATAACAGGAAGCTTACAATCCAGCCTTCATATTTTAGAGGAAATCAATGATTCCGCAAATAGAATTTTTTTTGTACCTTCAAGTTTATTCCTCTTAATAAAACAATTTTACAGTGCAAGTCTACATTTATTTATTTAGTTAGTTTTTAAGGTCACCCAATCAAAAACAGCTCTGAGCAACCTTAAAAAATAATCACTGTGATCAGTAAGGTTTACTTGTACTGATGATGAATCAGTATGTTTGGGGCTGACTTCTAAATATACCTATGTACAACTATGCTGTAAAACTCCTTCCTCAGTTCAACTTAAAAGTTACCTTGATCATCATGCATACACTTTTCTTGGAGTTGTTGACATGTTACGGATAATTAAAGTGTTAATTACTATTATTTCAAATACAGTAGAATTCTATTTCTTTAAAATTGAAATGGTAATAGCTGATCTATTAAACTAGGTTTAATATACCAATGAAACCCTGTATAATTTTAAGGATGTTATCTTACTAAGTGACTAGGTTTAATAGAGCTGTTAATAGATATTATTAATAAATTAATGCTATTAATGGATCTATGAATTATTAATCCAGGCTTGACTAGCAGACTTCCAAGATCCCTTCCAACTCTATTCTATGTTCTATGATCTGCTACCTAAAGTAATTTAAGTCAGCTTATACATCATAGGCCTGTAAAAGCTTTGCCACTCTTGTAGCAAAATGCAGTGGGACTGAGATGGATATATTCCCAAACTTGGAAAATGGATCATCACGTTTCAGACTTCAAGAGTGTGAGAGTCCTTCTCCTAATGAAAAAAGAAAAGAAAAGTAGTCCAATAGGAAAAGAGCCAGGGACGAAACATTTTCCTCAGATATGTTGTTGATTTTATGTAGAGGCATAAAATGCTGTGTGAGTGGGAATCATTGGAAAGTATATTTCAAAGCAGTGGAAAAGACTAGAATTCACTTTCAGCTCATCTTTACATCCTGCTGACTAACCCGGAGATGCCTCATTAATTATTTTTAAAGGGCATGTCTACATGAGGCATAAATATTTGTAAATAAATTGCATAACAAAAAAAACAGCCTTTGTCCAAGCCTGTAGGAAAGTATCTTAAATCATATTTTTCTGTTTCAGTTTTAAAGTAGAATTTCCCCTCCTTTTCCAACAAAAAGTCTTGCTGCGGACATGGTCTGTGACACTTTATGACTGGATGAAGATGCCCTAATCATAACTGGGACATTTCCAGATATTATTTTCAAATGGCACACTTAATTGTACTTGTATGTTGACTCAATCACATTGTTTCATACTAAAATATGAAGAGAACCAATGACAAATTCAAGGACTTAACTATTCAGAATGAAGCTCCTCTGTGTTTGAAGAAGCCTCTTGGTTTACTTTCAGAAACATTTATGTTTGACCCTTTCCCCTTCTTTGTTGAGTCGAAGGCTGGTTGATAGTGAGTGGAAGGTGTCTGAGCTGGATGATTGAGGTAGCAAAGGGTTCAGGAAGCAAACATGAAGCCTGGCAATAGGAAAGCCTGAAGCCTTGCATCAGGTTTCTAAAAGAAGGCCTCTTCTTTTGGTTTAGGGTTCAAACAAATCTCTACTCTGCTAATTAAATGTCTTACTTGAAACAGCACTATACTTTTCACTCTTACACATTTTATTAACATTCGTATGGAAAATATCTGTGAACTATTTGTTCCTGCCAAGGGAAGGCACAATTTAACAAATTTCTCTCTATTTAGATGTGAAATCGAGGCCACCTTAGACAGGCTGAAAAGATTGGAACGTGATCTGAGCTTTAAGGAACAGGAACTAAAGGAAAGGGAAAAACGCTTGAGAATGTGGGAGCAGAAGCTAACTGAACAATCCAACACACCGGTAAGTGCTGTTATAGTTTTTGTTTAAAAATGGAATCTGAAAATCCAACAAAAACTTGAATCTAAGAAATGTCTTAAGCTACACTTGCACTCATATGGCAGAATTCTCATATTTTCCTGCTTTGAACTGCAATTGGCCATGTTTTGTTAGATATGTTTTTGAAACTGATTAGGTGAAGACTTTGAGAAATAAAGCAACCTTAGTTGCCCTATTGTAAGACTTTATTAAAGTCCAATTAAACTATTCTTAAATTTGTTTTGAAGATAAGGTATCATCCATCTAAATTAATCTGGCATGTGGTAAATTTAAACATAATAATCTGGAGCTTATTCTCAGATAAAATGTTGTTGGATTGCAATCTACAGTAAATGCCATTATTCTCTGGGTCTTGTCTTACAGCTAGTCATATATATATATTAGGGCTACACAGAGATCCATATTTAAAATTACGTGGAACTATTCACAAAGGAAACTATTCATAGGAAGGGACAACATGAATGCCCACATAACTCCAAAGATATTTTCCCTTTTGAATCTGGATTGCTACACATATTGATACCATTTTAACATAATTGTTTATTTCTTGGCTAACCAACTGGGGGGGGGAGACTTAAATGAATCATAGATGAAATCTACAAAATTCAAATGGCTTAATCAAAGATGTACCAGGTCTTAGATCCAATTTAATGTCCCAAAATATCAAAATATAATTTGAGCTCTTGCCAAAGTTAAAAGGAAGAAAACCCTGCAATCCCATGGAAAGAAATAGCATGATCTAGTCAGTTTCATCTACATTGATACCTCTGTTATGAAGGCATATCAGATCTCTTAACCCTGTAGCTTAATTCTGAATCACTGTATTGTGAAACTGTCATAATATTTAGAACTTGGGTCAGTTGGGATGTTTTTTTAAAATAGTTATTATACTCATGTCCCACTTTTCCTTTGAGAAGTACAGAGCATCTGATTGGGGGAGAATCTGGGATCTCCACGTAAGAAACTGAACAGACTGTGATCTGCTTTGCTTTAACAATATGTGCCTTCAGGCTGCTTCATGGATTGCACATTTTCAGAAGCAAATGGATATGTTTCAGGCATTGGATTCTGTTACGTAAATGACAAGTCTTGTTGCTGTAAGATATATTGAGATTAGAGCATGGCTGTGTAATTAGTGCAGCACAGGAAGGAGGTTCAGATTTTTCTTCCCATTAATATAATGCATTCCATAAAAATAGTGAATTTAGATGGAATCAGGTGGGAGAGGCATAGAAATTGCACTGGTAACCATTTGCATTCATGTCTAAATGACTGTTTTCCTGTATAAAGGGAAAAACATGAGTAACATTTTCTATCTAAATCTGAATCCTGCTTCCTAAAGGAGTCATCATCGCTTAATTTTATATGCAGTGAAATGATATATATGCCCAAGTAATGGCTGCATAAAAACGAATATATATATATATAAAAAGTAGCTTTCAAGCAGAACACAATTACTTTAACATCTTATGACATCTGTTGGTAGCAAACAGCCAAGCTTCTATTTGCATAATTTAATTACTGTATGTTGCATTTTACTTCTGCCCAAACTGATGAGCTTCATCCACCATTGCCTCTTGATCCAGCATTCATTTGCAATGTTTATCAAACCTGCAGATGTTGCAGAGTGTTGTCCTTCTGTGCTTCACTCTGCAGAGTGCACTATACTTACCATTTAATCTAAGTTGGGCTTTTGGCCTGTTCACTCTTCCTGCACCTTCTTTCTGAGGCACAGCTTAATGGCATCTGTATGAATGACACTGCATGTGTATTCCAGCTGTGAACATGGAGTAGGCTATAATGATGAAGCATGAGTGTTTCCTAGAAGCAAGGTGTTCTCTGTTCTCTCTAGATAGCCCGTAGGCTTCCTTTAATGTCTGCAAAGATTGAGTAGCTAAGATATAGGCCATCACCTATGTGGTTCACAGCATGAAACATAGCCGTAATGAGCTGATCTTTTCCCTGAGTGAGGCTAAGGGATTTTTATCCTGCACTATTGGTTTTTGTGCTGCGACTTTTTACTGGCTGGCTTTGCTGAGGGAAAGTGTTGTGCTCAAGTCTATTGTGCTCACCGTAAACTTCTTTTCTATAGGATATTAATACAACCCTTCCATGGCAAGCAAATGCCGTTTCTTGAAAAGGGAAGGCTAAAATGATATTGAAAGTGAAGTACTTTTAAGCCCGGGACCTATAGCTGAAATGGCTTCTGTCAGATTTTTGAATAATGAAAAGCGTTGCGGCTTCCAAACCACCTTTCCCTCCCCTTTCCCTCCGCTTCTTAAGAAATTAACTTCAGAATTCATCTACATATAAAAACAAATTGCAGATGTTTTGTGAGTCTTGTCAAGCAGTGGCCTGTATTTGAGAGAATGGAAGCAGGAGCAAATACATATCTGGATGAAAGAGGAAGAAAGAGCTGAACTGATATGCATATTTTTCTTCTTTTTCCGGAGAATTCAGATCGCAGTGAATAAAGGCTCATGATTTGGTTCCATAAAGGACATTTGAAAAGGATATTATATTGCTGGCCCACGTTTAAAATGCTTCTGTTGTTCAAAAAAAAAAGGAGTTGACCTGTGGGAGTCATTAGCATTTGTAAATCATCTCAAGCTTTGGCCTCTTCAGAAGGTTTGAAGGAGCAAAAATGGGATATTGGCCACATAGTTACATACTGAGGCAATAGATCCCATAAAGGCAGTACCTTCCTAGATTGCAGGCAAAGGGTCACATGACTGGAAGCTCATCTTTGCACCTTTTAAAAATATACTTCTTACATGTAAAGTGGCATGACTAATAAAAGGCCAGTGGTAGGATTAGGTGCACTGAATCACCTTAGATTAGCACCCAGTTTTAGCACTCTGTCAAAGAGATCTTGCTCTCCCTTGATCAAGAAACAGAGCTCGGCACAGATAAAGATCGAAAGCTACAGATTTGTGCAGTGAGTTATACAAGTCAGAGAAAAACCATCTGTGGTCCAAGATGGATAACAGAAAATCCGAACTCTGTTCTTCAGTTGAAAAACAAGAATAGGGTGTTTTATAAAAATAAAAACCACAGTACGGCCCTATTGTTTGGGCTAGCTTCATGTCATTGGTTTGAAATGATTTTTCCCTCAGGAATTTTATCTAAACTAAACCCCATTGCTAGAGAAATTAACCAAAAGACATGGTGATAGTATGAGTTGTGATATTGCAGTTATTTTGAAGCCTGCTCCAGCTTTATAGCAGACAGTTATGCTACAATCAAGGTCAAAACAGGCAAGGGGCTAGCTCCTTCAAGTCTAGTTAATGTGCCCATTTTGTTATGCAGATAGCTGCTCGACTCTTTCTTCCCCCTTGCTAGCTCCTGACAAGAGATGCCCTTTCAGAAGCTGCTATTTTCATCTCAAGACAAGTTTCAAGCTCAGCAGAGTGAAGGATTGCCTTGATATACAAATAACAACTTGCAACAGGCAGGGCAAGGAAGTTCTCTTCTCTGCCCTCAATAGTCTTGAGGCAGTTTAGGGTTTACATAACTGAAATGTAATCCTGTTGCATCAAAAAAAATTTTTTTTGCCTCCAAGGCAGAATTTTAATCTGGGATTACTGCTTTTGAAAATTCACTTCAGATGGGGCATAGGTGAATAAATACTGAAGTACAGTTCCTTTATTGCTGAGTAACTACGCTTGGCCCTGTCGCTGCAAGAATTTTTGGACAAAAGTAGGGAGTAGCTTAAAGGCAAGATTAAGCCATTTGCCTGTTGTTTTTTCTTTTTCAAGTAAAATTCTTGGTTCATGTCAAGGCTGCTGTTTCTAATAGTTCAGGTTTAACATGAGACGGTAAAAATGCATACAAGTAAAAAGGCAAGCTTTGTGAGGTTTTTTTTTCACAGTTCCAGTAAGAACAGGAACTATTTACAGTCCTTCCACAGGGACAACCTTTACTGCAAACGTGATTCAATTTTTTAAGCTGAGAAGCTTAGCTCATTGTCAGTTTGGGGAAGAAATTCTCGTTTTTATTTATTTTTAAAAAAGAAAAGCTTAATTAATATGCAAGAATTAGTGTATAGAACTTATGTCAGGAATTGGAAGCAGATGGAGACACATGCTAAGCAGAGAGTTTTCAAGTTTAGGGACTAAGCAGCAGCTGCTCAGCACCTGCTCTGTCATTGTCAAACATCGTGGTGACATTGACATGGAATTGAAAGGAGGACAAATTGAGCAGTTTTGTGGATATATTATGGAAACTCATCCCTCTCAGTCCTGATTTACTCATCCAAATACTGGCTACTTGTAATGTAACTCAAGAGTGTTCAGTGTAACAAGCCATCGGTATGAAGCAGCCTTATTATTTATTTGGGGTATTTTTTTTAATGCACTGATGCAAATACACACAGATTTTTCTTCCCCCCCCATCCCACAATATGCATAAAAATCAGCTAGAATTAGGATTCTAATCTTCATCCATTTATACTAAAACATTTATACTAAAAATCAGTACAGTACGATTATTTTGGGTTTAGTGTGCTTAGCTTTCCAGGTGTCTTAAAGCTGTGTAAAAAGCTGTCCATTTTCCATATGGCATGAACAAACCATAGTTTGCCCTCCACTGGGCTTTGCTTCTTGATCCCATCTCTTTTGGGAACCACAGCAAAGCCTGTGTCAAACTTTCAATATGTGATTGCAGGAGAATCAAAAGGGCAACATCTATTGTAGGTTTTCGAGGTGGTCTTGGCTGCTTTTGGAGTCTATAGAGACCAGTGGCCCCCAACCGTTTGGGCACCAGGGACCTGTTCTGTGGAGAGAGGTTTTTCTGTGGACCGGAGGGAGCATGCTTTCAAGTGTTGCCTGCATCCTGTGGATGGGGCTTCACTTGTTTGCGTGGCCTGGTTTCTGGCATGCTGTGGCCCAGTGCCTGTCCATGGACTGGGGGTTGGGGACCCCTGCTCTAGACATAAAACCCAACATATGACCTTTGTCTCACTTTGGACTTTTCTAAAAAACTTCTATATTTTGAAATAGTTTATATACTTTTATAGGCTAGATGGGGATGGTTGAAAAAATATCCCGAGAGAAGGTAGTGGCAAGTATTTTTATATTTCCTTAGTAAACTACATGGATGTGTCTGTAAAGTAGAGGTGTGGAAAATGCTGGAATTCTGGGAGTTGAAGTCCACAAGTCATAAAGGGGCCACAGTTCCCCACCCCTGCTGTAAAAGAATCAGGCATTGAGCTAAAGCTGAAGCAGATTATTATTATTTTATTTATCTAAAAGGAGTTCTGTGTGACAAATGGCAAAGCCAAACATTTAAAGTATTCTTCCAGTAGAGGCCTTTTATTCATTCAGAGGTATGTCCTGTTTGTATAGCTCACTTAATCTTTTCCTTATTCCACATGGATTGGAGCACACTTGCATTTGATTCTCCACTTCACCAATTGTTTTTTTGCAACAAATTAATACATAATACTGAGCCTGAGTGATTAACTCAAGACCACTACGGCTGACGTTTTGAGATTTGGATCCTGTGATTCTACCTCAACTTCTTACAGCTTTTTCATGCTAGCCTTCAAAACTACGAAGTATATTTAAGCATTGTTCTGGCCTGAGTTTGAACATGCATTTCTTTGTATGATTAGGCTGAGAAGAAATAAATTATATGAAGAAAGAAACAGCTTAACCCAATCACTGGGAATGGCTGCAATTTTAAGCTTCACATCAAATACATTATCAGGAACCTTAAAAAGCCAGAAAGCTCTATCAGAATGGCCATGCAATATCTGTCCTATTAGTTGTTGCAAAAACACAGCTGGTGGGTGCAGTATCTGTGCATTAATGCAGAGTCTTTCACTTTTTTCCAGGAACTAGGTTGTCAAGGGGACAGCCAAAAAGTCTCATTCAGGCAGTAGCTAATAGTTTGTATAGACAAAAGAAATGTCCAGCAATTGCCAATGAAGTGGAAAGAAATAAAATATGACATAATACATTTTTTAGCCCAACAACTGTCTCTGCTTGGTTAGATCACAACTTGCCCATTTTCCTTTATGCATAGCCATATAGTAGAATGCATATATTGTAGACTTCTGTTTGCATAGATGGAAAATCTCCCACCCTCATTATCTCCAAGCAGTTCCCCAAAACTCTTGAACAAGCAAGCATAAGAAGGTAGCAGAGAGTATAGGAATATAAAATGATTCCCTGGGAATGATTTTATATTCCTATACTCATCAGAGAGTATAGGAATATAAAATCATTCCCTGACAGAGGGGGACCATCAGCAAAAAGGGTTAATTGAATGCCATCCCCTTTGAGAGTATGAAGCTTTTGTGAGTTCCTTAGGATTCTCTCAGTATAAGTATTTATCTTGTCTTCTGGAATTTTTTCAAGTAATATAGCCTGCATGTGGGGACAGATTTATGTCATACAGCTGTAACGTACAGACTGCTTTATTTTTAAAAATATTTGTGTGGCAGTAAGCCTCTTCTACATATTCTTGGCAGCCACTGTCCAGGAGATGGAGACTCTTGTGTCCATCATAACTTGT
Organism: Naja naja; assembly: GCA_009733165.1. Taxonomy (NCBI): domain Eukaryota; kingdom Metazoa; phylum Chordata; class Lepidosauria; order Squamata; family Elapidae; genus Naja; species Naja naja. The sequence goes on along the minus strand of CM019148.1, from coordinate 207,815,315 downwards.
GGCATGAAATATTAACCTATAGGAAATAATGGGAATTTATTTTTGTATTAAGGAGCTATCATAAAATATCACAGCATGTGCATTGCTCTAGAGCTGAAATCTTGTATATATAAATTGTTATTTTCCAGTAAAAAAGGTATGAATTGTTTATTAATTCTGAAGAGTCAGAATTTTATTTATTTCTCCAGAATTGATTTGATTGTCAACCACTGGTAACTTTTGATTTCCAATTAAAAAATGGGCACATAAAGAAGACATAAGCCATATACAGTTTTGCAGAGTCAAACTTTTTGTCAACCAGGAATATTTCTTCCCCGTATGAAACTCTGGAATATTTAAAAATACACACACACACACACAAATTTTGAAAACAAAATACGTTTAGATTATTTTCCCTTTTACTTTGTTAAAATTATTCTCAGACTAGATTGTACTACCAAAAAGAACAAAAACCCCACTCTTCTAATGATGCACAAAAATTATATCTTATGATGCCTTATATATGGCTTAGGTTTCTGATATTTTTATGGAGTTACAATAACCAAGTCCTTAAAAAAAATAAATGCTGACTTGGCATTTTGTATTAAAATTCACTAATCATTTTACTTTCTGTTTACTGCTAACAAATCTGGTGGTGTCTTTTGCTGGGATTTTAATTGGTTTCTAATTTTCCTTTCCCCTCCCCCTCTGTCCTTCCTTTCCTTTTTCATTAGTTTTGCTTCCCTTTTGCTGCCAGAATGTCTGAGGCATCTTACTTTGAATCTAAAACAGAGGAATCAAACAGTGCAGAGACGTCATGTCAGATTACCACCACGAGTAATGGGGAGGTAGCTGGCATGAACCAGAGTCTGAAGGCCTTGATGATGCAAGGTTTTGGGGATGTCTTCTCTATGAATGAAGCAGGATCCACCCTGCATTCTGGAATGCAGATCAATATGCAAGCCAAAAAGAATTCTTCCAAAACCACCTCTATGAAAAAAGGGAAGAAAGTCAACTTGGCGCTGGGGTTCCATGAATTCGACTTATCTGATGATGATGAGGATGATGATACCGATGAGGAGATCGATTTTGAGGATGACAGTGATTAGCAGGAAAGGAAAGCTGTGAGGACTCTAGTCTGGCATCTATTACAAAAGGGAGAGAAAGAAGAACATTGAGAAAAAATATCCTATGTTTTTCATTTCTGAATAAGAACAGCGCACCATTTTGTTGCACAGAACCATTTTGTTTTTATTTGTGAGAAATCATGTTCCTTATGTTTATACCCTCCATGTGGTTTCTTTTTGTTTTGTTTTTTTGCTTTCAGTTTTAAAATTAATTTAAACAATTTTGGGTTATTTGTTTATTTAAGGGTTTTTTTTGTTTATGTTGACCTATTGTTGACATAGTTACGGCTCAGTGCTAATTCTGAAACTGCTGGAGTTTTCTTTTAAGTATACATCTATCATTATTTCTTCCTCCTGTAGGTCTCTTGAGCAGGTTAACAGATAAAATTATAATTCCATTCAGGGTTTCCCTGCATGTTTTATAGCTGTAATTCCAAAGATTCATATATATATATAGCAGTGGGCTGTATTCTAGAGTCAGTTTGGTATAGTGGTTAAGACATCAGGCTAGAAACTAGAATATTATGAGTTCTAGTCCCATCTTGGCCACAAAACTGGGTAGTGACCTTGGGTCAGTCACTTTCCCTCAGCCCTAGAAAGGAGGCAAGGGCAAATCACTTCTGAAAAACATTGCCAAGAAAACTGCCAGAACTTGTCCAGATGGTCACCAGGAATCAACACTGACTAGAAAGCAGAAACAGTATGTATATTAAGATTTATAGGAAACAATTTTTTTCAGATGCTCACTTTATCTGGCAGTACAACTCACCTATTTGGGCAAGGTGAGAGAACGGAATCGGTTTTACTGATTCTAATACAGATTTCCTGCCATACAAGTAACATGTCCTTAGCATTATTGTAAAATAAGTTTTAAAAAATCTAATCCAAACAAAGCTTTCTTGAATAGCTGGATTGCTCTTGTGTGATAAATATATATTTTCCACACTGTTGCTTATTTATTCTCATTTCTGTCTCTTTCCTGTTGATAAAAATCTCAGTAAAAATGAAAAAAAGGAACACAATGCAATGATATTTAAATCCACCAACTTCTTGTGTCAAAGCAAACATAAAATTCAGATTTCCTCAAAGTATGATTATATTTCAAACAAATTTTATAGAATCAACCTAGCATCCTGGTTAGGGCTATAACGTTGCTGAGTGCTTTGGTTAATTTAAACAAAAATTTTGACTGAATACAACTTTCCATTTAATCAGGCAACATATTTCTAAGAATGTTCATTTTTTAAGGCATTTAGGAATCTATAAAATGATAAAGGACTTCCTTATTTCTTGCACACTTTTTTTTCTTCCCTGGAGTTACTTCTTTTTATTTTACATGTTTTATCATCCTGAAATAATTGAAAGGGAATCCGTTGTGTTGATTCTCAAACCCTTCTAGCACACCCCTTGCCTAGTCTGCTTTCTCTGCTTTCTGTGGTGGAGTTCTTAGACAGAAGAAAAGCTGCTAAAAGTTTCTACACTGACTTGGAAGACATATCAAATTCAAATCATTATATCCTAAAAAATGATAGTTTGATTAATTCTGTAGCCTCTAGGACAGGGGTGTCAAACTCAATTTCATTGAGGGCCACATCAGGGTTGTGTTCGACCTCGGGGGGCTGGGGTGGAGGGGCCACAGTGGGCGTGGCCAGCTCAACGCCACTCCTGTTGGAGACACCTGTGATAGCTGGATAGCTCTCTGCCAGAGAAAACGGGCTCCAGAGCGCCATTTTCAGTTGCCACAACCTCCTGCAACCCTTTGCCAGTGAAAACAAAACTCGGGAGAGCGGGCTAGTCCTTTGCTGTTTCCAGGGCGGCCTCATGGACCAGATCTAAGTATTCCGTGGGCCGGATCCAGCCCCTGGGCCTTAAGTTTGACACCCCTACTCTAGGATATTCCTAAGGATTATAGTCTTAAATTGCAATTCTGTAAAGATATAACTGATGGTAAAGCCAATCTCATGAAGCTTTTTAGTGAACAAGTTTTCTTTGTAAATTATCTTGATTGATAGTTTTCTATGTGGATTTGGCTACAGACACACAGATCTGCAAAGATATTGATTGCTTGTAGAAACAGGCTTTGAAAATAGCTCCTTCACACATATTTCCAACTCATTTATTATTATTATTATTTATTTATTTAGACTTGTATGCCGGCCTTCTCCCTAAGGACTCAGGGCGGCGAACATTTGAAAACCGAACAAATTACAATAGAAAAGAATTAAACAACTACAAGTCTAAAGCCAATTAAAATTAAAATTAAATTAAAACGCTAAAATAACCCACCCCTGGGTCAATCCAGACCAGCCTGCTGAAATAGCCAGTTCTTCAAGTCTCGGCGAAAGGAGCGGAGATCAGGGGCCAAATGGAGATCCACAGGGAGCTGATTCCATAGGGCGGGCGCTCCCACAGAAAAGGCCCTAGCCCTGGGAACCGCCAGCCGACAATGTCTAACCGATGGAATCCCAAGGAGGCCCCTCCTGTGGGAGCACACGGGGCAATCGGAGTGTGATGCTGGCAGGAGACATTCCCGCAAGTACCCTGGACCCAAACCATTTAGGGCTTTATAAGTTGTTACTAGCACCTTGAAGGCAACCCGGGAGGCAACTGGCAACCAGTGCAAGTTGCGCAGGAGGGGTGTAACATGGGAGTATCGGGACACCCCCATCACAGCCCGCGCGGCCGCATTCTGCACCAGTTGCAACCTCTGGGTGGTCCACAAGGGCAGCCCCATGTGAGAGCGTTGCAGTAGTCGATTCTGGAAGTGACGAGCGCATGAGTGACCATTCGAAGGGCATCTCGGCTCAGATAAGGGCGGAGCTGGTGAACCAGCCGAACCTGGGCAAAAGCCCCCCTGGCCACAGCCCCCACTTGCTCCTCTAAACTGAGCTGTGAATCCAAGAGGACGCCCAGATTCCTCGCCCTATCCATGGGGGGCAACACCTCTTCCCCCCCCATGACCAAAGATGGCACATCCACTGAGAACCGAGATGCCGGTAAGAACAGCCACTCAGTCTTAACTTCCCAAATTTTACTGTAGTGCTGAATATTCTGGATTAACTATTAGGACATTACTAAACCTTCATTTTGGATGCTGCGTTACAGAGTACAATTGTGCTACTGCATATCAGATCTTAACATTTCTAAGTTTGGGTATACAAGCAGTGTTATTTTGATAACACTGAAAGTCCTAATCTACTGTATACAGTATACAGTTGTTGTATGAGAAAGCATGGCAGTTATGCTTTAAAATAGTTAAATGTAACTTAGTGAGTTTTGGACAACTATTAAAAACCTACTGGATCTGAAATCATACAATAAAATTTCCCTCACTCCAGATGTATTGGCATTATTACCTTCGGCATTCCCCGGCAACATAGTCAATGTGAATTTCTGAAGCTAAAGCCACACTACATCTGGAGAGGAACTGTGTGGAAACATACATTCTAAGGGAAATCTGAACCTGATAAGAGTACTGAGACATAGTAAGGGCTGCCTACTGAAGAGAGGAGCCTAAGTCATGTGAAAAATTGCTACTTGGTCCTGTGTTCTCCTCCTTTCCGCCAAATCAAAATATGGATTGTGCAGAAGACCAAGGATGAATCCAGGTAGAGCAGTGGTTCTCAACCTATGGTCCATGGACCCCCGGGATGGTGCACAGTGTCCTCACAGTGAAGGCTTGAAGAAATGTTACGATTTAAATCTTGAGTTAAGTCTGTGGCCACAAAAGGTTTTTAAAGGGAGTCTGTGGTGAACTGAAGAAGACTATAATCTATTTTGGCATAATGCATTCAGAAGATTTTTCCCTCTTTGTTAGATTTTTTTCCTTCCCTAAAAGAAAAGATAAATAGTGTCATATAAATTAATAATAGAATACAATGTCTTTTTCACCCTATGTAATATCCATTGATAACCTAAGGTTATAAAATTTTTCTCCCCTGGTGTAAGTTGTGACACATCAGTGGAATAATGGATTAATAGGGACAGTGAAATTTACTATTTAGCATTACAATATCTTCTGTACAGTTTAATAAATCTGTTACTTGAGCAACATTTGGTTTGGTAATTCCCCATGCATCATTGCATTTTTTTCCATTTTTGTTTTAATAAAATAGCATGAGAAGTAGTGATAACTTCCAGTCCTAACTATCTGCTCTATTTTTAGAAACTAGTAAAAAAAATCCTTATTTTCTTTTCAAAACTTGAATCTAATCTATTTTTATTGAAAAGCTTGCCTAAAGCTGACTTGATAGGAAAAGGATACTTCCAGAAACATTATAGAGGCAAACTATCATAAACACTGACATGTTATTTCAGAAATTTGTAAAGCCTCTGTTGAAATATGATCAAGCCTATTGCCATTTGGGAGGGGGGGGGTTGTATTTTTGCTTTTTACACTTTTGAAATGTTTTATATTGATTAATAAGGAAATAATGTTATTTGTATTCCAAATTTGTATGAAAATGTAAATGGAAAGTATTTCAACCATGTTTAGAAAAGTTGAGACTTGTTTTCTGCTGTGCTGTGATAACTCTGTGCCAAAACTACTACAGTGTGTGAACAGAATATAAAATTTGTATGGAATGTGAAATGTTCCATTTCTGCATGGCAAGATTTTTTTGTTATAGTATTTACTTTTTTCATTATAGTATTTAATTATGTGATGTCTTGCTTCATTCATTTAATGGTTTGCATTTTTAATTATTCACAGGACACCAAAATGTAATCAGCTTTTTTTTTACAATTTGGTGTCATAAATCCTAATTTGTTGTGAGCTGTTTTTCTTTGCTTCTCTTTGTTTCCATTTTTGACTTTACAATAAACGTGATGACACTAAAATATATATATATATATATACACACAAAAAGCCTGCAGTCCTGATTAAAAACATGATGTTTATATGGGGTACCTAATGATATATCTGCACCAACTTTTAATCTGAGCTTTGTCACCAAATGCATCACAAATGTCCCTTATTACAGTTATTTCCCTTCAGTGTTAATTCACGCATAAGAAGGATGTCATAATCATTCCTACATTAAAACAATTTAGAAACAATTCCAATAAATATATACAGACATATGCATGACACAAAAAGCTGAAAAGCTAAAACAATATAAATGCATCATGGGGAGATACTATGGTTATATGGGTAATTCATTTATGGCCGTTCAAAGTTACAATGAACTTCACTTAATTACCATGCGACTTGCTTAACAACCACATGATTTTCTTAATGATCACAGTGTCTTGATTTATGACTGTCATAAAAATGGAGATAAAATCAAGTCCGTTCATATGGTCCCTTGACTTATGACCATAACAACTTTGGATTACAAGTCTGGTCCCAATTATGATCTTAAGGTCTATCTATACTGAAAATAATTCTCGACTGTTTCACCCAGTACGGCCAATAGTGAAAGATGCTGGGAATTGTAGTTCTGCAACAAATACGGTGCTATAGGTTTCTTATCCCTGAATACTCTGAAGTAACACCATTGAATTTATAAGAAATAGATATAGGGCAGGCAATGTATTTTTGTAACCATGCTACATGGCTCATCTGGTCTCTAATCAATCAACTACTGTGCATAAATGAGATGGAAAGGCATACAAATCATACTTTGGACCTACTGCTTGTTACAGGCAATCATCTGCTACATTTCAGGGATATGGACTGGAAGACAGCATATCTTCTAAACATGTTATACATTTTTACACACAGGAGAGGTTGAGGAAGGCTATAATATAGAGGCCATGTCAGCCTGCAGAAGAATTTGGGGATGCCACCTCCTTTTAAAGTGATTGTTTTGAGTGAAGAGAATTTGTAGGCAAGATCTTCTAGAAACTTTAAGGAAGTTTAAACTTCAACTTGGAACTTTAAAATGTATACACTGTATATTCTCCAATGAATTTTCCATGATGTACAGGCCATATGATATAGTGGTTAAGATACTGGAGCTGTTTAAGTCACCATTTGATTCTAACTTGACTATGAAAAAGATTTTTGATAATTTTGAATGAATCATGATACCTTTTCCCCAGGTTTTAAATCTTTGTATACTTTACAGATTATACTTCTAAATACCAAATCCATTAACAATGAAGAAATCACTACGTTAATATTAAGTCCATTTTACTCAAGCTAATAAGCAGTAGTAATTCATGGCTTCTCCTATGAGCTGCTCAGAGCATCCAGTGATGGGGAGGTGCTTCAGTCTCTTCAAGGAAGGCTGGGCTTAAATTTGAGGATGCTCCTCCTCCTCCACGAGGCTCCTCCATAGCATCTCCAGTTTTAGCTCAGCCTTCCTAGTGATAGGTTGTGGGTTTTTCTTCTCTCCTGGCCGGAACAGAGCTTTCAAATTTATCATCTTAAATTCAGGTTCCCCTTTATAGTTGCCCCGGTCCCTCACATTAGTACCGGAGTTTGACTTAAGTGTTTTTCGCCTGTTTTTACAAGCGTTCGAGCCTTCGGAGGCAGAGGCCTCTTTAACGCGGCGGCTTATCTCCCCAATCAATCAGCCGGGCACTGGAAAGTCTTTGCTACTGCTGAGGCACTAAAGCCTCTAAAACAAGATTAGCGTCCAGAGGCTTCCCCTCGAACACCACGGGCAGGGAGTTAGTCCCTGTACCTCCCCACTGAGCGGTTTTGCTGCCAGCAGACCGGGCGGTGATAGCTGTACTCAATTTTTATTGCACCACGAGGCAGCTGCCATTTTAACGGTCGCGAAGTGCTATCTACTATTTCTTGGCAGCCTGTGATAGACATTACCCTGCAAGGATTCCCTTCTTGGGGACTAGGGTGGATCAGTCTCTATCACCAATACTGGGTGATAAAAAACTATTATTAATGTTGGCTTTTCCACAGGTGCCAGTACAGCTCACCTGATCTAACTATCAGTTGCAGACCCGGGTGCCTTTCAGGATAACCTGTTGTATTGCCATCCCATGGTTTCCTGCTTTTCTTCATCATTCTGTTGAATATATTAAATATTAATTAACTAATTTGAGTTTAGTCCATCCCCTCTCAAGTTTGTTTCTGTACTTTGGCAGGCTGTTTCCTCTACACCCTGAGGTGGTGCTGGTTTCCTATCGAATAAAATCACTCTGGAATACATAAGTCTATGGGGAAATTTGTATACCAAACAGAAATATAATGGCTTGGCACTAATACAAGTAGTCCTCAACTTACAACCACAACTGAGCCCAACATTTCTATTTTTAAGTGAGAATTTGTTAAGTGAGTTTTGCCCCTTTTTACAACTTTTCTTGCCACAGTTGTTAAGCAAATCACGGCAGTTGATAAATTACCAACCTAGTTGTTAAGTGAATCTGGCTTCCCCATTGTCTTCGCTTGTCAGAAGGTTACAAAATCACATGACCTTGGGACATTGCAATGGTCATAAGTATGAACTAGTTGCCAAGCATCTGAATTTTGATCACATGACCATGGGAATGCTGCAAAGGCGGTAGCTGTGAAAAATGGTCATAAGTCACTTTTTTCAGTGCTGTTGTAAGTTTGAGCGGTCACTAAATGAACTGTTGTAAGTCGAGGACTACCTGTATTACATTTACCATGGGTTAGTTCACAACCAGTCAGTAAAAGCCAATGTTTTTTTCATAATCTTACAGAGTTACTGGTGATCTTACTCCATTTTTCCCTATTGATTCAGTCTCAGCTTATCTAACAATCTGTTGTTGTAAAACTACCCTGGCTTAAACTTAGGTTAGATGGGCAGTGTAGACATTTAATAAATAAAAACAAATTAATAACTGAGTCACACATTCTTTCTGGTCCCTATCATATCACTAGTGTTTAGTAGTTTTCAGAACTGAGTCTCAAGTCTTAAGTGTTCATTTCTTTTGAATGACATTCTCCATCATTGCAGGGATATTTAACAGGCAATCAACTAACCATTCATTACAATTTACATAACTCACATAAAATTGAAAAGCAAATCTCAAACAGCCTCCTCAACACTAAGTTTGCAAACCTAAATTAGAATTTGTCTAAGTTTAAAGTTCAAATTAGAACTTGACATATTAATTAAAAGCTAACTTACGATAATTTGGTTTACTCCACTTTGAGGTTCTTATACACCCAGAGTAGCATCCATTCAAGTTCTGATCTGGCAAATAAATGTAAAAAATAAACAAAACTGTGGCCTTGTTAATATCACAAGTCACCCAAAATGAGTTAGAATATAAATAACTTGACTGAATGGGGAAGGATTTTGTTTCAAAAACGGGGACATGTCATCTTTTTATTGGTAACATATCAGTTCAATCTTCAAAATTTTCAAAGAACCTGCTAAATAAAAACCATATACTAATAGAAGATGAAGAAATAGAGAAAAAGAAAAAAGAAATTGCACTTTTAAATGCATATTTTTTACACAGTTGCTGCCATCATTTGATATCGGTGCATGGACTGAAGATGATGTGGTAAGCAGTCTTTATTAATTAAATCAATATTTTTCCATTTAGCTAAGATGTCTTTCCTTAAGCAAAGGCCTAAGCCATGATGGGAAATTGTCACTTCCCTAATACTACAAGTCCGTTTATTTCTTATCAAAAGTATTGGCTATGAGTAATAGAAGTTGCAGTCTAATCATGTGTGACCACAATCTCCCCATTCTTGGGCTAAAACTTTAGTTCTGTTTTGTGCAATATTTGTCTGTGGCATCTTCTTTCTTGCCGTTTAATCTTAATATGAACAATGAGAAATGGACTGTGTGCTTATTTTTCTTTAAATGTCCTCCATCAGGTTTACAGTGATAGATGTCCAAGTCTACTAGATACAGGGAAGTTCAGAATACTGGCAGGGAGAAACAATGTAAAGGGAGTCTTAGAAGAAAAGAAGGTGGCCTAGAAAAAGTGTTTTCATAACATCACTGGAAAAGAGATATTGCAAAAGTCAGATCCAAAATCCTATCTAATTTAATTGATATTACTTATTATATCACTTATATGACATCTGTAGACTCTAGATGGCTTACAATCTTTAGAATAAAGTACACATTCTGATAGAGCATCTGTAGCTCAGGGTTGGACTGTGGGGACCTTTGTGTTCTCTGAGCTTCGTTGTGTTTTTGCAGATGTTTCATTACCAAGCTAGGTAACATCATCAGTGTTAGAAGGGACTGGTCTTGTTGGTTTCTTGATTGGTTGGTTGTTTACTCTCAGCTGTTACCAACTCAGAAAAACAACAGTAAATAATTAATATTAATAATAATAATTTATTAGACTTGTATGCCGCCCTCTCTCCCTAAGGACTCAGGGCGGCTCACAGTATAAAACCCAATACAATAATTTACTTAAAAATCAGTTAAACAATTACAAGCCTAATAACAATAAAATGATTAAAATTCATTAAAATTACTCTAAAACAAACCCTGCCCCCCCTTGGTTCAGTCCAGACCGGCCTGCTGAAAGGTCTTCATGTCACAGCTGAAGGAGCAGAGATCAGGGGCCAAACGAAGGCCCAAGGGGAGCTGATTCCAAAGGGTGGGTGCTCCCACAGAGAAGGCCCTACCCCTGGGCACCGCCAGCCAACAATGTCTAGCTGACAGTACCCCAAGGAGGGCCTGCCTGTGGGAGCGTACAGGGCGATCGGAGTGTGATGCTGGCAGGAGACGCTCCCGCAAGTACCCCGGACCCAAGCCATGTAGGGCTTTATATGTTGTTACTAATACCTTGAATAGCCCAATCAAGGAACCATTAAGACCAGTCCCACCAACACTGACAGGGCAAGCCACTAGCATATAAATAAGAGTAAAACCCACTCCCGGTTAGCACCGATGAGGTTACCTAGTTTAGTAATGAAACATCTGCAATAAAATAACCAAGGGTGGAGAGCACAAAGGACCCTGCAAAGTACAAATTAAAAACTTATAATAAATATCATTTCAACTCTGGACAATCAGACCCCTTCAGGTTAGGTGGCATGCCCTGCATCAAAATTCTTTGCAATGGCACAGCTGTAATCCATTCCCATAATGACAATTGAAGGAATATAGGGACAGGGTATTCCAGAGTGATGGGACTACATTTAAGGGCTGTCATGTCCATGTTATATTCTGAAGGGGGATGATCTGCAGCCTGGCCTCCCACCTGGAATATAGTAGATGGGAAGAGTTTAGCTAGAACAGGTAGTCCTGAAGTTAACAAAGGTCCAAGCCGTGAACCACCTTGGATTAGATCTGGAAGGATACAGGCAGCCATTGCAACTCCAGTAGAAATGGTGTTACTCTAGTAAAGTGGTTCTTCCCCATCAGCTTATAGGCTGCGGCATTTGGTGTTGGCTGAAGCTTCTGAATCAAGGCAGCCTCATGTACAGCAAATTGCATTCATCTAAAATGTCCTTTGCATTCTAATTAAGGATCTTAGTAATATATATGCATCGGTAATAATTTAAAAATTAGCCTTTTAGTTGTTCTTACACCGATATTTATGGTCCTACATGGTGGAACTGTTTGGCCTTCAGGCCTACCATTAATATCTTAATGCAAGTTTAAACATATGCTTCATAAACAACAGTGAGATATCTTTGCACAGGAAACATTACTCTTAAATTACAAATGACTGTGCAAAACATACATATATATTTCAAAGAAGAAATATATGTTTTGTAATTTCTTACATTATAACACCTAGAAATTTTCTTGATTTTTTTATTAAATAAATGGTAATGAGGGCTTCAAACCTCAAGCATATTAAAATGGAGATATTCTGTGGAGAGTGTAAGCGGTAGTTCTTACCATGCCCTGGCCAACAACTACCTTTACTCAAGGATCATTTTGGAGACAGAATGTGGACTCGAGGGCAAGATCTGATCCATCTCTCATCTTAGATTGCCAATTCATCTTTCTGCTTTAGTCACCATCAGTCTACATCTTCCTTTGAATTGGCAACCGATGAGAGGAGCTGGGTTTGGTCTTGGTTGCAAATTTTTAATCTCAGATGTAAGATTAAAGTATGTTATTGTGTTTTTTACACAATCCCTATTCATTTAAACAGCTTTCAGGACCACGTTTTTTCCTCTCAACATGTTTTCTGATTAGATGTTCCATAAAAAGCTTTTCATGCCTCAGATCATAAAATCAATGTCCTTTCTTCACAGTATTTTTGGATGCAACAGCTCGTTAGAAAAGGTAAGGCTCTACATATGTCTAGCCCACAAAAGCTGAATGAATGAATGTATTGTGGTGATAGACTAAGCAAGGTTAAAAGTTCTAATACAACTAAGAAAAGGATATAAAAACCCTTTGAATTGTCTTAAGTTGTCTTAAGATTCAAAGGAACCTAGCTAACTTTCTCAGTAAAATGAAGAGAACAAATCCCTCAACTGGAATATGAGAATACCAAGAAATCTTTCTCTGATAGATATTACTCAATTTACATCCTACTTGAGTTGACATCATGTGATAGAGGAAGCCAATAAAAGTTTCAGTTAATATTTTCAGCGTAAAGTTTTAGAGATGCAAGGATTCCAATGGAAATTGTGTGCAAAATGAATTCTGCTTCCAACTCTAGAAGGAAAACATTACTCATTTAGTACAGGGGTGTCAAACACAAGGCCCATGGGGCACAGCCAGCCTACAACGTGGTTGGATCTGGCCCGTGGGGCTGTCCTGGAAAATGTAAGGGGCCGGCCCATGTTGCTTTGGTGCAGTCTACCCAAAGCGAAGAGGAAACATGCCAGCAATTTGGGGAGTGATGTCAAGCTGGCCATGCCCAACCAGTCAGCCAAGCCTGGTTGGCCACCTGAGGTCAACCACAGCCCTGAGGCGGCCTTCAGTGAAATTGAGTTTGACACCCTGATTTAGTGGGATTTTGTTGAAGCAGCACATTGGCATAGCAGGGGGAAACAAATTAAAGCAAGAATAAAATTTTATACTAGTTTTCTGAACAATTGGTGTTTATCATTTTTTTAATTTGAAAGATTACTGAAGGCTGGTACAGAACAAGTACCAGCCTTGCCTGTTGCTGTTGTCAGGTTGGAAATCTAAATCACTTGCTCACAGAGAATGGAATCCTCTTTAGGGTACAGCAAGACCCAAAGCCAATAAAGGAGAATATTTGTAGCTTGCAAATATTTGTAAATGAGGGGTCTTTGGTGCTCTCTGGGCTTGTACATGTTTCATTACCCAAATTAGGTAATATCATCAGTGCTAGTAGAACCCAAAGCCCCTTGAAAGAGAAATGCAGTTCACAAAATTTGATCCTTCTATGTCCAGATTTCTGAACAATGTCTTATGATCTTAAGGTGATACATCTGGCGATATGAGTATGTATGCTAGCTTGTTTCAAGAGCATCACATCACAGGAAAACGTTTACTACTTCTGGAAGAAGATGATTTGAAGGACATGGGAATTGTTTCCAAAGGACACATCATTCATTTGAAGGTACCTAAATTTGCAAACCTGGGGTGATCATCAAGCTATGAAAAAGAACAGCTTATTTCTACTATTAAATTCTAAAGCTGACAATCTATGACAAGTATAATTCCAGATTTATTAAAATAATAAAAATGACTACATACAAAACATATTATTTTATAAGATGCTGAGATTTCAAGCATGCATTTATGACCATTAATAAATATATCCATAAATAGCTTTCTTGTATTGTTTTGCACAAACAAGTGCAACTTCTTGTCACAAACTTCTGGTTATAAACTTTGATGTGTTGAGCATAGATACCATGAATAGGTAGTGACGATGAGGGAGAATGGGAAATGGTTGGAGTTCTTTACTCTTGCAAAAAAGAAAATGAAACGGAATCAAAAAAATTGTTCTCACAGCCCTATAGATAAGGAAAGAATTGCAAATACATGCAAAAACGTATGTGGGTGTGCAAACTGTAATCTTGATCACGTTTTAAAATCTATGGGGAAGCAAAGTGTTGGTGAATCAGAGTTCAAACACCAATCACTTTGGACAGTGTTATAAAACTACTTCTATTAAATGTCTGTAGACACCGTCCAGTAAGACCATAGCTTAATAGATAATGCCTGTCTTCAGCATCATCCATCTTATTTAACCAGGAGATTTGCCATGTTATTGTCTGCCTCTGAAACTACTTTCACTCAGAATCTGTACCACTCTGGCCTGGTCTGGCCATTTCTAAGATATTTGCACCTTGAAAAAGACTCAACCAGGTTTGGATGCTTGGCTCTGACAGCTAGTCACCATTGCAAAACTTCACCCGCCACTTAAGGCTGATCATGCAGAAATCCAAATAAATAAATGTATCTGCTCTCCAACGCCAACAAGTAAGATTGCTAAGCAACAGAACAAAATGGTGCTCTAGGAAAAGACTGTCCAGAAAGGGCTTTGTTGCCTCCCCACCCAAAGTTGAATATTTTATGAGATCTCTACATGAGAAATTGTATGCAACCATGACCTGTGTTTAACTTTTTATGTTCTTTCCTTTTTAGACTGCCATTGAGAAGCTATGTCAGGATTTCTGCAATATGTTTCATTTTCCACCCCTGATTAAGGTAAGTATAATGTGTCCTTGTGTGTATAATCACACTTGGCCAAATAAAGCATTCTATTTTGATTGAATAGGAAACACATGGGGAAAATGTATACTAATATTTGCTAATACTATCATCCAAATGTAAAAGCATACCTGGGCTTAACTATCTTGAGAAGAGCCTGCCTTTGGTTGTAGCTGTTGGAGAACTCTAAAACATTCTATGCTCTTGCTTTATTGGAAAGAAAATATCAATTACTGACAGAAAAGTAAGCAGTATTGATCCAGCTGGGCCAGAGAGTGCCAGGCTCATTGATCTAGACTGGAACCTAATATTACATAAATTTATTATTAAATTTTCATATAGCAACTTTTAGCAACGTTGTATCATTTACCAATTAAAAAATCAGCATTCATGCCCAGAATTCTGCATGGCTCTCTATCACCTACAATTCTCCCAGATTGTACTTTACTAGGTTCTTTTATAACACTAAGCCATAATACGGTCAATTTGATTCTGGCTGAATGCAGTGTGAATCCATCCATTCCAGTTTAGCATTCATTGTGAGCAATGTAATTTGCCTTGTTGAATAAGCAGTTCTTTTAAAAAAAAAAACCAACACCAAACCCGGTATTATAAACTGATATAGCCTTTTGATGATTCACTATGGTTGCATGATAGAAAAGCAAAATCACGCAACAGATCTCCCTCTCTCTTGCCATATGACTGGAAGTTTGGAGTCAATTGCAGTACTTTATGAATTATGACATACTGACTTTAGGGAGGAATTGCTTGAATCAGGTGAGGGATTCTTGCATTGCTAGCTTATAGTTCCAGGTTTTGACCATTTGATTCAATTGCTACCCACTGATATGGGTGCAGATGCAGCATACAATGTTTTGTATTACTTCTCAACTTTTTAAGACTTTTCATGGGAGACACACATAAAATTCCCTACAAGAAAAGGGGAAGATCAAGATTTAATGCATGAGATTGCCGCCAGGTGCACAATTCTGGATTTTCCTGTTGGGATTCCTGATCACATTTGACACCTCCCTTAAGAGATTTACAGGCTTGCTTTTAAAGCCTGAATATCACAACACTGTTTTTTATGCTCAGGATTAAAATTGAGCCAAACTGTGCAAAATGATGAAATAGTCAACTCAAATGACAGTACTGTCTTGAATCTAAAACAACAACAGACGTTTGAGGTCAACCAGAATAACTAATTGTTCTTTCTTGTGGCAGGATTCGGCCAGTGAAAATGAGGCCAGTGAGGTGAAAGTGCTGAATCTGGAGCTTGTTTTTGGCTACCATTTAAAACCTGGAAAGGGTCCTCAGGTAAACAAATGACGATTTCCTTTTGTTTATTTCCTTCTGAAGCAGAATTAACCTGTCCTTAAAATCTTCACAAGATACTTCTTTGCTGCAACACGACTCCTCTCTCTGTTCATTTCATGGTAAAAATGTAATCACAATGCAGCAAGGTACAACAATTGGAAATAGTTGTTATATCTAAAGTGAAGAACTGTCATTTAATGTTTATTTATTTATTTATTTATTTATTAATGGGACTTATATGCGCCCATCTCCAAGACTCGGGCGCTTACAATAAAAAACAAACACAATAAATATTTAAAAAAGAATTAAACTAATGGTCCCAATTAATACAAAACTTAAAACCAATTAAAATCTAAAACACCCCCATAGGTCACAGCCCGGATTGGTCAAATAACCAGGTCTTCAGGTCATGGCGGAAGGTGTGGAGGTCAGGGGCCAAGCGGAGCCCCAGGGGAAGTTGGTTCCAGAGTTCAGGGACCGCGACAGAGTAGGCACGTCGTCGGGGGACCGCCAGCCGGCATTGCCCGGCTGATGGGACCCCAAGGTAAAATAATTTCAAGCTATAGTTAAGGTTTTGATTTAAAGTCTTGATATATAAGCTAATATTAAATTGTAATTCTTATTACAGACTTAATATTTCACTGGACTACATAAGAAAAATAATTTTGTTTTCACATTGTGATACTAATCAGGGTTCTTAGATGTTGTTGTGATTTCTGAAACTACAGCATAATGCTTACATGCCATAATATGAGTCCACATCCCAAAGATATATATTTGGGGTGTTTTATCCCCAAAAGATGCAACATATATTGTACACAACTGCCATGAAATCTATAAGGAGCTCTCTTTTTTCATGCTTATTAAGAGATTTCACCTTATATATGTACTTAGACACAGAGTGAGAGGGAGGGAGGGACAGAGAGAGGAAGAAGTAATATGATTACAGGCCTTAAAATAAGAGATTATTCATTTATTATCTTTCACCTTGCTTACATGATCAGTTAATCTTTATAATACAACTTTAGCATTACAGGTAAACATGTTTACAGATAAAACCTTATTTAGCAACTATTTTGTTTAGTAACCACGCACAGTTACAACAGTGATGAAAAAGCAACTTGGTGACAAATCCTGGCATTTATTATCTTTATAGGTCAGTAAAGAAAAAGAAGGCAGCCATGGCTTCACTTAGCAATTGCCTCACTTAGCAACGACAAATGTTGGTCCCAGTTGTGGTTGTTAAATTAGAACTGCCTGTTCTGGAATTCTGAACTGCAAGAATGTATTTTGGAATGTTTGCTCCCAGAGCTTTAAATGATGTGTTTGGTTACATAACTATTAGAATAATCAAGTCTGATGATGCCAATTTTACTATTTCTGATTGTCTGGTGATGAGCAAATTAAGATCAAATCTATCAAGATCGACCTCAGCTGAGACATTTGCACCAGGAAACCTGGGATACATTCAATATATGCCAATCTGTGGTTAAAATTTTACATGGACAGGCACTTTAAGCTAAAGCAAAACTCTAACTTGAATTAATTTTGAAGGCTCAGATTTGCTGTTTGGATTATTCCTGCAGTAAGCCTTAAATCTGAATATTTAAGTTTTAGTGGTGATAAGAAGAATGTCTACAAAGGAAGAGTACCATGCAAGCTCTATCCATTCCTGAGTATATAAGATTTGGTCATGGTGGTAAATCCCTTAATAGGTTTTATGTCAGACTAACTTGTTTCAGGGAAGCTCAATTCATCCACTTTAACGAACAAAGCAGGTTTTATGAGACTGGTGTATGTGACTCCCTTTTTAGTGCATTTCCACTGATAGCTACTTGTATTTCTAGGCAAAATTCAAGGAATGAAAGCAAATTTGGTGTAATGATTAAGCTATTGGCCTTGAATTCAGGAAAGTACACGAGGGTGAATATAAATCTATAAATCAATGAATAAATAAATGATGAACCACAGACAGTAACTAAGCCTGCTTGAGACCAGTCTGTTTGAAAGACTCTGCAGGACTGAAGATTCAGTTCCAAAAAAAAGTATGCAGGAGCAGAAACACAGCAACTGTTTGCAACTTTTTAAAGTGATTGCATCTTTTTCCAGCATCACATAGATTCTGGGAAAAGACATGGCTTCTATAAAGTGTCACAGGCAATGTTTAAAGTGTTATGTTTTCACATTGTCTAAGAAGAATCATTTTGGAATTGAATTTGTAGAATTGCACAGTTCTATCTCTTATGATAGATTTTAATTATTCTATATTTAATTATGATCCTGTAGATTGTATTTTACCTGTATGATTGTTAGGCTCATTTTATACTGCTTTGGAGAGAGAGATGCACAAAATAAATCCAATAAACTGTTACTCCATTTATTCTCCTGGCTTCCCTTCAATTCTGTAAGGGATCATAGACTTATTCCTGGATTCTGCTGTACAGGCAATAGAAAATAATCAGATAACTTTGGAGCTAGGTTCTGAACAGTTGCTTGATTTATTGCCTCAGTTCCTAGATTTATGGAGAGAGGGGTAAGGGGAAAGAGGGAGAGAGGGAAGGAGAGGGAGGGAGGGAGAGAGGGGGAGAGAGAGAAATGAAATTATGTTTCAGCTTCCTTCCTATACAATTAGGCCATCTTCTACATGACAGAAAATAATGATGTAGAATGGTGCTAGCTTAAACATTCAAGTTCCTGTTTATTCAGTACTGTCTCAAACGGTTTGAGTCAAATCCTGACTGGAAAACATTTTGGGAAAACACCTCTACTAGTAACTTTAGTCCAATTCCCAATAAAATAAGAACATTCAGATTGAGAACTGAACACATTTACCTACAGCAAACATATATATGTGTGTGTGTGTTATATACAGTATATACAGTATATACACACACACATATATATATTCATTGAATCTACTGAAAGAGCAATAATAGTTCATTTCAGCCAATTATTGGGAATTCTGAGATTGGAGTCCAGTTTTGTTCTCCAGAATCTTTTCATTTGTAGGGGGAATTGTTTCAAAGGAGCCTGTCTGCTTGGAGTGGATGGGGGTGGGGCTTGAGGCAATAATTTGCTTACATTCTTCCAAATCCCTGCAACTTTACAGTTGCTTCCCTCGATCAACAGTATTTCCTGTTCAGCTAGAGAAACTTTTCATGACAGAGGAAGGAGGAGGAATCAGCGAAAAATTATGTCGAATGACCTTCTACCAGCTCTACCGGACATCTCTTGAGAATAATGGAGAAGACTGGATCCCACTCAATTCATTCTAACTGTAAAATCTACTCCAATGTAGAAGAACCATTCATAAAGGAACATTACAAAAATGTCTACCATGACAGCTTTACAAAGGAAAAAGAATAGCCTCAGAAGAGCATAGATCATCCTATTTTTCAGCAAATAGTTGAAACTATATTATTTTTAAATTGTTAACATTAGATAGTTTTAGGAAAAGAAATAATAATGAAGATAAATAAGATTTTTTTTAAATAAACAGTAGTTAGAACATTCTACATGATGAATTTATAGAGATCTCTACAAAGTATTTGAACCGAATAAAGACAAAACTTTGGCAACTTGAAAAGTGCATCTTTTAAACCCTTGATTTTAGAATAATAAAATGGGACTTTCTACACGATCATCTTAAATTAGGCACTCAAATTGTGAGCCCGTCATGATAATATCTCTATACAGTATAGCATCACCCTAACCTTCTAACTTTTGCTGTTCTTCACAGAAGCTGCATCCCTGCAAGCATTAAGATGCTACAGAAGCAGCCTGTGAGATTTTTAAATCTATCTTCTTGCAGTCACTTAAGCGATGGAAAATCCTGAAAATCATGGGTGTTTCTCTTTAAACAATACATTTCCTTCGTAGAATTTCTCCATCTAACCCACTGAAACCTGCTGTTTTAAAAGGGCTTGAGACACGCAGCTATTCCTAGCACCTAAAGAAGTCATTATTATGCACACATTCCACCTTACAATACTCAAAATAAAGAGAACAGCAAGCAAAGCATTTTTCTTTTATTTAAAAAAAATACAGCCTGTTTTAATTACATTCAAGGACTTAATTCTGCCATTCTCAGCCAAAATTGCATTAGATTTGGGATGCTTTCCTGCATCTGGTGAAAGTCCCTCTACTACAGAAAACCCCACAACTTAAATATACTGAGGCTTCACTCTATTTGTTTATTACTTTTAATGAAAATCTTTTCCCTAGCACTATTAAAAATGGGAATCAATAATAATAACAACAACCTGCTGTTTAGCAACCTTTTCCTGTATTGGTGAATACTTGGCAGCAGTCTCCCTCGACCCAAGACAGAGGCCATTGTTAAGGCTATAACACATTTACATATTTTGCAATAAAACATCAGTTATTTGCATTACTGTGTCAAGTTTTATTTGATTCTTTCACCTAAAAATGACTCATTTTCCTTTCTTGTATTTTTTTAAAAAGCCAAACTACTCTAAGCTTGTTTGAGAATAATCAAAAATTGCCCATTTAGCTAGAAGTCATTTTCTTTTCAAAAGGCAAATGTTATTTAATCTTTCAGCTGCTCATTGTGCCATCATAAATAGTTTCTTTTCAGCACAGTTGTGGGGACTGAAATGAGCCCACTAATTGCCTCCCATTTCGACTGACATGTGGTGGTTTAGTGGAAAGGGAGCACAGCAGGGAGAAGGAAATAGGAGCCTGAGAAAATGAGAGCTAATTATTTTCCCTGCCTCGTGTCAGGCTCTGTGTCAGCCTTGTTTTTACAAACTGGAAGGTTTAGCACTAAATAAAACAAACTGGCGTCATGTTTTTATGTACTGGCAGTGTCATGGAAGCAGCTGCACATCTCAAAAGACAATATAATGCCTGCGTTCGCATGGACACCATCTGACAGCCACCGTGAGCCACAGCTAATGAGGATATCGCAGTGGTGCCAAGTGAAAGGTGCTGAATTATGTATGATTCTTCATCAGGACGGCAAGCGTCCTGTACATCATTATGAGACATTGTTTTGCTGAAAGAGATTAAAACATTCTTAGTGCCAGACCCTGCAACCTAAACAGGCACTGAGAGGTTATTAATGGAATTTTGAGGGAGAGTTTCTTACAGATTTCTTTTGAGTTGTGGGGTTTTTTTTTAATCTCTTCTCTCTCTCTCTCTCTCCCTCTACACCCCCCCTCTCGTGGGACAAAGCAGTGGTGGGTCATGACATTATATATAAAGAAGAGAAGCAAATTAACCATACTTGTGTTCTCTCTTTTTAAAAATCTGGCATATAAAATGTAGTGTAGCAGCGTTCGCTTTAATGATAAATAACCCAGGTGCTAAGACTATAGATGCTCCTGTTCTTGTTGCCTTTAAAACAGCAGGCTTCGGCAACTGAGATGGCTGGTCAGAAAGAATGCAAGGAACAACTGGGGGTCCAAATTATTAATGTGCTGCTACTCTTACACCAACATCACCAGGCTTCCTTGTTTAGGGCCATATGCCTCTGAGGTTGTATTTTGCAATGCCCGTTTGCCAACAGTTCAATTCCTCCCCCCACTCCCCATGTATTTTTTTTAGCTTACCATAATATACACCTGAATTGTACTATCATGCCTTCTAAATAAAGGCTTCTGAAAGAACTCATTCCTCTTTCAAGTTATAAATGTACTGTAGCACAAACTATAGCAGAGTTCTGTGAACCTCGACTATGTTCATAGTAGAGTTCAGCATCTGGACAATGTTGCGGGTGGCCAACTTGTTAAAAAAAACCAACTGCTTTTAAAAAATGGGTTGTCACTATTTGACAGAGGCAAAATTAATACAGTGGCTACCCACAATCACCTGAGGAACCATGGAAAATCCATGGATTCTACTGGAAGGTCACCATACTCATGGCTGGGTGGTCATTTCCGAAACCTGAAAGAGAACTTCTCTCAGAAAAGTTTCTTCCTCTGGCAATGAAAATAAGAAGATTGCAATGATGATGATGATAATAATCCAAATAACTAATAATTTGCTGGCCTTTCTTGCCTCCACAATTTGCTGTTGGAGTTGGGCATCTCACTCTGATCAGGTTTGCCTTGTCTTGGAATTTTGTTTCCTTCTTGAGTCATCCTCCAAGAGCCATTTGCAAAATCTGCAGAATGATTGGATTCACCCCATGTGATTCAAAGCTTTTTTTTGCTTTTCAGTGGGAGTGTGCTTGTCTCACTTCTATAGGATGTATCCAGTTCTTTTGTATTTTAAAGAGCATCATTCTTACCCCCAGTGCTATGAGCTGCTCTTCAGAGCATTAAATCGCAGGATGAGGATTGGCGATTACAATGAGAGCGGCATACCCCTCCAAAATGATTCAGAAGTACTTCCAATCATGCATGAGCTATTCATTAAAGCAGCTTTGTCTTCCTCTGAGTTAGCCCAATAACTAGATGCCACTGCTTTAAGTACCTCTCAAATGAGTTGATTCTCAGCAGAGAGGTTCATATTCATGTAAGATCCAAAGCACTTCTTCCCAATATTTGTACAACATGTACAGTTCTACTTATACTAAATTCCTGAAATACAATTTATAGTAAATTCCTAAATATAAAATTAATAGGATATGATTGACATCAATGACCATAATAACCAGAGTCACCAGTTCAGTGAATTATGGAAGACTGGAACTCCCTGAAATGCAATTTAGTTATCAATATTGTAGTAATGAAATATTATTTGCAGTTATTTTTGTTAACCTAAATTTAAAAAAAAAATGGGGGAGGGGAGAGAGGAGAGAGAGAGAGAGATGAAAACTTACGTTTCACCTCCTTGAGTTATTTGTAAAAATAATAAAGCAGGATATAAGTAAACAAATAAATAAAAAAATAAATTAGGGACATGGAACCTTTATAATCTACTTTCCATTTATATAGAGTAGCAGTGTTTCCTATGGGATCATTATGTTTCAACCGCCAGAAGCTATTTTTTGCTGGATTAAAAAAATCATAATAACTGGACTTATCCACATTTACCATAATGTATTTGCATTCTTTAAACCTCTGGCAATATGCAGAAATGAGTATTTGGAATTGACCTCTTTTGGCCTATTAGAATTAGTCTTATGGACCAGCATAATGAGAAAAGCAAGAAAACGCATTGAAATCCAATCTTATACATACTTAAATGGGAGTAACTTTCAGTGGAATCAGAAGATTTGGCTTTTGAGATTGCACTGCAATACCTCGCTTTGCTTTGACTTGTGAGGACTTGCCATTTTCTCTTGTCGCATATTCAAAGAATTCTGTTAAATGTTCATTCCCCACCGTATTTTAACTTATCTTCAGTAGTTCCAGGAAAAGTAGTTCCTTTCTTCCTATGCTAAGAAGATTGTTGTGGTGATGCCATTTAATCCCATAACAAAACATCAGCTGTACTGTTGGTAGAACATCCATCATCTGCTAGCAATAGATGTGGAGAGTAAAGTTACATTTACCATTTAAAATGTGCTCCCCCCCCCACTGTATTCTATAGACCACCTTTTAAGATTATACCACTGTGTCAGAGAGGCATAGCCTTTCATTTTTTATACGCGAAGAGAATGAACAGAGAAACGTTTCTGTATTCATAAGTTAAAAATAGGCAGCAAGTCTAAAATGCATATAGTTAAATCTAATACATGTATTATACTGTTGATCCTATTCGGCAATATATCAAGCCATCAACACTGAAAAGCCCTGCTTTATACTGGCAGGATATTTTCATTTCATATCCCTGGAATATTTGTCCTTGGACTGACTCCATAAGAGGTAATGGGGCATTGCTAACTGGGGTCTAAGAGCTTTCTTTTGAGGGAAATGGAGTACCAAATCCCTCGGGTTGGGATTTTTTTTTCCAGGCAGCTCTGCAGCAATGCCTGATTAATTATCCTGACTATAGCAATCCGTGTTAAGATGGAATACAGAAGGGAGGCTGGAACATAAAATGGTGGGAGTGGGGCCGGGGGGGAGGCTGTATGTATGTGTTTGTGAAATTTTACATAATTAGCCTAGTTCAGTTGTGAACAAAACAAATCTGTGAATCTGTGGAAACAGAGTAGTTGACTTGCACGTCCTCTCTAGAAACTCAGGGGAATTACATCCAAATTAGCTAACTACAAATTGGGATTACAGGTAACCCATTCAGCAACCGTTTGAAGTTATAGTGGCACAGAACAAATGATACCTGTGCCCAGTCCCTAAAGTTACAGCCACTTGGGTGCTGGGCAAGCTGGTTACACTTACGACCACGCTATTCTCGCAGTGCTTTGGAAGGCCTCAAAGGCTTTTCTAAAGAGTTGCAAAAAATGCCATGAGCAATCTGGAGAATGGCCCAAATGGCCTTGGGAAGGTCTGGCATAGCCAGCAGCTGCCTGCATAGAGGCAAGGCCAGGCACACACCTCGTCAGCAGGGGGAGGAAGTTGGCGAAGGTCAATTGGGGACAGCAGAATCAGCAGAAAGAAGAGTGGTGGAAGCGGGTGGGGCTTTCAGTTGTGGCACTGGGGTGGCCGGCTGTGGCTTGGGGCTTGAGGCGTTATTCTTTGGTGGCAGTGGCAACATGAGGCAAAGTAGAGGCCTGAAGATGGTAGCAACTGGCTGAGACTACTGAAGGCCCCAGGCCTCTTTCTCAGCCCCAGTACTGTCACTGCTAGCAAAGAGTGCTGTGGTGTAGGGCAACCAAAAGGGCAAAGAGACAAGGGAAGTCAGGGATTTAAAAACAGAAATCACTAACAAATACTAGCTAGATTGTATGATGCAAGAAGGAATATACATCTGAAATTTAATACATCAAAGACCAGATAGTGTTTGAGACTGAAAATAAAGTGAATAATTGTAAGTCATATATAAGTGGCAGAAAATGGCTAAAGCAAGTACCTATTTGGTGCACCTTTAGGGAACATTACTAAAGATGGGAAAATGGATGAGAAGATTTAAGAGATGCATATACTGGTAGAAAAATGGTGAGCAGGATGCAAACAATAGCGGAGAAAGAATGTGTCAAAACAAATCAGAAATGGTTATGTACAGTATAACATCATATCTCTGGTCACAGACTTATTTGGAAATGGATAAGAGAAGAAACGTAACAGTATCTTGAATGCAGTGGGAATGGGAGCACTTTCAAAGGGTGGGAGCAAAGAAGAAATAAGTTCTCAAAAAACTCCCATCTGAAAGAATAGCATTGCTTAATGACTGTGGCATTTTCTTAATTACGATAATTTGGTTAACAACCATGAAAAATCTAAAAAAATAGAAAAACGGTCAGATGAATGTCTCAACTTAGAACCACAACAATTTATGACTGGATTTTTGATCCCAATTGTGCCCATATGATGAGGACTACCTCTCAATATTTCCTTTTCCAGTCTTATTGTGAACCTTAATTTCTTTGGCTTGCCAATGTCTATTTTTTGGGGGCACTTTGTATAACATGGCTTATCCTAAAAGTGAGAGTAGTATATATGTATGTAAAAAAGTAACTGAACACTGATTATTTCAGAAATTCCCAAACATAGATTGTTCTTGCTCTCTAGGGAAGCACATTTCCAGTATAAGGATTTTAATTTGGTGCTTAAAACTTATTTTTCGGAGTCTTGCTTCTTCCATTTTTCTTCCTGCCCCACAGCACCAGGATATTACAAGAGAGTCCAAATTCCATCCCTCACTTATTTATACATAAATTTGTATAGCCTTCTACCTCACAAAAAAAGTGACTATAGGCGG
Source organism: Naja naja (assembly GCA_009733165.1). NCBI lineage: Eukaryota > Metazoa > Chordata > Lepidosauria > Squamata > Elapidae > Naja > Naja naja. The sequence continues at coordinate 207,789,655 of CM019148.1, read as the reverse complement.
CCCAGAACAAGTAACAAGATTAAAATATCACCATTATTAAAATATTAAAAAGAAGAGAGTGGATGTTAACTACAACAATGGAGCTATTTTGGAATGTTACTAGTTCCCTGGGACCTCCAGACCTGATGGCATTTTGGGTTTTGTACCTTTCAGTGGAAGAGAAACACACTTGGGAAATGATGTTGTAGCCACTTGTGCTACTCCAGAGACCAGCCAACAGTAGTTCAGCTTAAAACTACATCAAACTAGCAAAGTAGATTGCTTCTTCTCATGTGACAGAAACTCAAATAACTTTTGCTTTTCAGGCTACTTTTTAATTGTTTCAACATCATCGAAGTTCAACTCTATGAATATACTTATTCATAAAAATGTATATAAATACTAATATGGGAGCGATGGCTGGGGAGACAGGAGAAGCAGCTTTCTATTCATAGCAGAACCCATTGCAACTTAATATTTTGTATTTTCTTTCCAAAACTAGGATTGCAAATGGAAAATGTATATGGAAGTGGATGGGGATGAGATTGCAATAACTTACATAAAAGACGTGACATTTAACACTAATCTACCTGATGTCGAGATTCTAAAAATGACAAAGGTAAGTTTGTAGTTATGGCAATGTTTATGGAGACTCTGTCATCCAGGTCATGGTTGTCCCAAAGGTGCTTTTTCAACAGGCAACTGGACTTTCTGGGACAGGTTCTGTGGTGTGGGGTTTTTCGATGGACTACAAGGGGCATGGATTTGCATGCTGCCTGCATCCCATGGATGGGGCTTCACTTGTTTGCATGGTCTTGTTGCTGGTGCCAGTCCATGGACCAGGAGTTGGGGACCCTTGCTTTAAAGTACATTCTTCAGGGAGTCCAATACACTGAAAATACAATGTTTTGATCAATCAACAACAATCTCAAATCTGAGATTGATGCATTAATACATTTTAATGTTTTAAAATATTGGTCACCTGGACCAGCCTGTAACATTCAGTGTCTTGTCCTTGGACAAAAATCTTATTGCAAACCACAGAAACTGACTAGGAGCGGCATGAATATAAAAATTGCCCCAGAAAAAAAGTGTACAAATTACAAGGGCCAAACACACAAACACGCACACAATGTAAAGAATTTGATGAAGCTAGCTAAGAAGGTATTTCACACTCTGCTCCAATATTTTGTTTTTAGGAGGTAAGAAGAACGTTGCATGGTTGCAGGTGGAGTAGCATTTAGTTATTCAGTTAATTATAATACAGTTTTTTCACAATAAACCCCGGCTGCGATATAGAGAGGAGATAAACTGTATTCATGCACTGTTTTTTTCACACTCCTGCTACAGCCACCTGTGTCCCCCTTAAAAGCTGCACCTGAAAATCCAAAGATTTCCCTCTAAATGACACAAGCTGCCTTACATTCAAGTCATACCTGATCCAGGCTTTTATATTATCTGGAAACATCTGGAAATGTCATGATTTTTATGACACCAGATATGTATGGATTCAAATCATGTCAAAATCCTCCTGCCAGATCTGGTCTTTAAAAGAGATCGTGGGATCTGTCAGTCAGTGATATTAAAGCCAAGGGGAAAGTCTTATGGAAGAACAACCTCAGCTTGAGGCACAGTAACAGATACAAAGCTAACCAGCAGAATCATAACAAATAATTTTGGAGGAATTAGGTAACTCTGTTGCTGCAATTTAAACACCATGGATGGCCTGGTTGTGGGGGCCCTGAGGTAAGCTGGTGGAGGACACGTGGGACAGCTCCAACTCACCTCACCTCATGTTGGTGGCACTGCGAGCAACCAGATGGAATGGGCGGGCGGCCACCTGCCCAGGCACTTAAGTAGGACTTATTTTAGAGGTAGGCTTATATTAGGCACATGCATAAAAACATGCTAGGGCTTAATTTCAGGGAAACAGGGAGTATGTATTTATCAAAAGTGTCTTCAGGATCAGGGATGAGCAACTAAGCTATTAGTTCAAAATTCTCTTCAGAGCTTGCTCTCTCCCGGTCATGCAGGGAAAAGAGATTGGTGGTGGTGGTGGTGGGGAGATGTTCCTGTTGACTTCAAGTTCTAACCCCGTAGGTGGCTTGCTTCAAATCTGAGCACCATTTAACTTCAACAGGGTACTTTTAAGGCTAGCTATTCCTCTAGAGTTAAAAAGCTCCCCATCCCAGCTCTGTCTGATCCTCTCCAGAGGTATTTTTCTGGCTCACCAGAGTGATACTAAGGGGGCAGGAATCTGAGAAAGAGATGTATGATCTAAAGCCAAAGCAGGGGTATCTGACACATCCCAATGATTCAAAAATGAAATGCAAGAGGTGTTTCATAGCATACAAGGATATAAGCCCAACATCCCTTTAAAGCAGCTACATCTTTCTTTGGATTTCTGTAGGAAGTGGCCAGAGTTGATTCCTCTTTTTAAAAAAAATATGGCTGCTTTAAAGAGGTGGTATGCTTGTTCTCTGGCATGTTTGGGAACCATCTCTTCCAAATCATTTTTGAAGCATGCAGAGCTCTGCTAATTAGTAGAATTTCCCTTCTGAATATTCATAACCCTTTAGAGTGAGAAATTGGGAGGGGATTCAGCTTGGTCAAATTTAGATTCAAACAGAAAATTAGAGCCCATTTCTTTTATATGTGGAAATTACAGCCTAACAGTGATGGTAAATTAGATCATAACCTTTGTAGAAATTTTCCACTTTTTAAATGTATATTTTTAAAATTTATTATATATTTATTTTATTGCTTGGACTTGTGATGCCGCTCTATCTCCCGAAGGACTCAGGGCGGCTCACATCATAAAACCCCACAATACAAAATTTAAAATTCGTTAAAAAGTTATTAAACCCAAGCCAAACAATATCTAAAAACCCACAAAAGACATTACATTTAAAACATCTAAAAAACCACCCTCCTCAGTCCAGGCCGGCTTGTTCAAATAACCACATCTTCAGGCCGCGGCGGAAGGCACGGAGATCAGGGGCCAACCACAGCTCCAGGGGCAACTGATTCCACAGGGTGGGCGCTCCCACAGAGAAGGCCCTACTCCTGGGGGTCGCCAGCCGACATTGTCTGGCCAACGGCACCCCAAGGAGGCCCTGTCTGTGGGAGCGCACAGGGTGATGGGCAGTCGATGCTGGCAAGAGACGTTCCCGCAAGTACCCTGGCCCCAAGCCATGTAGGGCTTTATAGGTAAGTACCAGCACCTTGAATCTCACTCGGAGGGCAACCGGCAACCAATGCAGTTAGCGCAGGAGAGGTGTAATATGGGAGTAAAATGTATATGTTTTAACAGAGGTCAGACATGTAAAAGTCCTCGGGTAAATAAAACAACAGCCCCTCCAAAGTGGGAGGAGCAAGGCAAAGGATACCTATAAATGTTGTGGTTTTTTTTCTTGCAGCCTCCATTTGTGATGGAGAAATGGATTGTGGGGATAGGAAAAGATCAGACTGTCGAGTGCACAGTGACTTACGAGGTTAGTGTTTGAAGAAAAATAAAAGCAAGTCACTCATTCTGCCAGCATGATTGCACAACGAGGAACCTCCATTTTTAAATTTTAGGGCTCACTTTTGTAAAGGTCTGTAATTACTTTTAAATGACCAATTTCCTATAAATCTGAATGCTGTAAATTGCGTTCAGACTGCTCACTGGGAAAACTTGATCAGGTAAGTTTTTAAAAGTTTCTTTTCTCTTTTTTCCTTTGAGTAACAGTTGGGGTAGGTAACATTTGCTGAAGGGCTCACCTTTCTTATCTTTTTGACACACCGCTAATTAGCAGGCTAGAGATACAACAGGAGAAGGGAAGGGGCAAGAAGGAAAATGTAAAATTAAAAATTGAACCAATTTAGCAACATACAACAGAGAGGGAATTAGTCTTTGTATGAGTAGGGTTTTGAATATTTACCAAAAAATGGTGTTTCATAAAGACCAATGGGATACTTCACACTGAGGTTAATAATTGAAACCTCAGCTCTATCTGCCACAAGGATTCAAGCAGTGAGAGAGGCTGACAGGGAAATTCTGGCCTTGCGTGCCTCAGAAGTGGAGAAGAGCCATTCTCTGTGAACTGGGAAAACAACCCTGGGCTCCTTTCAGACTGCAGCCTCCTCACAGGAATTAGAGACTGGCAGCAAGTTTAAAGGGATGTTGCCACAAGCAGATCCCAGCAACCAGAAATCCTTAGTGACTTCTTCCTCTTGCAGGAGAAAACATTATTGATTTGAAGCGCCATAACTACTACTAAATGGTTCTATTAAAACCCAATAGTTAAAAGAGTGTCCATTACTGCTGAGGTGAGAGGGCACAAAGAATAATAATAATAATATTAATAATAATAATGTGCTATTGTGTTCCTTGTATAAAGAAGTGAACATTTTTCTAGGTGGGGGTTGATATTACAGATAGTCCTCGACTTACAACACTTCATTTAGTGACCAAAGTTACAACGGCACTGAAAAAAGTGACTTACGGCCATTTTTCACACTTATGACCTTTGTGCATCCCCATGATCATGTGATGAAAATCCAGATGCTTGGCAACTAGTTCATACTTATGACCGTTGCTTTGTCCCAAGGTTATGTGATCACCTTTTGCGACCTTCTGACAAATAAAATAAATGGGGAAGCCAGATTCACTTAACAACCATCTTTGCTAACTTATCAACTGCAGTGATTCACTTAACAACTGTGACAATAGAGGTCGTAAAATGGGGCAAAACTCACTTAACAAATGTCTCACTTAAGAAGAGAAATTTTGGGCTCAATTGTGGTCGTATGTTGAGGGCTACCTGTACTACCCGTTTCAGAATCAGACACTGAAAATCTGGACCAATTGGGCCTGTTCTTGTTCTGAAGAAAGCTTGTTTTTCTCTCTTGGATAGGCTGATGTCCACACTCCCAAATCTACCAAACACATCCAGCAACTGCAGTGGAGCCAGGTGAAACTGCAGGATGAAGTAAAATCAGTACAGCTGAAAATACAGACTTCTCTCCCAAATGTGGAAGGGGACCCTCGGAGCAGATCCAATTCCAGTAAGTCAACTGAGGCACTGTTTGGAGAAAGAGCATATGCCGGAGAAACAAAACCTTTTCACAAACTGGCATGTCCCCAAAAGCCAGACTTGCTAAGAGGGAAAGGGTCTCTCTAAAGCAGTGTTTCTCAACCCCAGGGGAATTCTGGGAGTTGAAGTCCACACTTCTTAAAGTTGCTGAGGTTGAGAAACTATGATCTCTAAAGTAACCCCATTGGCCGCTAGGTGGGGGACTGGAGGGTCAAAGGAAACTCTAAGACTTCACTCTAATGTTGAACACTGCTTTAAATCAGAAAGCTACATTTCTGAATGTAAAAGGCTGCCCTGAAATCACCATCCATTTTGTACTCTCAAACTGTGTGGAAGTAAAATTTGGGGTCTCTTTGTTTCGTTGTTAGGAGATGGGAATTTTTTTTAAGGAACCCACAGGATGTAGATAATTAAGAAACCCATTTTACCTCCTAAAATTCCTAAGTACTCCTCCTCCCACACCCCTGGACCAGGTCAAGCTGACTTCTGAAGTGAACATCTTGTCATGCTGCACATAGAGGGGAACAGGCCTTGAACAAAACAGAATTGGTCTTTTACAATCCCTGGCTAAGGATACTACTGTACATTCACACCTACATCTAAAACTCTGTCTCTCTTTTGCCTTTAACCATCCATACTTTAGTCATGATCTTAAATTGGATTATGGTATATTTTTATTAATTTCCTGAAGTTGCATTTTATTTTGCGCCTAAAATCCTCATCTTCCAATCTGCTGTATTTCTTACTGTTTTTTTAAAATTCATATTTATATGCCGCCCTTCTCTGGAGACTCAGGGCAGCTTACAATTTTTGGAGCACAACCCAATGTGCTCAGCAATAGCCTTTATTCCATTGTATATGCCTGCTTGTTACTAGGGCTTTTTGGCCCCCCCAAGTGGCATTTTTACAAAGTCAGCTTATTGCCCCCAACAATCCTGGGTTCTCAATTTACCTACCCTGGGAGGATGGAAGGCTGAGTCAACCTTGAGCCTGGTGGGATTCGAGCCTGCAATAATTGCAGGCAGCTGGAACTAAGTGCTAGGCATTTAACAGCCTGCACCACCAAGGCTCTTGTTTGAAGTAAGAATAACCAATACAGCTAATATATTTGTAGTACCCAAATGTTCGGAGTCTAATGCAGTGCTTTTTTAACCTTTTTATCTTAAGCTCCACCTATCACTCATTCAAAGGGTCTGCAGTTCATCAGGAGAAAAAAAAACCCTTTGCTTTTGCAGAGGGCATTTAATATTTATTATGTTTATCTGTCACTTTCATTTTTTAAAACTCAAGGAGACGTACCTAATATTCCTTCCTCGTCCTATTTTCCCCACAACAGCAACCCTGTGAGATGGGTTGAGAGAGAAGGACTGGCCCAAAGTCACCCAGACAGTTTTCATGCCTAACAGAGGCCCAGAAATCATAGCCTTCTTGTTTATAACATCTTAACAGTTCTGGCTCTCATTTATACAGAAAGAGACATTCTGTTAATTATGTCTTATTATTTTCAGTAAGTTTTAAAGATGCAATTAAAGTTGTAATGACTTGTGTCCCACTTGGAGTACTTCTGAATTGCACCTGTATCATCAGTTTTGAACCAAAGGATACTGATGAAAGATGTCAACTCTAAAGATCTATGATGTGCTGTTTGCTTGGGGGGTGGGGGTGGGAGGGTTGTGTTGGGAGTATGTGTAGTTAACAGAAAATCTGTCTAATCAGTGAGGTGGTTGAAGTTACATTGCAAATCTCTGCAATTAAAATCATCATAACATCATCTGAAGAAGAGAGTTCAACTGTAGAAACATTACACCTGAAGATGCACTTTCAGATAGGGAGTTAATATACTTTTTATGTGCATGCGTGCCTTCCAGTCAGTCCTGACTCTGGGCAATTGCCTGGACAAGTCCCTGAAAATGTACTTGGCAAGATTTTTGGAAGTGGTTTGCCTCTGCTTTCTTCTTAGTTCAGGGGGAGAGTGACTGGCTCATTATTATTAACATTCAAAGTCCTATATGGCTTGGGTCTGGGGTATTTGCGGGAGCGTTTCCTGCTGACATCGAATGCCGATCGCCCTGTGCGTGCGCACAGACGGGGACTCCTTGGGGTGCTGTCCGCAAGACAGTGTCGGCTGGCGGTGCCCCGGGGTAGGGCCTATTCTGTAGCGGCTCCCACCTTGTGGAACCAACTACCCTTGGAGCTCCATTTGGCTTCTGATCTCCGCTCCTTCTGCCGCGATCTAAAAACCTGGCTGTTTGAGCAGGCCGGGCTGGACTGATTTTTTGGGGGCGTGGTGTTTTAAATTGGGTTTTAGTTGTTTGGGTTTAATTGTTTTTTAAATTATTTATTGTTCGTATTTTAGTTGTGAGCCGCCCCGAGTCCTTCGGGAGAGGGGGTGGCATACAAGTCCAAATAAAATAAAAATAAAATAAAATAAAGTCATCCAGCTGGCTTCATGCCTAAAGTGGGACTGAAGCTCACCATCTCTCAATTTCTAGCCTTGGTGCCTTTAATTGCTCCATTGGAGATTGCAATGAAGAGTCAATCCATTATGTCTCCCGGAGCAAATTAATGACTCCAGCAGCTACAGCTATCAAAGGGGTAATATCAGGATCCTAGCAGATCTCTTGTGACTACTTGGGATTAAAGTTGATGGTGCCTTTTGTTTCATTCCAGGTATTGACTGCCAGTGGATGAATGCACTGAAAATGCACCGTGTGACCAGCAGCCCTTCTCTCCAACATTCCCGCCCCCACAGTCCCAACAACTTAACCCATTTTTTACCCTACCTTCAGAATCAAGACACTTATGCAGCTGCTGTGAGGCGGACTTCAGTGCCCACTACCTATCATATTACCCCGCTCATTCAGTCCAGAAGCTCATCACCAACAACCTATTTATCGTCTTTACATCTGAATTCCAAGGGAAGCAGCAGCTCCAGTGCAACTTCGACGTCAGACAGTCCATCGGAAAGGGGCAGCTCCAAAACCAGAAACAGAAATAACTACCATAGCAGCGTCTCTCCTGGAGGGGTGGCAGCTGGAAAGCGTTTGGTAAGAAACCCAACTGCTCCAGGGACACTGAGAAATGCTGGGAAATATTCTAGATCTTCCCAGTCAACCTTCAATCAATATCAACATCTGCCAAGGACGCATGAGAGAAAACACCCTCATTATCCGCAGCAGCACAAATCGATACCAGGGATGCCCTTGAAAACTGAAACAGAAGAAGAAGAAGAAGAAAGCAAAGTCAGCGAAGGTGGATGGGTGAAAGTCAATTATTCAAAGAAATCTTACCGACATACTGTTGGCAAACAAAACAAAGAGAAAGCGAAAGGAACTGGAACACTTCAGAGAAAATCCCATTGATGCTTTTTCAGAAATAGGTTTTGTTTTTTATTGCACAGAACACTGATTTTTTCCACAGAGAAGGTTTGAAACTGTTCTTAAAACAACTGACGACGAATGTGAGAATGGGCAAGAGAAATAGCTTGGGAGGAATGACATTAGCACAAACTTGGGTTCTGTTAGAGGCTTGTTTAGCACATTATAAGCCTGATACAGTCTTCTCCTTGAATCAAAGCACAAGATGTCAATTCTCCCTTTCCCATGAAACAACACTGCCAAAGCATCTGACAGCAGCTGAATAGTGTTCCTAGGCATTAAGCAAGTTATTTTAGGGGCCAAGTAGGATTAAGGACCCTGCCCACACATCTGGTGTCTGAGACTCCACCAAAATGGTAGAGCTAATCAGGTGCAAAAGGTTCTGTTTTTTTAGTGTGCCTACTTTTAATCAGGTACTTTTTACTTAAGTCTAGTATTTCCATTAGCATGATATTCTAATTCACCGTGCTTTGTTATTTCCGTTACTCTGATCCAATATTGATATACGGACAAAAAAAAGTGCTGCTTAAACCTATGAATGAAGAATGACTGCAAAAATTATCCTATTTTGAGCGCTTGAGGTTGTTTAATGAATTATTTTGGCTTGATTTTGTAGCAGCACCTTCAAGCTACTACATCAATCCTCCATTTAGCGATAAGCTCCGATCTGCTTCCATTGGAATTATTCTAATGGTTTAGCTTTTACAAAGAAGCAAAATAATATAAGAAAAAAAGGCCCAATTATTTTTGGTACAACTATTTATTAACATAAGGTAAAGGTCTTATTCATGCTATTTAACTATACTCTGTGTGTTGTCTTTAAGTAATAAAAGGAAATGTAATACTTATTTGTATGCAGCATTTTGCAATTCCAATGAAATTGAATATTTGTTTTTCTTGGACATACCTGCAAAAAAAAGCAAATTCCAGTGGGATTTTCTTTGAAATAAAGAATTAGGTGATATTTAAAATTACCTCATTTCTCCAATTGTAATTTTCAGAAAAATAATGATATCGTATTAAATTCTATTTAGATAAATAAAACCTAACTCCTAACTTAACCTTCCCTTTTGAATTATAAGGGAAGGAAAAGGTTTTTTTAAAGTGTTGTTCAAAAGGAATTTGATATTTAGCTGAGGAAATAAGGAATAAGTGTATCTTATTTAAGATATCTTTTCCACTTCTTCATATACTAGCAGATTTTTAACAATAGCAAAGTAAACCATGTCAGCCAGCTGTAAAACTAGAGGTCGTTTCCCATTCAAGGAGCTATTTCTTTGATTGGCTCAGGTCTCTCCTATTTCTAGGAAGAAGAGTGGTTTCCTAGGGGTAGTGCAGGTGCTCCCTATTTGTTCAGCAAATTATTGGAGGAGAGCTTTATGGATGTATTTATTTATTTACTAGATGTATATGGCCGTTCCCTCTCACATAGGCAACTCTATGCAGCTAACACAATAAAAATATCAATACAATAAGGATAAATATATTATACAAAGCAAAAGAAGAATGTCCATCAAGTGCAAAGCAGTCAATAACAAAGAGATTCAACTGACAGGCTCAACCCCCACCCAACCCCCACTTGAGAGAAAAAGCTGTGTCTTAAGGGTTTTATGAAAGGCTAGCAGGGTTGGGGACAATCTAATCAACACTGGACAAAAGGTCTCCTGGCTATGGCTGCCACTTGTTCCTTGAACAGGAGCTGTGAGATTAGGAAGACCCCAAAACTGTGCACTGATTTTTGACAGTGCAACTCCATCCAGAACTAAAGATGGAAAAATATTTTTAGATCCAGCAGGCCCTAAAACCTGGATAGATTTGAAACCTGTTCTTCCCCATCCAGTCATCCAAAACCTCTAGCTACAAAGACAGAATATTCACAGCATTACTTGGGCAGCCCAAGACCAAAGGTATACAATTGGGTATCACCAGCCTTCTGATGTTACTTCACCCTGCATCTCTGAATGACCTCATCCAGAATCTTCATGTAAATGTTATAAAGAAATGTGGGGAGAATGTCAAACCCTGAAGAACCCTGCAAAAAGGGGACATGGACTTGATCTCTCCCCAACCCATTAATATTGACTGGAACTTATTCCAGAGGAGTAGAACCTGCAAGGCCATGTCCCCTGAAGGATACCATGACTAATAGTACTGAAAGCTGCAGAGAGAACAGGAAGAGTCAAGATGGCTACACTAACCCCACTTATTATTTATCACATTTCTACTCTGCCCATCTCACCTAAGTGACTCTTAGCCCTTGCAAGTTCTGTTTGTTGTCTTTGAATTCATGAAGCTCCGAACTAATGAAAAAGCAGATTTAGGGTTGAAAGAAAAGAGAGGGAGAAACAATTATAAATAATTGAAATACAGCTGAGCATTGCGTTTATGTGTTGGGGCAGCTACCTTCAGAATGTATAAACTCACCGAGGTTGATTATCAAAATGTCCAAACCAATTCCAGGCTTTCAGGGCACAAAGAACACATTTTACTCCCTGTGGGTTAAGCTCCAATTCCTGTTCTTCGATTTTACTACACTCACTACTTCCAGCAATATGGTGGTGCTCGACGCAAGCAGTTGGCCACCACAAAGAGAGAGGCAGATCCCTCTCAAACCTCTAGTAGGTGTATTTGTGTCAAGGGATGAGATGAGAATAAGGTAAGATTTTGGCAACCCTCATTTGCAGCCTTCTCCTCACCTACACAACATCTAGGCTGCAGTCAATACTAAAAGAAAGAGGAACAGTGAAATTAATGTATGCTGCAGTAGGTTAAGTGGGCGGATGTTTGCAGCATCTTAATTAGTGAACAGGCATGCTTTACTTGGCTGCTTTCACTCAAGAATCTAAATATGGATAAAGGGGCAGAAAGAACATGTCTACTTAGCACAAATGTGAAGTCCCTCCATCACTGCACTGCCAAAATGATCAGCACTGCCCCTGGCTGGCTGTTACCTTAAGCACTGCAACATTCTATAACCAAAGATCAAGCGAGTTTAAATGTCATACCAAACATAAATAGTTGTGGTTTCATTTAATCTACAGCAAAAAGATTAGAATTCCTGATATCTGTAATCCATCTTCTTTGCTGGCTTAGTGTGGTAGCATTGTTTGCACCTTTGTATTTTAAGAAAACCTCCCATTTCATTATTTTTGTTCTGTTTTTTACTGTTATAGCCTAAAATGGCAACTTCTCACTGCCTGGGAATTGATGCCTTGTAGCACAGTCAAGCTAATTAATATGCAGACTATTATGTCAATAAATCCACTTTCCCACAAGAGAGTGGTTGCGTGAATTTTCATCCCTAGCAAATTCCTCCAATATACCTGACCATATTTGGTGATCATCAGGAGTGTGATCAGGTAGCATCCTTGGAGAAGAGATCAAAACCTCCATCCAATGACCATTATCTGGCAACTTACTGAGCTGATTTAATGAGGTGAAGTTACTCAGAAAGATTCTGTTCTTCCATTTCCTCCTGTGAGAAATCACTCAAAATAATGACTTCTACAGGTTGCTCTTCTTAGAACAATTATTCTTTCTAACTCCACAGAGGCTGCAGTGAATGAAATTGTATCTCCTCATCTCTATGTGTTCTATAAATTCACTCCTAAGGAATACTGAATTTAGATTTAAGAAGCTACAAGGATTTATTTATTTTTAAACTATGGCCTTTGAAGTAATTATTTTTAGATAAGTAAATGTGTATTTAGCTTTATAATTATGAGAGGGGGAAATCATAGGAGCATTTTACAAGAATGATCTTTTTTGAAATCTGATTTAATTTTCTATGAAGTATATTGTCTTCTTTTTCATTTCCTGATGATCTATAAAAATCCAAGAAACAAACAATTCAAATCAATTTGTTGCAAGACACTGATAAGTGATGTTATGGAAATAAAGTTATGTGGCGCGCCTTGTTAGAAAAACCCTCTCACACTTGGAGAGTGAATATGAGGGATTAATGTCTTGGTTATTTAAGACTTAATTCTTCCTGCATATAACTTGCCACTGAAAAACTTGATGACAAGACTCTGTAGTTAGTAGCCAGGCACTTCTTCCAGTGGCTACAACCATAGTTGTAATTTGCAGTGATACACTTTTATGCCTGAGCGGGAGACAAAGAGTAATGGTGTTGTGGATTCAGACTGAAGAAAGAGCACAACACTGAGGAGAATCATATCTCTTGCAATGATTCTTGGGTATCTGCTTTATGAGAAAGAGAGACCCAATGGAACAATGAAAGAACAAAGATTTTTATAGAAGGTAGGAAATCTCAGGGATCTGATGGACTGCCCAGTTTGGGGAAGCTAGGCAGGTCCTTGTCTTTGTAGCTGGGGTGAGTTCTGCTGTTAGACCGAACAGCTCTTTCAGGAGGGTCAACAGAGCTGGGAAATATCCATTGTAAAGGAAATGGAATCTTGAGGACATCAGCTGGTGGAAGAAGGAAGGTTAGGGTTTTGCAACTATTTATTCTGGTGCAGTTCCTTAAGAAGGCTGCCTCGTCCTGAGGTCTGAGCTGATGGGGAGACTTTCTATGCTTTGGTTGAGAGGGATTTCCTTGTCCAGGGCAAGGAAAGTCAATATGATTGGATTGGACAAATAGAGAAACTGGATTTGACCCTGATCACATCTAAAAGTTGAGAGGCGGGGGCTAGAAAAGAGCGCAAATTCCATTTTGTTTGTAAGATTTCTCAATTATGATAGTTCACTTGAACCCAGAGGCCAGGAAGTGAGAAATGGCAAAGCTTTATGACTTGAGCTGTGCCATGCCACAATTAAGCCAGAGACAATCAACTGAATTCTCCAAGGAACATGATGTAGGCAAGGACAGAGAGGCCCAAAGAAGTAAACTAATCAAGTGGTAACTAACTATAGGTGGTTTGATAACCACAGAGCCATACAATCATGTCTTTTAGGTCAGAAGTCCCCAACCCATGGGCTACAGCCCACTACTGGGCCGTGAGCTATTCAGAACCAGGCCGCCCAAAGCGGTGGGCAAGTGCACACACACATCCCCACTTGCGCAGTGTGTGAGTGCACATACACAGGCTCCATTTGCATGAGCAGTGGCCGAGTGTGCCCACCACTCATGCAAATGGAGCTGTGCGTGCGAGAGAGCACTTGTCTGCTGCTCGCATGAAACCATCCCCTCCCCACCCCTGGAAAGCCAGAAAGGGGTTGAATTACAGTATTTATCACTTTATTTTCATTTTCCAAAAATCCCATTGATTGATTGATTGATTGATTGATTGGATTTCTAAGCTGCCCCATCTCCCTAAGGACTCGGGGCGGCGTTCAATAAAAACAATACAATATACAATTAAAAAGAGATTAAATCCAATCAGAAACCCAATTATAATCTAAAACACTAAAAACAGTCATTAAAACTCCCACACACACACCCTCAGTTCAGGTCAGTGAGTTGGAACGTTTTAGGCCCTGGTGGAAAGAGCGGAGGTCAGGGGCCACCCGAAGCTCCAGGGGCAGTTGGTTCCATAGGGTGGGTGCTCCCACAGAGAAGGCCCTACTCCCAGGGGTCGCCAGCCGACATTGGCTGACGGAACCCTGAGGAGGCCCTGTCTGTGAGAGCGCACAGGACGATGGGAAACAGTCGCTGGCAGCAGGGTCTCCCATATCCAGGTCCTAAGCCATGAAGGGCTTTATAGGTCAAAACCAGCACCCTGAATCTTTTACACAAAGCTTGCCATTTCTCACTTCCCAGCCTCTGGGCTCAAGTGAACCATCGTAATTGAGAAAATAAATCTTACAAACAAAATGAAAATTGCATCCTTTTCTACTCCTCTCTCAACTTTTAGACATGATCAGGGTCAAACCCAGTTTCTCTCTTTGTCTAATCCTATCAGACTCAAATTGACCTTCCTTGACATTTCTCTTTCCAGTGCACCTTTGCAGATATTCAAATATTTCTATAGAGGTTGGGATTTGGGAGGAGCAAGTCAAATTGTTACAATGCAAACTCCCCCACTTACTGTATATGCTTGAGGCTTTGAAATGCTGTTACAAGAAGGTGGAGTATGCATTGTGATGTCATCATGTGTGATGACCCGGGTGTGGCACAAAGGCAACACAGTCAAATAATCAATAGGAGTCCCTTTATTAGCTCCAACTTTGCCCCCAATGTCTTGGTTACCTTCTGGCTGGAGAAAAACTCTCCCAGGAACAGCCTTTGGCTGCAGAGAATCAAGTCCAAAACGTGGTCAACAAAACTGTAACTATAAGTCTAATCAAGGCAAAATGAGGTAATTAGTCTGACAGGGCAGGAGCAAGAATTCCAGGCATGAAGGCACGGCAATAACTTCCTGGGAAGACACCAGGAACACAGATAAGCAAAGTCAACACAAGATAAACTCACGTTTGCTCCCAGCAGCTGCCGTACTCACCATGCATTTCTTTTAAACTCTCATTCCCAGCTGTGGCTAATGAAGGGAATTAGGGCCCTTTCCTCCCCTGTAAGCCACACAACCCACATTGCTCTCTTCTCCATTCTCCTTGCGTGCCCTAGGATGAAGAGGGGGTGGGGGTGGGTCTGAGTCTTCCTCTGAACTCCCTCTCCCTTGTTCTACCTCTCTCCTGCTCTCCCCAGCCGGACTTTGCCCTTCCCCAGTTTCTTCCACAGCCAATGGAGCCACACTCCCACTCCCAGTCAGCTGTTCGTCTTCCTCCTCAGATTCGGACTCCGACAGGGGCATGACATCATGCTTGTGTATCATTGTTAGGAATGAATGCCTCTGTGTACAGTATTTCTCTGTTAATATTTTTAAACTGGTAATTGAAGATAAGCCACTGATTTTTGGAGAAATTAATCAAATTGTCACTGTCTAAAAACTGAATTTAAAAAATTGGAAATAAAATTATATCATGTTTCAACTTGTAAAAATGTTCTGAATGTATGTATAATCAAGGCACCACCTACCGTATATTTTTAAAATTAACTATAAAAATTAAAAAATTAAAAAGAAACTATAAAGTTTCATGACATTCTAAATATGAATGACCTTTAAAAACACAAATTGAATGTTATCTGCAGCAAGATTTCATAACATGCTTTTGTTATTTGTTTAGTTGCTGTAAGCTTTGGTTTCTCTGTTCACTAGTCAACCCTGGAGGTGGAGCTAAAATGGCAGCACATTAGCAGCTTGTGAAATAAGTTCCTGGCTTGCAACAGGCCTTATCACTTCTAGCTTAACTGGATGCCCCCAAAATGCCACTGAAGAAAAGAGCCTGGGCCAGTCCCAGCAACATTACTGGAACCTAGTGGTCTTCACTAGCACTGTGCTACTTTATAAGCATAATCTTTGAAACATCTTTCAGGACCAGCTCCTTGCCAAACCTATGGTCACAAGCCACGGTCATCCCCATCTTCAAAAAGGGAGACCCCAGCCTAGTTGAAAATTACAGACCAATCTCCTTATGCTGTGTCACCTGTAAAGTCATGGAATCAATTATTAACCAATCCATTATCCTCCACTTAGAGACAAACAACCTACTCTCTAACAAACAATATTGTTTCAGAAAAAAACTATCCTGTAATCTGCAACTCTTACACTGCAAAAACATATGGACTACACAACTCGATCAGGGCAAAGCAATAGATGCAATCTACATAGACTTCTGTAAAGCCTTTGATTCAGTGGTATACGACAAACTACTACTAAAACTAAAATCTTATGGTATCTCTGGACAACTGCATGACTGGATAGAAGCATTCCTGTCAAACAGACAACAAATGGTCAAAATTGGGAGCGTCTTATCAAATTCTGTACCTATCAACAGTGGTGACCCCCAAGGCAGTGTTCTAGGACCAACTTTCTTCATACTCTACATAAATGACCTCTGTGATCATATTAAGAGCAACTGCATTCTTTTCACTGATGATGTAAAGCTATTCAACACCACAGACAATACAGCTACCCTTCAAAAAGACCTCGACTATGTATCAGAATGGTTAAACAAATGGCAACTTCAAATTTCAACAAATAAATGCTGTGTCTTACATATTGGCAAAAAAAATCAGAAAATAAAATACAAGCTGAGAAGTCAAGACCTTGTTGATGATCCAAACTCCGTCAAGGACCTTGGAATACTCATCTCTAATGATCTAAGTGCTAGAGCCCACTGTAACTACATAGCCAAAAAGGCATTAAGAGTTGTTAACCTAATCCTACGTAGCTTTTTCTCTGGTACTATCACACTACTAACTAGGGCATACAAAACATTTGCTAGACCAATACTTGAATACAGCTCATCAGTCTGGAACCCACATCACGTATCTGATATTAACACAGTTGAGAAAGTCCAGAAATATTTCACAAGAAGAGATCTCCACTCCTCTACTCATTGCAGAATACCTTATGTCACCAGACTTGAAATTCTAGACCTAGAAAACCTAGAACTACGCCGCCTTCGGTCTGATCTAAGTATAGTATATAAAATCATACATTGCAATTCCTTCCGGTCAATGAATACTTCAGCTTCAACCATAACAATACAAGAGCACACAATAGATACAAACTCAAGGTTAACCACACCAAACTTGATTGCAAGAAATACGACTTCAGCAACAGAGTGGTCAATGTCTGGAATACTCTACCTGATTCTGTGGTTTCTTCCCCAAACCCCAAAAACTTTATTTATTTATTTATTTATTTATTTATTTATTTATTTATTTATTTATTATTTATTAGTTTTATATACCGCCCTTCTCCCAAGGACTCAAGGCTGTTTACAGGGCAATAAAAACACGCAGTACAAAAATTAAAATAAAGATTAAACTAGTATTTAAGCCCGACCAACAATAAATTTTTTTAAATATTTAAAACGATTATTCAAATCAAAAATTAAAAATATACTTCTTATGCGGATAGATCAGCTTGCCCAAATAACCATGTTTTAAGGGCACCGCGAAATGCTCTCAGGTGGGGGACAATCCGGATCTCTAACGGTAGCTCGTTTCAGAGGGCAGGGGCTGCCACAGAGAAGGCCCTCCCCATGGGGGTCGCCAGCCGACATTGACCGACGGCACCCTGAGGAGGCCAACCCTGTGGGCCCGCACTGGTCGGTGGGAGGCTGTCATCGGCAGTAGGTGGTCTCGCAAATACCCTGGGCCTAAGCCATGGAGTGCTTTGAAGATCATAACCATAACCTTGAATCGCACCCGGAAGACCACCGGCAACCAGTGCAAGCCGTGCAGGAGAGGTGTTACATGGGCATGCCGAGGCATCCCATAAATAACCCACATGGCCGCATTCTGCACCAGTTGGAGCCTCCGGGTGCTCAAGGGGAGTGCCATGTAGAGAACATTACAATAGTCCAACCGGGAGGTGACGAGGGCATGACTGACTGTGCGTAGGGCATCCCGGTCCAGAAAGGGATGCAACTGGTAAATCAGGCGCACCTGATAGAAAGACCCCTGGCGACGGCCGAGAGATGGTCCTCTAAAGACAGTCGTGTGTCCAGGAGGACACCCAAATTGCAAGCCCTCTCTGAGGAGGTCAAGGTCTCACCCCCAATCGTCAGTGATGGAATAACTTGACCAACTGGGGTGCCGGAAACCACAGCCACTCAGTCTTGGAAAGGTTGAGTCTGAGCCTGTTTGTCCCCTTCCAGATCCGAACGGCCTCCAGGCACTGGGACATCATATCAAGGGCATCGTTGGGCTGGTTCAGGGTGGAGATGTATAATTGGGTATCATCAGGATACTGATGATACCGCACCCCGAAACCACGGATGATCTCACCCAGCAGCTTCATATAAATGTTGAACAGGAGGGGCGAGAGAACTGACCCCTGGGGCACCCCATAAGTGAGTGGCCTCGGCGTCGATCTCTGCCCTCCTGCCAACACAAACTGTGAATGACCTGAGAGATAGGAGGAGAACCACTGTAAAATGGTGCCTCCCACCCCCAACCCCCCAAGTCTCTGCAGTAAAATACTATGGTCAATAATATCAACAGCTGCTAAGAGATCTAATAGGACCAGGACAGAGGAACAACCCCTGTCCCGAGCCCTCCAGAGATCATCCACCAACGTGACCAATGCCATTTCTGTGCTGTAACCGGGCCTGAAGCCCAATTGAAATGAATCTAGATACATAGTTTCATCCAGGAACTGTGGGAGCTGACGGGCCACCTCACTCTCTACAACCTTCACCACAAAGCGAAGGTTGAAGACAGGACGATAGTTATTCAATACAGCTGGGTCCAGGCTCAGCTTCTTGAGTAGGGGTCTCACCACCACCTCTTTCAAGGTGGAGGAAAGAACCCCTCACCCAAAGAAGCATTAACAATTGCCTGGAGCCAGCATCGTGTAACCTCCCGGGAGGCCGAGACCAACCAGGAGGGACACGGGTCCAATAAACATGTGGTAGCACTGAGCTTCCCAACAATCCTGTCCACATCATCGGGAGTTAAAGGATCAAACTCCTCCCAGATCACATCCTCAAGACTAGCCCTCGCCAACCCCTCAGGGACCACCCAGTCGGAGTCCAAGCCTATCCGAATCTGAGCGATTTTGTCCTGCAGATGTTGGACAAATTCCTCCGCCCTGCCCTGCAATGCATCCTCCCTCACTCCAGGATTTAATAACGAGCGGCGTTATTAAACAGGGCGGCGGAGGAATTATCTGTGGACGTGACAAGGGCGGCATAGTGCACACACTTTGCCGCCCTTATCACCACCAGGTAAGACTTAATACAAGTTCTTACCAGTGTCCGATCAGATTCAGATCTGCTGGTCCTCCAACTGCTCTCTAGGCATCTTCTCCGGCGTTTCATCTCCCACAGCTCCTCAGTAAACCAAGGGGCAGCCTGGGATCAACACCGGGGCAGAGGCCACAAAGGCGCGACTCGATCCAAGGCCCCCGTGGCCGCCCTCTCCCAGGCATCCACGAGGGTCTTGGCAGAGCCACGTGCCAGAGCCTCAGAAATAGTCCCAAGCTCCGTCTGGAACCTTTCAGGGTCCATCAGGCTCCTGGGGTGGAACCACCTGGTCGGTCCTGCCTCCCTGCGGCAGGGAGCAGCAGACCGGAAGTCAAGCCTGAGGAGGAAGTGATCAGACCATGACAGGGGTTGAATATCTAAATCCCCTACACCTAGATCACTTATCCACTGTCCAGAGACGAAAACCAGATTGAATGTATGTCCTCCACTGTGAGTGGGGTTGCGAATTAACTGTGTCAGGTCCATAGCTGTCATGGAAGCCATGAACTCCCGAGCCAACTCAGACATTTCCCCGATAGAAGGCAGGTTGACGTCCCCCAGAACCATAAGCCTGGGGGACTCAACCACCAGCCCAGTTATCATGTCAAGCAGCTCAGGCAGGGCCGATGATACGTAGCAGGGAGACAGGTACGTTATCAACAGGCCCACCTGCACTTCTTGACCCCACTCCATAAAGAGAGAGAGACTCACCACCCCTGCCCTGGACTCTCGGCTGGTGATACACCTGAAAACCTGGCGGGCATAGTTCAGTGTGGGGGACCCCCCCCCAAGCCCAGCCAGGTCTCCGTGATACAAGCCAGGTCCGCTCTCCCTTCTAAAATGAGATCATGTACGAGGGGAGCCTTAGTTACTACGGACCTGGCATTAAAGAAAACCAGCCGGAGACCAGGGTCCTGAGGGTCTGTGCCACCAGGGGAGCAAGTAGAGCACTGAGGGCCGGAATGCGCCACCGCTCGAAGACAGCAGGCACATGTTCCCTGAGTATGATATGGTGAGGTTCAAGGTTTTGGCTTTAACATTCAAAGTCCTACACGACATGGGTCCACAATATTTAAGGGAGCGCCTCCTACTGATATCGAGAACCAACTGCCCTGTACGGGCACACAGGCAGGGGCTCCTCAGGGTCCCGTCGGCAAGCCAATGTCGGCTGGCGGTCCCCCGGCAGCACGCCTACTCTGTGGCAGCCCCCGACTTATGGAATCAACTGCCTCTGGACCTCCGCCTGGCCCCTGACCTCCGCACCTTCCTGATTTGAAGACCTGGCTATTTGACCAAGTCGGGCTGTGATCACCTTACCGGGGATGTGGGATAGTTTTAAATTTTAATTTGGGTTTTATTGGGCTTTAGTGATTTAATTTCTTTTTAATTATTTATTGTATTTATATGTTTTAATCTGTGAGCCGCCCCGAGTCTTTGGAGATGGGGCGGCATATAAGTCCAATAAAATAAAAATAAATAAAATAAATATGGCCCTCTGCTCCCACCATATCTGCCTCTCCCACCAACAGTGACAATGGTACAGCCCCCAATGGACTGGCCACCCAGAGATCTTCCTGCCCCCCAGCCCTCCATCTCACACCCATCCGCC
Organism: Naja naja; assembly: GCA_009733165.1. NCBI lineage: Eukaryota > Metazoa > Chordata > Lepidosauria > Squamata > Elapidae > Naja > Naja naja. Next base: position 207,768,896 of record CM019148.1, on the reverse strand, counting down.
GATCCAATCCCCCCGCCTGACAAACCTCCCCAGTGTCTGTCAAAGCCAACCTAATTGAACTCAAACTCCCACCCCTCCCACCCTCTAAAATACGAGTGAAAAATCCCTGTAAAAAACCCCCAAGCCTCTTCTTCGCATGCCACCTCTCGGGATCCCAAGATCCATCATTAAGGAAACATCTTGCAAGATAAGAAGGCCACACCTGAGAGAGGGGGGCATCTCTCAGTGACCAGAGTTCCACAACTGTATATGTCTGGGAACAGGCAGGATGAAAAGCCATCATAAAAATCGGTGATGAAAAGCAGCAGATGTAATAGTGGTGATGGACAAACCACACCTGCTGGAAAAATGGTCGCATGGCGCTGTCGCCCTCTCACGGTGGCAGCTGAAGTTATCATCGAGCTGTAAAGGCCGCAGCGGAATAGGCACGACCGCCCTCTCACAGCAACGGCATAGTCCACAGTCACAGCAGCCAAACAGTTTGAGCCACCATGTGATCCGAGGTCCAGCAGACGAGGAAAGAATTTCACAGACCAGGAAAGATAATCGAGGGGACAGCAATCTTAAGTCCTCTTCACACACACCCTCTGCTGCCTCCAACCCACCCGCCACAATTCCCAAAGTACCCGCAATCTTCAGGGCCCGAAGGTCCTCATGGCCATGATTGCAAAGCTGGCAGTGGTAAGGGGGAGAGCAACAGCTGCGGGGGAAGGCACAGTCACAGGGGAGAGGGTGCAAACCGAGGGTCCACAATGGGGGCATGTTGTCAAAAACCATGGGCATTCCAGCGATGGGGTAGTTCTATGAGCAATGGCAACTGCCTGGACTAAGTAGCATAAAGTCCAGGGTCCCAGGCTCGCATATCAAACAAGCCCCGCCCTCCAAGTATCACCAAACGCCACTGGAAACTCTTGGCCAGGCTGTAAACACCCAGCGGCAACAGCGAAGCAGCACCCAGCACCAATGGGGACCACGGTCCGACGGCGGTAGGCCAGGTGACCAGGTCCCAAGCTCCAATAGCACTCTCCAGACTCTGGGGCTCCATTGTCCTCCATGCCTCTGTGCTGCTTGAACGCCAAGCACCAAACACCAAACGCCGAGGGCGGTTGAACAGCTGAGCCGCGGCGCCAAACTGCCCATGCTGAAAAGCAGCAACAGTTGGCGGCGTGAAACCCCATCTCCTCACAACACCAGGGGGCTAGCCTGTAGCATCATTGCAAGCCTCAAAAGCTCCCCAATCGAGCCGAGGCTGCAGTTCCAGCAGGACGCCCTTGAAACCTCCTTGGGGTGCCGAAGATCATCACACCCCTGGAGGAGCTCAATTGTGGTAGTCCGCCATCTTAGGCATGCGCAGAGACAGTAACCTTCCTTTAACCTTCCTTTAACCTTAGACTGTCTACTGTTGACCTCACCCCTTTCCTAAGAGGTCTGTAGGGGGCGTGCATAAGCGCACCAATGTGCCTACCATCCCTGTCCTATTGTTTCTTTTATTTTTCTTATATGTATTCATTTCATGTAGTCACAACTATGTTTATCCTTGTAAGCAATTGACAAAATAAATAAATAAATAAAAATATGCTCTTGGTTTATCAAGCCTGTACCTTCCACTTCCTCCATTTAATGGAAGGTTATTACTTTGTCCACAGATATTAACTATAGCCAGGAGGTGAGAATCTATGTTCGCTTTTATTCATTGTCACTGCCTGATTCATTCTCTACCATTAAGCCATAATGTGACTTGTTTAGCTTAGAAAGATGTATAAATCTAGCCATGAATTTAGGGCAGGAGACGGTATTTGAAACTCCCAGCCACCCATGGTTGTGCTGCCCAAATTCAGCCACATAATTGGATTTTGGGGGATTTTTCTTTATTTTTTAAATCAAAACTGTAATTGTGGAAACAGAATGTCACGGGGGAGAGATTACTTCTGTTAACTCCACTAAAATGCCTGAATCACCACACATATTTATAGTTCAATGGGTTGCATAAGAAAATCGTTAACCTTCTTTTGTAGGGCAATTGTGGGATTCATATTATTTCTGTATTTATTTAAAGGTTTATGCCAATGTCAACAAAGCTGATGTACTTTAACTAAACGTTTGGCATAATATGCTAATATTTTTCCATGATCTGCCTTTCAGGTATGTTACGGTTATGGTCAACCCAATATGCTTAGAATTCGAGAACTACAATAACTGAATGAAAGTCATTGTTATTTCTCATCCAAATCACTACTAGTTATCCGAAGTTACTAGTTATCTTCATTTCAGTAATACGTTTAAGAAATAGGGAGAAGTAATTATTCTATTGCTGTTAAAATACTGGGATCAATATGCTATAAGGATAATTAGAATTGCATTGTAAGATATCTAAATGCCAGAAAAAAATTCCTGATGAGAAATCATTTAGCTGCAGTATCTGGACTGCAAAAATTTAAATAAACATTGGATGGTAGCAAAGTAGTTTCTGTATCTTTTTTTGTTGCTGTTGAGTGATCAGATTTTTCAGCCCAGTAGTGCTCATCCTAATCATGCAGTCCATGATCATGATCCATGATGCAGCCTGTTTCTCTACTGCTATTTCTCAGTATATATTCTATTTATATAGCAACATCTTTGATGGTCACATATGAGTATAAAGTTAATAAATTAAGCATTCATTTTCCCCTTGAAACCTTTTTATGATGGCTGCTGTTTTGAAACAGCAGATTATTTTAACAGAGTGATCTAGTAGCACTGAAATTGTTTAAAGATGAACTTCTTCTTTGATCTCTGTCAGATAGACAGGAAATCTGTTAACTTTTTTCCTCAAAGAAAACTGTTCATCTATACAACTGTGGGTTTTTGTTTTGTTTAAGTGCATTCCTACACAGGTGAAAAAAGATGACAACTTGGTATATTTTAAGCTGACTATTGGTAAAATACCAATTGGTATAACAAATGGATACAAGTAAAGGATATAAAGTATTTTGAGTCTTGTTTTTTCCTGACCGAAAACCAGGGGTGAACGAACAAATTACAGCAGCAGTGAGTGCCCTGTTAGAAAACCTGAAAGGGTGAGATCAATCATCTTGGACAAAATCTACAAGGTCAACTAAGAATTAATAATTACAAAAATCAACAAGAAGTTATTTGCCATGGCTACTTTTGCTTTAGCCCAGATTAAAATTATTATCAGCATCAGGAGAAAAAGAGCAGATCACACAGACAGCTCTTTTGCACAGGCCCAGGTGGTCAGTGAAGTCCCTCTGGGTACCAGTTGAGTAGAAAGCAACCTGTATGCAGTTCGTATCTGGTCTGGCCCCAGTTTTCCTTTTTATGGCTCTGTAGGACATACCCGTGATGTATTTTAATTCCATTTTGATAAAGAGATAAACTGAGTTCATTGTCAGTTCCAGCAATTATTTGTACTTGGTTGTATACTTCTGCAAACAATTTTGATGGGATTCCTGGAAGAGAAATTGTCTGGAAAATCTAAAGGTATAGTTGCTTGTATGTGTGCGCAAATGGGGGAATTCCTTTCTCTGCTGGTTGAAAAGCTTTGGTGAACTAAAGCTGATTTAAGAGACTCAAGTGTGGTCTAGTCTCTAGAGAACAGATTGTTTGCTTTTGTGTGCACTGTGAGAAGCCAATGGTGCAGGTAAGTATGTAATTAAGGGCTTATTTAAAATTGAGATTCTTTTACACCAGTCTGCTGCATGCTCACAAGGAATAATAACCTACAGTTTACACACCCCTTATACTGTGTTTTGGCCTCTGTAAATACTCTATTTTCCAGATTATTCTTGGTTCATGTTACCAATTATCTGTGTGCCACACGCGTGGAGTTTGGTCCTAGGAAACATTATAGGGAACACGGAACACATACATCAATCTGCTCGGCAGCAATTTTGAACTACATTTAAATCAGTTTTATCACTCTGAAAATATCTCAGTACAAAAACATCACTGAAAGCATTGCTGTACTCTTTATGCTGTATTTTCTACAGGTGAAACTCGAAAAATTAGAATATCGTGCAAAAGTTCATTTATTTCCCTAATGCAACTTAAAAGGTGAAACTAATATATGAGATAGACTCATTACATGCAAAGCAAGATAGTTCAAGCCATGATTTGTCATAATTGTGATGATTATGGCTTACAGCTCATGAAAACCCCAAATCCACAATCTCAGAAAATTAGAATATTACATGCAATCAATAAAACAAGTATTGTACATAGAACAATATCGGACCTCTGAAAAGTATAAGCATGCATATGTACTCAGTACTTGGTTTGGACCCCTTTTGCAGCAATTACTGCCTCAATGAGGCGTAGCATGGAAGCTATCAGCCTGTGGCACTGCTGAGGTGTTATGGAAGACCAGGATGCTTCAATAGCGGCCTTCAGCTCTTCTGCATTGTTCGGTCTCATGTCTCTCATCTTTCTCTTGGCAATGCCCCATAGATTCTCTATGGGGTTCAGGTAAGGCGAGTTTGCTGGCCAATCAAGCACAGTAATCCCATGGTCATTGAACCAGGTTTTGGTGCTTTTGGCAGTGTGGGCAGGTACCAAATGAAGTCAGCATCCCCATAAAGCTCATCTGCGGAAGGAAGCATGAAGTGCTCCAAAATCTCCTGGTAGACGGCTGCATTGACCCTGGACTTAATGAAGCACAGTGGACCAACACCAGCAGATGACATGGCTCCCCAAATCAACAGACTGTGGAAACTTCACACTGGACTTAAAGCATCTTGCAGTGTGTGCCTCTTCATTCTTCCTCCAGACTCTGGGTCCTTGGTTTCCAAATGAGATGCAAAAGTTTCTCTCATCAGAAAAGAGGGCATTGGACCACTGAGCAACAGACCAGGTCTGTTTTTCTTTAGCCTAGGTAAAATGCTTCTGACGTTGTTTGTTGTTCAGGAGCGGCTTGACAAGAGGAATATGACATTTGAAGCCCATGTCCAGGATCCGTCTGTGTGTGGTGGCTCTTGATGCACTGATTCCAGCCTCACTCCACTCCTTGTGAATGTCCCCAACACTTTTGAATGGCCTTTCCTGACAATCCTCTCCAGGCTGCCATCATCCCTGCTGCTTGTGCACTTTTTTCTTCCACACTTTTCCCTTCCACATAACTTTCTATTAATGTGCTTTGATACAGCACTTTGGGAACATCCACCTTCTTTTGCAATTACCTTTTGAGGCTTTCCCTCCTTATGGAGGGTGTCAATGATGGTTTTCTGCACAACTGTCAGGTCAGCAGTCTTTCCCATGATTGTGATTCCTACTGAACCAGACTGAGAGACCATTTAAAGGCTCAGGAACCCTTTGCAGGCTTAATTAGCTGATTAGAGTGGGACACTTTGAGCCTAGAATATTGCACCTTTTCACAATATTCTAATTTTCTGAGATTGTGGATTTGGGGTTTTCATGAGCTGTAAGCCATAATCATCACAATTATGACAAATCACGGCTTGAACTATCTTGCTTTGCATGTAATGAGTCTCATATATTAGTTTCACCTTTTAAGTTGCATTACTGAAATAAATGAACTTTTGCATGATATTCTAATTTTTTGAGTTTCACCTGTAAACTGAACAGTACAGTATCTGGTTTGACATTACTAAAGGTGGCACACACAAAAGTCTCTCATAAAGGCTTTTGGGGCACTCTTGGTTGTTTGTATTTAGAAAACTACATTATATTTAGCCCCAATTCATTTTAGCAAGAAAAAAACCCACAAGCATTTGCTCATTTCATTATGATGTGGAAAGTTAACTGAAGTGTAATCAGCTCCTTCTGCAAGAGAATAAAAACTGTTAAGAGTAGACATTCCCATATAATAGTCCAAGAATTGCTCTCATGTTTTGTAATCGTGCAAAGGATACTTGGCATGTGTTTTTGGGCGAACTTTAACTTGTTTCCACTAGATACAAAAGCAACGTATCTTAAGTGCACCACTTCCTTCCACGGCAAGTTAGGACGTGGTGTGCCCCCAACTCCCTTTCCTAAGTCTCCCCCGCCCTTTCCTTCTATGCAAATACTTCATTACTATTTCGCGCCACATATACAGGTCCTTGAAGAACGATAGACGCCTATGCTAAACTTGAAAAGAAAAAGAAAAGCCGGCCAGCTTTCACAATATTTTCTACTTTTGCTACACATCACCTTCACGACTATTCGAAAACCGCGTGTCAGACGACCGAGCGGCGTTAACGAAAAGCAACGTCTGCGAAAAGCAAGGCTCGTACCTTTCAGGACCACAGCACTTTTCGCGGGGAAAAAAAAAGCCCGTATCTAATCCCCGCCTCCGGCGAATTCTAAGTAGCTTTGGCGCGAGTCTGAGTCTTGCGGTTGACCCGGGAGAAGCTTCGGGAGTTTCACGCGTGGCAAATCAGTAGTTAGTATGGACCCTTTCGGCTTGCAGGTGAGCGCCTTGGTCGCAGCATAGGACTGTCCTGTGTGGATATTTACTTTTTTTTACCGTGGAGTAAGTGCTGGGCAACTCTCGGGATTGGGTTGCTGGGGAAGTCGGGCGGTGCAGCTAACTACTTTTACAAAGTTTACAAAGACCCGAGGTTAAGAGTTATTATGGGCTGGCGAGGAAAAAGAAAAAAAGCCTCGCAGATGTTGGAATGGGAACGGATTTGGAATGGGGAGGGGAGGAAAGAGGAAGTAAGTAATAAACTTTGCAATACGTTTGCTTTGCTTTTAGCGTTCCTCGGGCTTCCGCCAGTATATTTGCAAAATGCTTTGAAGAATTGCCGCCCCGCGGTCTTTTTTTTTTACTCCGCGTGTTTTTATTGCTTGGCCAAGCGCCCTTCGGAGCGAGCGAGCGACTTGCAGTTTTAAAGCGGGCACATGGCTCGCAGCCTTAAGCTACGACGCGAAGTTGTTCGGGTTTAAAGGCTGACGAGTCAGTCGGCTTTGGAAACGGCTGCTAGGTAAAAACTTGGGCTCCCCACACACCCGCCCACCCACGCGGCAGGTTTTTACCCTGTAAGTAGGGTTTTTTTTCTTGTTTTTCTTTTAAGGGCGAGGGGGTGGGGAGCGCTGCTGAAGTCGACGAGGAACTTGGCAAAAGTAACGCTTCGTTCAAGCAATGACTTTCCACCATTCCTTTCTGAGAATCTGGAACTCAGGAGTAAAGCGGCGAGCCTTTACTTTTTATATACTGTATGTAGTAGAGAGTCAGGGCAGGCTCAGCTCAGGGTGATTTACACACCCTCTTCCCGCCTCTCTCTCTTTTTGTTCCCCAGATCGGCGTGAACCAGCACCAGGCAGTAATCCTTTGTTTCACCGCCAGGCTCCCCCAAAGTATTTTCCCTCCCAAAACTTGCTCGTCTATTGTGGGTGGGGGGCGGGAGAAAAAAAACCCAAGTCAAACTTCATTGCGAATAAACTTTGTCTCTTCGGTCATTTCTCTCGGCTGGGGAGAGGGAGAAAGAAGCCGGTGAGGTGGGGGAAACGAATCCTTGCTTCTCCCGCGCATATCGATCTCTTCAAATTTGCCTCCCCCCCTCATCCATCCCCGCCTATCGCTGTGGCTTAGCGGTCGAGCTAAATTTTCATATTTGGGGTGGCTTCAGCGCCGAAGTTGGATACAACCGGGTGGGGGTCAGAAACCCGAAACTCACACCTTCTCTGCTCGTTTCCTTTTGAGCATGCCGCGAAAAGAGGGTGGAGGAAACCGAAGTCCTTCCTTTTCAGAAGGAATCACGGCGCGCATGGTAGACATTCCTATTTTCTCTGTAAGAAGGGACCTGGAGGGTTTACCAACTTCTGGATGAAAGCTGGCATAGAAATAAATCATTGGTCCGATAAATAATCAGACCAATGGTTGGCTGATGTTCAAATATGGAATATTCCTTTCAGGAAGGCCTTGAAAAAGTTGCTTTTAAGATTCTTGTCCTTGTTTAATCCCAGATTTTTATTCGAGGGACATAACTTTGACAGAAGTTGAACTCACTAAAGGAGTTTTTTTTTAATTCTCTTGTGCAAAAAAGACAAGAAAGAAGCAGAAATGCCCTAGGCCTGAGGTTCAGTATGGAGAAATAAGTAGTTTTAAGCCTGTCTCAAGAGTGAAGGCTGCAGATTTGCTGTACAATACTGTAGTCACAAATTGCGGTTACACCAATTAATGACACTTGCCTATTTTTACATGAAAAATAGGTCAGTTGAATATTGACTCTGACAAACCCTTAACAGAGCTCCTTAGCCGGTTTTGAATGAAAAATTTCTTTTAAACCTTTTTAGATTGGCTTTTTTCTTAGCCCATTTCAGCTTGAAAAACAACAGCTTTGTTTTCCCTTCCATGTTCTCAGGGCTGTGTAAATAGTGACCTCCCAGTGATTTTATTCTCAAATCAACCTTGTGAGGTGGGCTAGCCTGAGTTGCTGGTTCAAAGACAGCCATGAAACATGATTTAGTGGCACTCTGTTGGCTTAATCTGATACATTGGCACTTTTTAAAATCTGGTTACCCTGTAAGTAATTGTCAGCTTACTTAATCACAGGCCTCACAATGAGACAAACTTTCGGGGAGGTGTGCTATGTTGACAGGATTATACCATAATTTAGTTGCCACATTACTTTTCTGGCATTATTGTTAACTTAAAAGTATGTGTTGTGGATTCTTCCAATCCTAGCAATTTGACAGTTACCATATTTTTTAGCTGAGTGTTTCCTTCCCCCCATCCTTTTCTTCTGTTTTCAAATATTAGTATATTGCCTAATGACTCAATACAGTATAATGTTTACTGATTAAAAACCTTCCCTTTTGGAAAACAATTCTGCATTTATAAAGCCTTTTCATTCTTAACAGGTATCTAATCCAGACACTTCCAGTTAACTTTTGTTTGTCCTTTACAGGACAATTTTATAAATATTTTTTCAGAAGTGAGATCCACTGGGACTTACTGCTTCTTGGGGAGGATAAATCTATATATTTACAGTTTGAATAGAGTGATAAAATGGCTTTACAGTACATGGGTGAAAAGGTATTTGGGGCAGAAGATTTATATGATTATTTTGCAGAAAGAGTTTGACATATCTGTAGTTTACCTATGCAATGGGGGCATCTTTTAGTTCATCTTAATAATGGCATTTTACTTTCTTGACAGATAAACTTTTAGTTTGCTATCCTAAACATAAAAGTCAACAAATTAGATATACGATTATGGAATCCCAATCTGGATCTTGCTTTTGGGAGATCATGGCTAAATCTGAATTATTTATGCTTGTTGTAATGTACCCACAAGAATGGTTGAATTGAGCTGATGAAGAATGCATGGCTGCCTTTTACTGAAGCCATCATGAGTTGGCCATAGCCAAAATAGGACTAACAGTTTTGCTATGCTGTCTTAATTGTAAACTTATGGTATAAAAGAATGTTAAATTTTAACTATAACTATTCCCTTACTATATGTTGTAGATGAGTTTAAGTCCCATAAATGTGCAGTAAATGTCTCGAGAGTTGTATTGCTTCCAAAATATATATAATGTCATTAGTAAAAATTTCTCCAGCTTAATAGATTGTGCTTGTTTTACCATAGTGACACAAAATATGATAGAAGTCTTTAAAAAATGTATACTTTAGTCTGTAGCAAAACTAGATTAGATTAGTTTTATTAGGCCAGCCTACATAACACATAGTAATTAATTGAGTTGTCATTGTCCATTTTACAGGGCAACCTTTCAGGGAAGAGAAAATCCACAGCATTCCGTAATACTAGGCTAATCCCTATGGAAACGTCTTCATCCTCTGATGATAGCTGTGACAGTTTTGGCTCTGATAATTTTGCAAACACGGTAAGTAAAAAGTGCAAGAATAAACAGAAATTGAATGTGTGGTGTTCAGAAATACCCCATTTATGATTAAAATGCTTTGCTTACATTTCTGTACAGCAGTTATATGAATAGTATGAACTCTAATTTCATTTCACTTCTTCCCTTGTGCTCCTAGGTAGTAATTGTTGGAGGTAGATTAGCCACTTACTCTATCCTTTTGAAATGTCGCCTAACCTAACATGCCTGATGATTTGCTATAAAAGCTCTGAAACCATTTGTAAACCTCCTGAACCATTTTTCTTTGTTACAAAAGCTATTCTCTTGTGCACTTGTACAATGTGATTTGCTCTCAGAACAGTTTATGGAAAATAGCTTCTCATTAAAAAAGAGAGAGAGAGAGAAACACATAGTGTACTTATTCTCTTTAAGAAACCAACTTTCAAGCCAGAAGTTGCAGAAAAAATGGCTAAAATATTTTACGAGGATTCAGATGAAGAATCTTTCTGTGGCTTTTCAGAAAGTGAGATTCAAGATGTGCTGGTGAGTTGAGCATTTAATGTTCCTAATTACTATTGTCCTTACTTTGCACACCGAAATAGGCCAAGTTCCTTCAACTTCCATAGACTGAGAAATAGTTGTTTTGATTGAGAAGACAGCAAAGGAACTCAAAATTATCAGCCATCTTGCACATGAGGATTGAATCTTGGTCTTCCTGTGTAAGATTAGAGCTTCTTTTCAATATTGTGGTAAATTGTGTGATCGAAAAGGGATAATATTTTTGACAGTGATGAAGTAGCTCTTTTGCCCATGTGTAAGCTGGCAAATGAAGCTCCAATAATATAAACTTGTCACTGTATCTTTTCCATTGAAAAAGTGCTATGTAAAACAAAGCTACAAAAGAAAACTCATTAAAAATAAAATGGTAGAATAACATGATGGGTAGCATATATTTTCTGAAGTAATTATTACCTTAGGGAAAATACATATTTTAATAAGCTCTCCAAATGTGAGCAATGAGGTGACTTGCTGACGTTTAACAGAAGAAAGCTGAAAAAGTGAGAAGGAAGGATGAAGGCCCAGTTTCTAATGTCTTCTAAAAATACCTATAAAGAAAAGCTCTTCTAAGATTAACTTACCCTTACTTTGCCCTTCCCAGGATCTATGCCTGGAATAATAACTTCTGATTTGAAAAGCTGAAAGGCAGACAGGTACTTAAATGTCCTTCAGTGACTAGGTCCAGATGTGAACGGTTGCTATAAGTATTCTTTGGTCTACCTGGTATCCTTCAGGTTTCGTTTTTTCCTTGTTTCCCCTCTTTTCATTGTTTATGGACTTTCCCTTCTCCATCTTTTTAGATAAGAACTTAACAGACACCGGTATATTTAGTAGAACTGTGAAGACACTTCCTAATGATTTTCTTGGGCATGTCAAAGCTTTGAACAGTGGGGCCTGGCAACTTGGTGTAGACCTTGTAAGAAGCTTCTGCTTGATGTATTTAGCCCCCATATAAAGTGGGAAGCTCCTTTCTATATTGTTTTAGAAAATAGTGCTGTTTTATGTGCAGGTAGTTAAGTGTTCCAACAGGGCCAGCAGCAGGGTAACAGCACATAATCTGACATTATAGCAGTATCTTTCAGTGCAGTTTTTCTCTAATTCTTCCAAGTCAAGAGCAAAGGTCAACAACTGAATATAAAAGGAAGAGGAAGTGGTTTAAATTAAGATAACCTATAATATCTGTGCTCTATGGTGGCTCTAAATTGCATGTCAAACTCATGGCGTCACGTGACGTATTGTGACTTTCTTCCCCTTCGCTAAACCGGGCATGGGCATGGCCAGCATTTGAAGCATCTGGCCCGTGGGCTGCGAGTTTGACAGCCCTGCTCTAAATGATTGATATAGAATCTGTTACCCTAGATGTTAAGCTACAGCTTTCAGCAGTTCTGGTTAGCAAGAGCAGTGATAAAGAGTTGTAGTTTAAGAATGTTGAGTGAGCCACTGGGTTTCCACTCTTTGATCTGGTATAGGTCCATGAAATGTTGAGATTGTCAGTCTAACTATACGAACAACTTACTATGTTTTTTATTGTTTGGATTTCCTTAAAATAGAAACTGGGGACAGATTCTGAAGAAGAAGCAGAGAAATGTTCACGTAAATGGCCTAAGAAAAGTGCTGCTCCCCTTAAAGTTGCTCTGAAGTTCCCACCACGAAGGTCTAAGAGGGGAAAGAATAATACAGTTCCAGCTTCACAACCTTCCTGTAAATTGGACTCCGAGGCAGAATCTGATGAAGAAAGTGGACCCAAATTCTTGGAGAGAAGAGCTTTAAATATAAAGGAGAACAAAGCCATGGTAAACATAAAAGAAAGTCCTCAAAATCTGGTTTTTTTCTGAATGGTGAATTAATTTTGTGGCTTGTGTTTCATTGTAAAACATTCAACTTCTTGATGTTGCTTCATTAAACATTTTAATGCTACTTAATGATTATCAACCTCAGGCAGCTTAAACAGTATTCAAAATTATAATTATGCAGGCATTTTTAATCTCATTCCTTCAATATTGTCCATCTTTGCCATTTGAATAAGGAATTCTAGAATACTTTGTGAAAAATTCTGAAACAATTGGAAAAGTAGATTCAATAGATCAAAAATAATGACCTGTTCATTACTATGTACTTGTCTCCATATTCATGGAGATGACCAAAAGTTTTGATCACTATAGGTTTTTTTTTAATCCTCTTAAGTAATTTTATCAGTCTTTGTACTGTGTTTTTGAATAAATGTCTATACGGTTTCTTAAATAAAGGTTCTGTCTGAGATTTCGCTACTTACTTCCTGTTCTTCATTACAGCTTGCAAAGCTAATGGAAGAATTAAAAAGTGTGTCTGGAATTTTTACTAAAAGAGGTCCACTCGCAACTCCTACTCTGGTAAATCACATGTACTTTATTAACTTCCTGGTTTACTTCATAATTATCCAACAAGTATTATTACTATTTTTCAAGCCTGTTTATTGATGAACTTAGAGCAAATAAATTAAAGTCCATTTCCTCAAATATTATAAAATAATTGCCACTTGTAATTATTTTTTGATTTGCCATCTATAAAATTTCAGTGCTCAGACATACCAGGAAGTTTTTAAACCTAAAACTAATACATCAGAAGTCTTTTTAAAATAAACACATGCACTTCTCAGAGTTCTGATCTGGATCTTGCTTAATCAAGTCCACGATGAGCAAACTATGCTTAAACCAGGTGCTGGTGAATGCTTGACAGCTAATCTACATCTTATGAGAAAAACATGCCAGCACAATCTGAGCAGCAACAATTCTATCACATTTTTCATTTCCTGCAAAGTCATACTATGATTTAGTATTTCAGTGGTCTCACTGGGCCATACAAAAGAAGTTTTAACTTTTATAGTGTGTAAATGAATGACCAATAAATACAGTTGCAGAATTCTAGAAGTAGATGGATCAAAAGAGTATTGAGTAGATGAAAACAGTTTTACACTGTACTTCACTTCCGTTAATTTGGCTAGATTATATTTCAGTGGCTTGATTCATTAGAGCTGCAGGTGACCATTCTATGAACCTTTATCTGAGAGTAAGTTTACTGTAGTTTAAATTTGGAGAGGAGTAAATAGCTAAATTTGAGAAAATGTACTGTAGCTTATAAATGATTTAAGGTCACATACCTGTCTGACATGGCCATGTTACCTTTATCCTCATCCAAGAAAGCCCAGCGTAGTCCAAGGAAATCAGTTCCCAGAAGTGCTCCAAGGAGGAATCCAGAAAGACGTTCTAGGCCTCACACAAGATCCAGATCCCTAATTGAAGGCTCTCCAAATCCCATGTCTATAGAGGAAGAGGAGGAGGATCCCTACGTGTTAGTGAGAAGGAAAATGTCTGATGATTTTTCTGAGGTATGTTGGTGATATTTATTTCAGACAACCAAGTAAATTGATCCTTAAATAGCCTAGGTGGTTTAGATAAAGGTTTTCATATAAAACAACCATATCTACTCATAATTAAGCTAGGCCAATGGGCTCTTTTCATCTTTCATGTGGTGTACAACTGTGGATATATGGCCCATCTTGGCTTGTTTGCTAAGTCAGTTCACTAGCAAAATTTGCCATATCTTTTTTAGAGCCCTTCAAAAATATACGGCTGAGCGCAGCCCTTGGCCAGAAATCTGGTTTTGTCCTGATTGAAATGAAAACCCTTAAATCGTATTTCATCTTCAGAATTGGAAATGAAGGAGAAACTGTACATTTATTGAGCTAAAACCAACAAGCCACCATCATGCAGTAATGTGATCCAAGACTTTGGTTAAGAAATGCAGAGACATCTCTGCATAAATATTACAGTGGTTTACGGAACTCTTCAATGACTTGACTTAACCCAACAATACCGTTTTCTTCAGGATGAAAGGGACACTCCCAGAAGGAAGCGCACTAGTGCTATGACCCTTCCCCATGTCATCCGTCCAGTGGAAGAAATAACGGAGGAAGAGTTGGATAATATTTGTGAAACTGTGAAAGAGAAAGTCTACAACCGTGCAACGGTAAGATCACATGTTCTGCATTCAGCCCTTTGGTTTGCTTGGTCCAAATTATGTTACAGGTAGTGCATCATTGTTGCTTTGATTGTCTCATCTTCACTAGAGCCTGATCCTAAACTCTGATGCTTGTATTTCCTGGGATTCCCATTGTTAGAGCCAAGGGAATCTTTGATTCTTTGTTCTACCTCATACTGCATAATTGCAGAAACTCCAATACCAGGAAGTTTCTTAAGTTGATTCTTTGCAGTTAGGAAATCAAACAGAGCAGGTAGAGTACTTAGCCAAAGAAAACTTTAAAGAGGAGGATCTTTCTCACTTCATGTAGACTTCACTGAAATATTTGATACATGACTAATATAGTGGAAGATTTGCATTGGGGAGATTCAACTTCAAGTTCTCTTTTGATCAGGGAGTTGCCTGGGTAACTTCAGGAATAACATTCTCAGTTCAACCTATTTCTCAAGATTGTTGTTATGAAAATAAAAAAGTCCCATTGAAGCAGTAAAGTAACTTTCAAGGAGGAAAAAAAGATGGGAGTAAGGTAGTCTTGGGTCTAATGCTTCTCATTTGCTACCATTACCTGTACATGTTGGTGAGAGCTGTAAATGCAGCACATCTCTGCTCCCTCTTCCAGATTAAATGTGATGGTTCATACCTAGTGATAAAATGGAGGTTCACATGTTGGGGCTTCATTGATAAATTGTAAAAATAATATTAGTTTACCAAGTTCAGATATAATGGCATCTTTTGGCTTGCTGCTATTTAAATTTGATCAATTTACAAAATGAAGGACTGAAGTAATTGGCATTTAGATAAGCTTCGAATACATAAAATCTGGGGTTTTTATTAATCAGACAGGTATTCAGTGGCCATAATTCTAAGCCATAAGAGGGTTGCTTTGCTTTGGCTTAGTGCAGGGGTCCCCAAACTAAGTCCACAAGTCTTAAAAGTTGCCATGTTTGGAGCCCTTTGGCTTAGTGCAATGTATAGAGAGCCAGTTTGGTCTAGTGGTTAAGGCACCAGGCTAGAAACCAACAGACTTGAGTTTTGATCCCACCTTAGGCATGAAAGCCAGCTGGTGACTTCGGGTCTGTCCTTTTCTCTCAGCCCAACTCATTTTACAGGATTGTTGTAAGGAAAATAACAGGAAAGAGTATTAAAAGTATTGTTCGCCACCTTGAGTTATTTATAAAAATAAAAGTAGGGTAAAAAAAAAGTTAAAAACAATAAAATATGTGTGAACATATGCACTATAATTTATAGCATATGTAAAATAAACCACTGGGTCCACATGATAAACACACTAAGAAGAGACAAGGGTGTGATGTTTTTTTCAAAGCAACAATCAACCTGGTATCCTTTGCCTTTGCTGCTCTCTCTAACAGGGTTCTACCTGTCACCAGTGTCGTCAGAAAACGACAGATACTAAGACAAATTGCCGGAACCCAGAGTGTCTTGGAGTACGTGGCCAGTTCTGTGGGCCTTGTCTTCGTAATCGTTATGGAGAAGAAGTCAGGGCTGCCTTGCTGGATCCAGTAATTATTTTATTTTCATGTTTGCTTGAATGCATGCTAACGTCATTAAAAAGTAAAAATACAGGTAGTCCTCATTTAGCGATCATAATTGGGATTCACAATTCTGTTACTAGATGATGCGGCTAAATGGAAAATCGAATGACTATTAGGTTTTTCTTTTTCCCCATTCTCCTGCCCTTTGGGACACTCATCCTGGTACTGGGATAATTCCGCAAGAATCGAATTAATTGGAGAGGAAGGGATTACCAGAGAGTAAGTGAGCACACTAGGCACTGGCACTAGCTGATTCCTTTCAGTGGGTATTCTTCCTTGTGTGCCTGCTTACTCTCTGTATTCTTTTCCCAACCTCCCTGGTTTATGAAGGGGGGAAATGGTATAGGGCAGGGCTGTCAAACTCATGGGCTGGATGCGTTATGCGCTGCCCACGCCTGGTTTAGCAAAGGGGAAAAAAGTCCCGATACGTCACATGACGCCACCATGACCACGCGAGTTTTACATCCCTGGTATAGGGCAACATGTACAACTGACCATAAAAGAAAACATGAGAAAGATCATAAATGCACATCTTGTTCTTGATAATTTTTTTCAGCACTGTCGTAACTTTGAATGGTTAACTGCATGAGGCATTTGGTAAATGAAGTCTACCTATATTTTTTCAATTTCCTATTTAAAATGTGTAATATGTTTATGGTGTTCTAGTTCAGGGCTGTCAAACTCAAGTCGTCACGTGAGGTATTGGGACTTTTTACCCTTTGCTAAACTGGGGGTGGGCGTGTCCAGCACGTGAAACATTCGACCCGTGGGCTGTGAGTTTGACATCCTTGTTCTAGCTGAACCGTGATGCTGTAGTGGTATTCTAGCTGGATCATCGGCAACAAGAATTAGGTTGAATCTACCTATAGTTCATTCTTACTCTCCCTTTTTTCCTTTAGAACTGGTACTGCCCACCTTGCCGTGGGATCTGCAATTGTAGCTTCTGCCGGCAGCGGGAAGGAAGATGTGCTACTGGTGTGTTGGTTTACTTAGCCAAATATCATGGATATGATAATGTCCATGCTTACTTGAAAAGGTAAATTTCATTTTTCTTCATGAATCGGGACATAGATACAAATTACTGGCAAGAAGGCACACATGCATTCATAAAGATCCAGGTTCAAAGAGGCATTTCATGTTTAGAACAATATTAAGTTACTTGTTGATTGCCTTAGTTTCACTTTGTGTTTTTTTTTCACCCCTTACAGTCTGAAACAAGAACTTGAAATGCAAGAATGAACTTCTGAAGCAATTCCAGAATAATCTTCAGCGCATATGCTTAGATTTACCTGATTTGAGAATTCATTTTTATTAATGGTTGGCATCTTTTAAAAAAGGGAACAAAAATTACGACTTTTTACTGAAGCTCAAAGTTGCAGGATAGCGGTTTGTCATGCCGTTAAATCAAAGCTTTCTTAGTCCTGTTTCATGATGAATGCTACTGGATCTTAATTAGCATCCTGCGGAGCAGATAGAGGTCTCATTCAACCCATTGGGTAGCAGCGGCTTCATACAAAAGCTATAACCAACCAAAAGCAGTACTTGCCATTATAGTTCTCCTGAATCTCACCATGTGAGATTTTTTGGTGTCAGTTTGCATAGGTACTTTCCCCATGCAACTCTGAGTTTATGTTCATATTGGAACTGCCGCTGTCACATTATCCCTAGCTATTGTTAATGTTAGCTGAGTCCAATTTTTGTTTCCCCTTTGTTGGAAAGAAAATCTTTGGGGGGCATTCATTGTATCTACATTTGCAGTTATTGTGTATAGTAGATTCAGTAATGAATCAAATGCTAGCTTTTAAAGCTACTGTAAATAGCAGCCGTAATTATCTAATTAAAAAGAAACTTAAATTCTTGATAACTTTTTTTTGAAAGAAGCAATGATAAAGAACTCAATACTTAGGTTCAAAATTTTGATAGTAATTGAAATGGTTTCAATCAATAAGTGTGAAGTGTACTTGATCAGTCATGCTTAGGACCATGTTTTGTTGTGTTTAAAATAGTACTTGCAATGAAAGCTTGACTAAAAGGGATTTGAGAAAACTCAGACTTTTGAAAAATCGGTAAATGTTTGATCTTAAAGCTTATTGTCCCTGAGATCTTGATAAGGGATATTTAAAAGGAACCTTTAGAGTTTGGGAAGGCAATTTCATTAAGGCTGCAAAAATCCAAAAATAATTAACTGGAAGTAAGTTGTTAAAGCAAATTGTCTCTTTGCCATTAATCTAGATGTTTGCAGATGGGTTCAAGTAATTATAAATTGTGTTATTGACCGAATAATATCACTTGCCTACTACAAAAGCATCATGCTTTACGTTTTCTCAAAAATTGTGTGTTGTATATAGGGATTCACAAATCTTCCATTATAGTTTATGCTGTAGCCAATCTTGCATGATCTGCATATTGGGTTGTAAATGCTAGGCTTTCAGGAGGTAAGTTGATAAACTCTGTGCTTCTCTAAAGAAGTGACCATGAACAATACAGTTTCATGAATTGTAATGTAGATAGGATCCTAATTGGTGATATTTCAAACTGTGTTGGTTAATAGGGCATGGAACTTGTCCATCAAACACAGGTGGAGGTTGTGGCTTTCATTTACTAACTGGTAGTGTATCTGCTTAAATGCTGTGCTAACTGGATAAAAGGCTACGCATCCAAAGTGCATTGGATATAAAATTCATCAGTGTTGAATAAAACTGCAAGAAGGAAAGTGAACGGATCTCTTGAGTTGCAGAGACCCTTTAAGAAGGAATCACTTTTACTACTTTCCCATATATTACTTATACTGGTTACCATTTGTAAGCAGTTCAATACAATATAAAATCTAAATGGAATTAAGAATATCATCTCTCTCACAAAAAGTTTAGGTTTAATTTTCATAGTGCACACTTCAGGGGGGGAAATCATTGGCTGTTTTGCTTTGCCTTTAAAATTGTGGTTCTGTTTTTTTTGTATTTCGTGAGCAGGTGTTAATGCTTGGACACATGTGGCTATTATTTTCTGCAGATCTGTTTTAAATACAGCAAAAGACAGTAACTCTACTCAAGTATTTTCCCTAGAGTAGTTTGAACAATACTGTAACCTGATACTTATGTATGAAATATAATTCTGATATTAAAGTTTGCTTAGCTGTGGGCTGAAAAGGCCATGTTTCTTGTGCTTCTGTGTGTGCCAAAGTCCCAGTCAGCACTGATATTTTGGGTACAGGATAAAACATGCATGCCTCTGATCCTGTACGAAAACTGCTTGCAGTGCATATTTGGATTTTCCATATTTAATAGTAATCGGATCAAGATATTAACAGCAAGGGGAAAAAACACAATTGTAGCAGGGAAATAAATTTAAAGTAAATATTCTCTCCCTCCCTTTCCTCATCCTTTTTAAGCAGCAAAGTTGCCTTTAATAATCCAAGCTCTGAACTTTGTCTTGTTCTACAGGCGATCTTCACCATCCAGAGTATGGCCACAGTTAATCTAATGGAGGGGTGTCAAACTCGCATCGTCGGGGCGGCATCATGTGACATATTGGGACTCCCCCCTTCACTAAATCAGGCGGGGCCAGCATGTGATGCATCCACAGCCCATGGGCTGCGAGTTTGACCTGATTTAATGTATCTAGATGGCATATGCAGATAGCTGCGTTAGATTGGCAAAGGTTGTGTTAGTCTATGGTAGCCAAAACTCAGGAGTCTGGTACCACCTCTTCAGATTAAAACATTTTATTAAAAGTCATATAAGTTTTTTCCGAGCAACAGCATGTATGTCATGCCTAGCAGTGGAGCTAATTGGCATGGACAAGATTTTATACCAGGGAGGGGGAAAATCCAGATTAGAAGTACCTTTGTCTCTTCTAGACAAGATTTTTTTTTTAGTTAAAGTGAACCTGTAGTTCTCCTATTCTGATCTGAAGAACCTAGTTGGATCTTTACTTTTGAAAGCAGGTTCTGTTGAATGAGCTACGTTTTATATCCTGCACTTGGGATAATCCCTAAATTGAAAACTCATACTGATTAGAGATGCCAGGAAATCCGCCAGTGTGTCTGTGAAGGCTGTACTATTTTGCATCACAAAGCAAACTCCCAGCCATTGTGAATGAGTCTTGCTTTAAACGACAAAGATCTATATCCACAACTTTACCCCATTTCCTAGGAGCATATGTAATTAATCATTTGTACCTTATTTTTCATAGCGGCTTTCAATCCAAACCAATGGTATATAGGAAATTGCCTTTATTATAAAATAACGGCATTATTATTTTTTTGGCCATAGTATTTGCACTGCTGAAAGGGAGAGGGGAATTAAATTTGCTGATCTGCCTGCTCAAATCCTCAGGTTGAATTAAGGTAGCTTTTTAGATCCCCGCCTATATAAGCAACATCAAAATTTGTTTTTCCCGTGTTGTATTACATATACATTGCACCTATGCTTATTCATGGTTATTATCCTTTTCCCCATTTGCTATCTTTTATCTTTTACATCAAGGAATATAGATGGCCCTGTAACCCTTGACACCTGATGTTAAACCCTGAAATTTAAAAAAAAAATCAGTAGTAGCTGGCACTGTGTATGGAAGAAAATAATTGTTTATGGCACACAGCTTAAGCTGTGCTGGTAATCACACTGAAAATACAATATTTATTCATTAGATCAAATTTAATGAAGCCTCCTGGCAGTAATTATAAAAATTACTGTAGCAGTAAATTACTAATGAGTTGTGATGTGCTTCCTACCTGCGAGGAAGGACTGGCTGTTGAAAAAGCCTGATATCCAAGCAGCTCTTGGAAGGATTTGCTCTTGAGTGTAGAAATCAACTTCATGGCTGTCCTGGAGAAGACGCAGGAGTGTAAAGGCAAAGTGGGAAGCCTGAAAGATGAATTGGGATGGTGTTTGGAATTGATAGAACTTAGGTGAAAATACTGGTGGTAAATATTGCTTATATCTGTTAATGATTGGGATAGGTTTTGGGGAGAAAGCCTCAAAGAAAAAATTAAAAAAAAACATAAGATACTCCTTGTTGAAGTCATAGCTATGCACCACCCTTTTATGTTAGGCTCTGCAAATTGTAATTTTAAAATCAAAAGGAGTATGCATGTCTCTGGCAAGGAAGGGTAGGCGTAAAAGCAGGACAGCTTGCTGGCATCCAGCATGTCCTGGTGCAGAATTCCACTTAACACCCTCCCAAGACAATTTTTTAATATTCAGAATACTGCATCTCTTCTTTTCCAGGTAGTCTCTGTATAACTGCATTGCACGGCTTTTGAATTTGAAATTGATAACCCCTGCCCTGTTTGTGCACTGCGTTGCAATGGCCCTGCTTCTAACAATCCTATTTCCCTGGTCAACTGTATACTTCTTAAATGGATTAGGGAAATAGGATTGTGTTGAAAAGGAAGAATTCAAGTGCTAGCACTTTTATCTATGGTCTCAAGATCCCCTACAATGGAAAAGATCCCTACATGATTCACTACAAAACAATGTTGAAGTCCTATGATTAGAAAGCCTGCCTGCCAATTTGTTTACAGTGCTTTCAACTTATTTCTTTTAATGTGTGCTGTGGTTTTAATTGCATGCTTTATTTTTCTGGCGGATGGGCATCGATGTGATGAGTGCATGCTGTGTGATACTAGCACAGGTCGTAGCCAGCTCAGTACTCCCCTACTCCATCCAGAAGACTCGTCAGAAATGAACAAACTATAACATGGAGGCAGAACTTAAAATCTCCTTTGCCAGGCTATTTTGCAGGTCTGCATCTGTGGAGCAGGTGACTCTGTTTCTCCAGTCTGTGGAGCTGTACCCAGGGAAGAAGCCAACTCCACCTGGGCAAAAATGCTGGCATTTTGGATTACAAAAACTTCTTCAGATTCTAATGTTTGTAAAATATACATAAAAGATGAGAAGCCCTTAAAACAAGAATAAAATGCATGTTCATTTGGGGCTGGTGAATGCATTGAAAAGCTAAACATGATTGGATTTCCTCATTCTTGTAAGGTGATTACTGAAGGTGTGGGTGGTTTGTTCATTCACAAAAGGACTGCCATGGGAATACAACTGGTGCAACCCCAGTTTCTCAAAATGCAAACTTGCTGGATGCTTCCTCATTCATACCTGTTCACCTTTTCTGGGCAGTTGCAAGGAAAACATTTGGGCATGGCCAGAGTAAACTCTTTGGAGTCAAGGGGTGTGGACCTTGGTGGGCATCTTGGAGGGTGCACTTAGCTGCTGTCTGTAAATCAAAATATTGCCAAGGAATGATCAAATAGCCATTCGGCATAATTAAAGAGAAGGACTTTCTAAAATCTGTCTAGATGCAGCCATCCATAGTTCAGTAGCTGCTTTTTCCCCCTCAGGAAAGAATTCCATCCAAGAAGCAGCTTTTGGGCTCATAGTTGATAGCAATAGCACTTAGCGCTTATATACCGCTTCACACTGCCTCTAAGCAGTTTACAGCATATTGCCCCCAACAATCTGGGTCCTCATTTTACCGACCTCAGAAGGTTGGAAGGCTGTGTCAACCTTCAGCTGGTGAGACTCGAACTGTGGAACTGCTGGCAGTCAGCAGAATTAACTGCAATACTGCCTTCTGACCCCTGTGCCACCATGGCTCTTAGTTATGGTGGTGTATGGAGTGCCAAGAAATAATACTCGTACATATGTGAATGGCTTGACTGACATCATCTCTACATCCTGTCTTTGCATTTAGCACAGGGGTATCAAACTGGTGGCCCACAGGCCGGATGCATCACGCACAGGCCATGCCCACCCCCAGCTCCACAATGGGGAAGAACGTAAAATGTCACATGACAGCAACATGACGCCGTGAGTTTGACAACCCATGATTTAGCGTGTTACCTGGGAGTCTGCAGAGTATCAAAGTGGGAGAAAAGAAACGGGAGAGGAACGTGGTGATTTTTAACTGGCTCAATCTATCAATGAATTAGCCTCTTATCTCAGGTCATTAGCATTACATACCTTCCCTCCATCCCCTACAATACAGTATTTAAACTGACTGCCTTTCTACTCCAAATCACCACCTCAAGTACTCTGTAGTGTAGAACTGTACATCACAAACATGAACAACCAATATAACAACGTAAAAGTAATAGTTGAAACTTGGACCATTTAAGTCAGTGGTTGCCAACCAGTGGGCCGGGCACCACTGGTGGTTCGGAAGAAAATGGTGGTCCGCAGAGAAATGTCACCCCCAAAGCATCCCCTAAAGCAATTAATCCAGGTTGCATAGGAACACAAGCCTGCACTGCCCACATGGCCTGCATCAACACAAGGCTTGCGTCGCTTGCATTGTGAACAACACTTAGTGAGGGGAGGGGGGCAAGGATGGAGGGGGGAACTTGCCCCACGCACCTGGCCTGGCCACTGGGCTGCTTCTTTTTGTTTCTGCTTTTGGCTACACGCAAGGAAAGCAGCAAAAGTCTTTCTCTCCCCCAAACCACCAGAAATGAGTCTTTGGGACCCTGCAAGGCATCCTGCTTCAAGAGGCTGCGCTGGCGTGACAAGTCTCACAAAGACTCATTTCTGGCGGAGTTTGGGGGAGAGAACGACAGAGCTGGAGACGGTACCCTACGATCCCAAGTAAAGAATGATTGATCAGTAGGAAAATGGGGTGGGGAATTTTCCTGCAGATTTTTGGGGGGATTTAAAATTATGAGATTGGTGGTCCCTAAGGTCCAAAAGGTTGGCGACCCCTGATTTAAATAGTTCCAGGAAGGACTTTCATAAGGACAACAGGTGCTGTTCAGCTTGCTAGAGGACCTGGTTATCTATGCTAATGGCAATTTTAAAAAATCACTGCTCAATTTTGTCATGATGCTCTGACATGGTGCTGCAACAAAGGGTTTAGTTTACAATTAGAGATCTTCATTTTAAACAAAGGAAGATGCATTCTACAGTCAAAAGTCTTCAACTGCCTGGTTCTTGTTCAACCATGTTTTATTACAAAAAAGCTATGTAAGATTCCTGCAGGTATAGTAAGTTTCTTTTCAATTATTAGCATTTTCTGTCAAGAAACTCTCTGCTATGTAAGCAGAGACTGATACTTAGGGATTGTTTTAGCATGTTGTACAAATGGCACCCTTCGATGGGTCTTTTTATAAAACAGTCCTCCATAATGTGGTCCAGGGGTGGGATGCTAGTGGTTTGGCCCGGCAAAATGCACTCTCACCGAACCGGTGAGAATCCTACCCCTGATATGGTCTCTCCTAATGTAAAAATCCTGCTCAGCAGAACAATAGTGGATTGCAGAAAGCTGTAGTTGAAAGCCCAAGAAAGACAGCTTCGCTTTTGTTTTGAAGCACAATGTCCTCTTTCAGCAGAGGATCCAATCTTCTGGCAAACCTGCATTGGATTTCTGAAAATCTGTTCCTTGCAGGCAGAAGTGGGGTGGGGGTGGGGGTGGAAAAGCAGCTGTACTACTAAACGACAGAGGAGAGCTGCTTTGATCAGGGAAGACTTCCCTCCTTTCTCCTGCTTTGGGAGCAGGGTGCTCAGCTGCATTTAGTTGAGCTGCAGTGAATGAATGCTAGCTAGCCTCTAAAATAAGCCTTAAGCATACTTACTGTAGTTAAGGCTATCTGCTCCCTGGAATTTCTTTTTTTTTAAATGATTTGGTTAAAACACATTTGATTACATTTTTTTCTCTTCCTCATTTATACATTTCCTGTTTAATTTGGACATCTCAGCCCAGATTTCAAAAGGTTCCATCATGTAGGTATCTCAAAAGGCTCTGAATACCTGGCTCTGCCTAGATCTGGGCTCTCCAACCTTGGCAACTTTAAACCTGGCACATTTCAACTCCCAGAATTCCCCAGCTAGCTGGCTGTGGAACTCTGGGAGTTGAAGTCCTCCAGGCGTAAAGTTGCCATGGTTGGAGACTCCTGGCCTAGATCATTGGTAGGATGGCCAATGCCCTTCCTTCCTGTCCCTTGTTCCTATCTGAGTTTTTTTCCCCTCTGCCATCTCTGTTCCTTTGCTTTGTGTTGTTTTTGTGTTTTTGCATTTCTTGTTTTCAAATGTTTTTAACCACTTTAACAAAGCGTTTTGCTTCAGCCTTGATTAGAGCCAAAAAGTATCCTATCAACATAGGAGGAGCTATCTGCTGATTTAGGTAGAATATCTCAGGAAAACAAACTCAAGGGGGCAACCGCATAAAAATTTCATGACACAAAACAATGAATGGGTGGGTACATGCTGGAGAAAAAAGCTTCACACTTTTAGGGAATTGAAGAGAACAGAGATATAATATAATATGATCCTATAAAGGATGATACATGCTGCCTAATTGCCTGGAGATCTATTTCAGTGGGAAGCTATGGGATATCAAAATTCTAAACACAATCTGAAATCTTGGTAAACTGAAATATAATCATTCATAACTCCTTTGAATTCCAGCATCAGGCAATGATTAAATATTAACATGTTATGAATCCTGCACATCCTTGTCTTTATCCACTTCTGGAGCACTGAAGAATTTCTCGTTTTCTTTTGCAGAATCTTAGCTGATGCAAATCAAAGATTTTAAAATTATTCACTGAATTGTGGCTCTGCAGAAAAGTATCTCTCCCCTCTGTTATTTTAAATTGTAATTTTTTTTTTTTAGAAAACCACATTTTCTAACAGTGAAGGAAACGGATGAAGTCAGTAGATAGGGAACACTGACAGAAAGATCCGGAGGGGGAAAATTAAAAAAAAAAAGACCTAGAGAAAGGGAATTATTGTACATCTTACTTTTGTTCTGTTAACATGGTATTGTACACCCTGCATTTATCCACTTAAAATCAAAACAGCCAAGAAGAAATATTTGTTTAAAAGATTTGTATGGCTCCACATCTTATAGCACAACCCTGGGCTCCAGTATGTCAAAATAACACCAGACTGAATGAGAAATATATATATATATTTTACACACATGCACCAAATTACAGTAATACATAATAACAAAAGAGTAAAATAGGATTGCAGCAGATTCAGCCTGTGAGAGCTTTGTGTATTGTGGTTAAAGAAAACACCATGGATTTGTTTTCCTTTTGTAAAAGATGCTGCCTAAGTGAATCTCCTCTTTTCCAGAAAAGGAGAATTCCCAGTGGGAATCCTGAGGGGAGAACTGTCTGTCCCACGATGCATTCAGAGGCAACAGAGCCCCATCTCAGAGCAGGAGACAGCTATCTAGTTAAAACAGACACTCCTGAGCAGTCCCTAAGGTGCCTGGAGTGATAACAAGCAATATTGGAAGCAGGTAAAATACAAAAATAAGTTCCTGCAATTTCCTGCCTTGTTTATGGAAATCCAGACTCTCTAATAAACACTAGTCTCAAATGCTAACCAATTGCCTATTGCATCTTCAGCTTCCTTTCATTATCACTGCTAGTCCTGTGACTGTGGGCAGAACCTGGTGCAGATGTGACATTTTAACTGAACCTATAGTTTTCTTGGGTCATTAGAAAGTGCATTCTGGCATTTATTACTAAACCAAGGGGGACTTGTGTTAAAGTAACTTGTGTTCTTCCTTATATATGTGCTAGTCTTATTCCGAAGTTCAGAATAAGATTTTCCTTAGCTACACCACCCAAATTGTCCAGATCCCTTTGAAAAATCTGAGGTGCTAATGGAGGGTGGATGATATTAAGCAATGAAGGAAGAATAATGCTTGTTTTGTTTTTAAACTGAGCAAGTGAGTATATAGAAGACATGCCTGAAGGTAGAGCTTTAGCATGGAATTTCAGGAGAAGGAGAAGATGAGGTACAATAGATAAATTTTTTTCCTTTTAGGACCCCCCTGTGTTTCAGGGTGGAATCGAGGCAACTGAGCTGAGCATTGACTGGCCAGAAGCCCTTCCTGATGCTTGCATGGAGTTCGGAGCAGATATTTGCGCCTGCTAGAAACATCTGCCACCGCCTAGGATTGAAGTCTCAACCTTCCAAGTGGGAGGCAAGGATCTTCACTTCTAAGCCACCCTGCCACTCAATAGCTACATTATAGTATTCTTGATGAAAAGAAAGCTTTCCTCCCACTTGCTATGCAGGTGCAGACAGAGAACTATGTAACCATTAAAAGTCAGGGACAAGAGGAAAGAAGTCACAGGATTTTTTTTTTAATTCACATTTATATGCCGCCCTTCTCTGGAGACTCAGAGCGGCTCTTAGGATTAAGAGACTGGTCCATCTAGGCCAGCCTTCTGTTCCCACAGCACTTGACAGACGCATCTGAGAAATCCACATATGTACAATAATTCCTTTCAATGACACCCTGTTATAATTGGCCTGCTGCTTCAGTTATAGGGAATACATAATTATCACCAACCTCCATGCTATCTATTTCGGAAGGAAGGAGAAATGTAATTTGAGGTAATCAGGGGAAGGACCCCTGGGTTCCATTAAAGATTTTCTCTTTTTCTTCTCTGCAACTGAAAAATTGATCCTCAGTCAGAGGAACTGATTGTCTGATTCCTACTGATTCCCAGTGATGAGTCTTCACTGGATCCTATTCCCACCAAATCTGTTCTGCTGGAGGAATTAGGACAGTGATGAGGAAGGCTTAACAATAATTCTCTTCCTCCATGGGAAGTGTCTCACAAACAGAATTTGGCTTCCATAAATTATATTATGGATCCAATTCTAATATGGATCTTAATTTATGATATATATTATGATATATATTTATGATATTTATCAGTGAAGTAGAACTCTATTTTTAGCATGTTATAAATGTCAGGAATTATGAAACTATCTTATTTCAATGAACTGTATTTACTGAACAAAGACTGTTCTTGCAGAGTTTATAATTCTTCTCTCTATCTTTTGCTTTTGACGATGAAGGAAGAAGTTAAATTGATCTTTGGATATAGGACTTATCTCTGAGAAAAGATGTATGTTATGGACAAGTCAGTTCCATCTAACTGTCAGGAGGTTTATATTTTTTAAAAAGAGCTGTCTACAGTTGTGCCATCTCAACAGAGATTGTCAACTCATCCCAACAATGCAAAACATTAATGCACTGCTAATGACTCACTAAAAGATTGTCATGTTGACAAATGATGGGATGCCCTTTGTTCCTATAGTAAAAATGCACAAGGTATTTGTATGAAGAACATGTTGGCTCTTAAAAAAATGATGATGCTATTATTAATAAGGGTAAAATGATCAGGCAAGCAGGATCACCAATTTAAATTTCCTCACTATTTCTTAAACTACTGCCAGATCTAAAGAGAGTCCTACTCTGTAATTATGTAATAAAATATTCAGAAAGCCAAATAATCAACATAATATTTCCTAAGTATAACTGTGAATAATTGAGTTAGCAAACAAGCCTATTAACTTGAGCTGCTTTGGCCATTTGCAAATCCCCAGTAGACTTTGTCAATTATTAAAGTTACTAATAATGCATATTGAGCTGACCTTGATTGGTATCAACAAAAGCTGATTAGTATTTGGATGAGAGTTTATCATAAAATCTCAGCACTGTAAGCTAGATGGAGAAGTTGAAAATATCATCCCAGAAGATGACAATGGCAAACCACTTTTGTACTGGATATAAAGGCCCAATTTGGATATCCCACAGGCCAGTAGTGGGATTCAATTTTCTTTTTACTACTGGTTCTGTGTGCGTGTCTTGATGGGTGTGGCAGGGGAAGGATACTGTAAAATCTCCAGTCAGAGGTGATACTTGCCACTAAAATTTCCACTACCGGTTCTACAGAACTGGTCAGAACCTGCTGAATACCACCTCTGCCACAGGCCTTATTAAATCACATCTGGATCCAACCCAAAGGATGGCAGATAGATATGAGACTCAGAGCCAATGAAAGAATCTGATCTTTCCTTACATGGCCAGAGCACCAGAGAAGCTAAAACTGATATTTGGAAAATACCACATACCTGTGTTCTTCGAACCCACCAATACGACTGAGATGGAGGCTTATCTACCCTAAAGATCAGACCCAAAACACAAGAAGAGTAATGAAGCATATGCAGCCCAGTGCAATGAGGAGTGTTCAGAGCTGTACATTGGAGAAACCCAGCAGCCTTTACACAAGAGGAGGGCTCAGCACAGGAGAAGCAACACCTCAGGACCAGAATCAGCAGTAAACCATCATTTAAAAGAAAAAGGACACTCTTTTGAGGACCACACTGTTCACATTTTGGACAGGAGAGGTAGACAGTTTGAGACAGAAGTGAAGGAAAATCTCTAAGTGGAAAATCCTTCCTTCAATAGAGGTGAGGCCTCTATCCCCCGTTTTTTATGCTGCTCTTGCCTCAGTCCTCAGGAAAACCAAGACCACTTCACTGGTTCACCAGGGAGGCCAATGACTCACCTAGGAGAAAAGAATTAGGAGCTACAACTCTTCTCTCCCTACTCACCTAACAAGCCTATTCAGATTAGGCAAGACATGAAACCACCCTAGACATATATGAGGTCCCCCTAAACAACTTGCTCAGACTGAAGAAGCCACTTGGATAAACAGTGAAACATTTCAAACTGTTATGTATGCAGGTGTGAAGTCATTGGTTTAGTTTGAACTGTTCTTGTAAAGTGTTAGAAATGATTGGTTTAAAAGTGCGGGAAAACCCTGCACTCTGATTGGCTGTCAACTGTGGCTGCTGGCTATAAGTAGCAGCCGCAGCCCAGACAAATTGGGTCCGTTCTGAGCTGTAGTCACTAATAAACTAAAGAGCTTGAGGCACTCCGCGTCTGTCTCTTCATGCAAACTTAACACTGGCGACAAAGGTGGGATTCCCCTGAAGAAGAAGGCAACGCGGCACAGAAGAAGAGTGAGATGGCTGCGCTGAACACTCCCCCAGCCCCGTTCGATCCGATGGCAGAAGACTGGGAGTCGTATGCAGATCGTTTCCAAATGTATCTGGAGGAAACGATCTTGCCACCATTTCCGAGCAGCGGAAGAGGGCGGTCTTCCTTACGTACTGCGGTCCGGCAGTTTTCAAGATGGCGAAGGCCCTCGCGGGAGCAGCAGACATGAAGGTAATGGCTTGGCCTAATCTGGAAAGGCTGTTAAGAGCCCATTACGCACAAGTATCGTGCCTCATTAAGAGACACGAGTTTTACCGTCGTGATCAGGGGGAAAACGAAAGCATAAACGACTTCGTGGCAAGTTTAAGAGACATTGGGGTGCATGCGAATTCAACAGTTTAGAGGAGGCCATGCGCGATCGTTTCGTTTTAGGCCTTAAAGACAAGGTGCTGCAGAGCAAGTTATTAATGAAACCTAAGATCATGCTGAAAGAAGCAATAGAAGAAGCCTCTTCAGCAAAAGCTACCAAGTCCTCAGCAGCAGCCATGAAAAAGATTAACAAGGCCATAAGCCATTCTGACGTGGAAAAGTCCACAACAACTCATTGTGAGCAAATAGATTCTGAGTCAGACTGTAGTGAGGTGGAGGAAGGAATTTACAGACTCAGAATGGAGTGGAAAAAAAAGACCTGGGAAGAAAGAGGCAAGATTTCTACTGCAGAGGTTGTGGGGGAAGCCATCGCTGCACTGAATGCAAGTTTTTAGACACCATTTGCCTCCGTTGTGATAAAAGAGGACACCTAGCAAGAGTCTGCAAATCATCCAGAACTCCACCCAACAGAAGGAAGTTTGCTGCAAGCAAAAACAAAGAATTTAAGCCTAACAACCTCCGTGAGAAAATGGGGCGCAGTACAGAAGCAAATGGGAAGAATGAAACTCATCAAACAGTAACTATTGGTCATTCTTCCCCTTAAAAGCAGAAAAGTGCATGTCAAGGTACTTATTGAAGGAAGGCCTTGCCAAATGGAAGTGGACTCAGGATCATACCTTTCTATGGTGTCATGGGACACTATTCACAGACTACTTCCTAACATCCAAAAGAATCACTTCAAGAAGCAAGCATTGACTCTTAAAGACTACCAAGGGAACAAGATTCCAGTAGTTGGAACAAGAGAATTCAACGTGAAATTCAAGGGCCACACCAAGCGCCTACCACTGACCATCGTGGAAAAGGACCGTCCAAGTCTGCTGGGCCTTGAATGGTTCAACCCGCTGGGCATCGAGGTGACTGGCATCAATCACGTGAGCAACACTGAATGGGAAGAGGCCTTGAAGTCTGAGTTTCCAGAGGTCTTCAGCGACAGATTAGGCAAGTACTTGGGGACCCCTATATCCTTTAACATAGATTCCAAGGTACAACCAATCCGTTTAAAACCCAGAAAGGTTCCATTTGCATTAAAGGAAAAAATTGATGCACAATTAGATAAACTAATAGCTCAAGGGGTTTTAGAGCCCACTGACCACTCCAGGTGGGAGACACCCATAGTCACACCAGTCAAGGCTGATGGGTCTGTAAGAATCTGCAGAGACTACAAGGGGACATTGAACCATGCGCTACAACAGAGCGCATATCCAGTTCCAGTAGTGCATCATTTATTACATTCCCTTGAAGGGGGCACAGTTTTTGCCAAATTGGACCTGGCACAGGCGTATCAGCAGTTAACAGTTGATGATGCCACTGCAGAAGCCCAAACCATTGTGACCAATAGAGGTGCTTTCAAATGCAAAAGGTTGCAATTTGGAGTAAGCGTAGCACCTGGCATCTTCCAAAGCCTTATGGAAAGAATGTTACAAGGGTTGCCAGGGGTGGTGCCCTATTTTGATGATGTTTTAATTTCTGCTGAAAATGACACTCAGTTACAAGAGAGACTCAGAGAAGTCTTGATCAGATTCAAAAAAGTGGGGTTAAAAGTCAAAGAAGAAAAATGCACACTTAGAACAGATAAAGTGGAATTCTTGGGTTATATGATCGATAAACATGGCATCCACCCCACAGAGGCCAAAGTTCAGGCAATCAAAGCAGCCCCCAGGCCAAAATGCAAAACAGATTTACAAGCATTCTTGGGACTCAATAACTTCTATCATATGTTTCTACCTCAGAAGGCAACTATTGCAGAACCCCTACATAGGTTGCTAGACAAGAAATCTACATGGGTCTGGGGCAGGAAGGAACAAGCTGCATTTAACAATATCAAGAGACAAATCACGTCTGATTCTGTACTGATACAGTTCTCTGAGAATTTGCCTGTTGTTCTGACTTGTGATGCCTCCCCTTTTGGAGTAGGGGGGGGTGTTGAGCCACATGCTTCCCAGCGGGAGGGAAGCCCCTATTGCATTTTACTCTCGCACCTTGACTAAAGCAGAGAGGAATTACAGCCAATTGGACAAGGAAGCATTGGCAGTTGTTGCAGCTGTCAAGAAATTCCATGAGTATCTATATGGGAGAACATTTACCATTGTCACAGATCACAAACCTTTGTTAGGCATTGTGGCAGGAGACAAACCTACACCCACTATCCTGTCACCAAGAATGCTGAGGTGGACCGAATTTCTTGCTGCTTATTTATACAAGCTCTTCCACAAGCCTGGCAAAGACATTAGCCATGCTGATGCCTTGAGTCGCTGCCCACTTCCGTTTCACACTGAGGACGTTGAACTTGAGGCGCACACCTTTTTCCTAGAAACTGTTGCCAAGCTTCCAGTACATGCTGCTGAAATTGCCCGAGACACTGCCAAAGACACTTTATTGGCTCCTGTTATAGGCTGGATTAAGAAAGGTTGGCCACTTCAAGATCTACCTCAACTTGCCCAACCTTTTAAATCCAGGCAAACTGAATTATCTGTATTAAGAGGATGTACTTTGTGGGGTAAGAGGGTGGTTATTCCTGCAAAACTGCAAAAAGAGGTTTTGGAAATGTTACATGAGGGTCATCCAGGTATTGTCAGAATGAAGGGATTGGCCAGGAGTTATGTATGGTGGCCAGGTATTGACAAAATGGTTGAAAACTGGGTTGCATCTTGTCCCAACTGTCAGGTAGTCAGGCCTGCCCCACCTCTCACCCCCACACAGGAATGGGAATGTCCTAGGGGCCCATGGTCCAGGATTCACATTGACTTTGCTGGCCCTACCAGAGGGCACACTTTCCTTATTATAGTAGATGCATATTCCAAATGGCTAGAGGTTATCCCTATGGCATCCACCACAACTGAAGCTGTCATCAAACAGCTTAAGAAGCTTTTTGTAACTCATGGGTTACCTGATGTCCGCGTTTCTGACAATGGTCCTCAATTTACGTCCAACCTTTTTGAATCATATCTAGCACAGCAGGGTATCAGACATGCCCTGACAGCCCCTGGGCACCTTTCGGCTAACGGCCGGGCTGAACGCATGGTACGTTTTACCAAGGAAAAGCTTCAGCAATTGGGTCCTGGGGACATCACTGAGAAAGTTGAAAAACTACTCAGTGTCCAGCATATCACTCCCAACCTATCAACTCAGGTCTCCCCTTGACTGCCTTCATCCCACTTACGCACCCAACGCACCACTAGATTCCACTAGCAAAATTTGCACATTCACTGTGGGTGATTCTGTTTATGCTAAGAACCTTATGGGTGAACCATTATGGATTCCTGCTGAGATAACCCAAATCACAGGCCCCAGGTCTTACAGGGTACAAACAGAGGATGGTGTCCTCTGGAGCAGGCACATTGATCAGCTTAGATCTAGATTACCTCAGGAACATCGCAATTACTCCTCTCTGGTTCCCATACCTAGTACCTCATCTAGGGGAAGGGAGGATCATGAGGATAATCAGCAAGCAAGAATCAACCCCATGTGTAACGAGTCAACACGACAGGAACCATCCCAAAACCTGTCACAATGCCAAAATCCATTCTTACAAGTGGAAGACTGTACATCACTATCTGACTTGGGTGCTGACATTGGGTTGGAGATGGATTGGGAGGAGAGACCAGGTTGTAGTAACCAAACAGGTTCTACTATTACTAGAAGTCCAAGCATGGAAATGTCAGCAGACACATTTCCTCTCTCACTGAGTGAGAACCTTAAAACATCTGAACCACGTAGGTCTCAACGTACACATAGGAGTCCCACCTATTTAAAAGAATACATTAGATAGATGGGGTTTGAGTATGGACTGAACCTAGTGGGGAGGGGTGTTATGTATGCAGGTTTGAAGTCATTGGCTTAGTTTGAACTGTTCTTGTAAAGTGTTCTTGTAAACTGCACTCTGATTGGCTGTCAACTGCGGCTGCTGGCTATAAGTAGCAGCTGCAGCCCAGCCAAATTGGGTCCGTTCTGAGCTGTAGTCACTAATAAACTAAAGAGCTTGAAGCACTCCGCGTCTGTCTCTTCATGCAAACTTAACACAAACCAAAAAGGAAAAGAAGTCCAGTTGCCATGACTCAACTTTCAGACAACTCCACCTGGATGACTGAGAATCTTCCTTGAGATACTGCTTACTGTGCAGAAAGAGGAAAAAGATAGTTGAAAAGAATTAAGTTAAACAGCAGACAGAAGGGTTAACATTAAAAGGGGAAGAAATTGAAGAAGTCAAATAGGATGGCTGCTTTTTTTTTTAAAGGAAGCTAGTGAAGTTAGATAAACAAGGAGTTTCCAGCAGAGTGAACAGAATCATTGGGTTTCATTCTGGAGAAAAGGAATGAACCATTTAGATAATGCAAGAATTGTAGTTAAATAATGTTTATTGAAGGAAGCCATAAGCCATAATGCAACAATGAAAACTGCTGCGGTTCAAGAACAAGCCCTTGAAACAGTGTTCAAATCATCTTGCATTTTCATTTCCTCCCTGCCCTAGGTAAAGGATTACTTGGCTTCCTGATTTGAGTGTGAGGGCTTGTTTCTATTCATCCTTTGTTTTTGCACTGAATGAAGATTGCATCTATTCCTGGTGACTGGTAGAATGCTGATTTTGCTAGGAAAGTAGTAAGGGTGAATGCAAAAGGAACAGGGAATCCATTTGTTAAGTGTGCTTGGGAAGATGTCTGGTAGAACTCTGTAGAAAGTCATAGAGATGGCCTTGAGGGAAACATTCAGAAAGTGTTACAAAAAGGGAAGAAGCATTTCTTGAGGCCAGAAAACAGAGACAGATTCATTCATTCATTCGTTCATTCGTTCATTCGTTCATTCGTTTGTTTGTTTGTTTGTTCATATATATAATTTAAATAGCCATCCATTCACTTTCAGTGATTCTAAGTGGCTTACCAAAAAAAAGCATATAAAAGAGTAAAAGCAATAACCCCCATACCTTCCTGGCAACAGCAAGCAATCAGACAAGCCACTTGATGGGTTTCATCCCACTCTGGGTTCCCTAGGCCCATTAGCAAAACCAGTTCTTCACGATCTTGTGAAAGGGTGTCAAAATGGAGGCCAATCTAATCTCCAAGGAGATGACATTCCAAAGGGAGGGAGCCACTATGGAGAAGGCCCTTCTTCTGTGCCCTGCCAGATATAAATTCTTAGGAGAGTGATTTTAGGGAGAAACCTAGGTGGCTCCTCCTTGTCTTACTCAAATCTTCATCAGGCTTTCAGGATTCTGTTAGTATCTAGGCAAAGGGTAGTTTTAATCTTCTTGTGGAGTCTGTTTTCTGGTCTGAAGGATTGACAAATTCTGGTCAACAAGATAATGCAGGTAACATTGGGAAATGTGGTTCAGCTTTATGCCAAGGAGTGTCATGCTGATCAGATCTTTGCTGCTTGGCAGATCATTGAGAAAGGTAGAAATATGAGAAAACAAGTTTATTTTAAGTTTGTTGATATAGAAAAAGCATATGATAAAGCAAATAAGCTTGTAATAGAGAACATTTTGCACCAATCTGAAAGTTGGTTATTGAATGCAATAAGAGTGACAATAAATTGAATGTTTAGCAGTAGTTTCAGTACTGAACAGGGCATATGACAAGGATGTCCTCTTGGTTGCTTAATGCATTTTTGCATAAATATCCAAGAAATGCTTGTTGCGATACCAGAGATGACTTACTAGGGTCTTACTGCATAACAAAAGGCATGGTTTGTCCTTTTGTATGCAGGTAGTGCTATGGTGTTGGCTGCCATAATAATTTAAGACAAATAATAGATAAACCGTACTATGTTTGGATGGAAACTATAGCAAACAATGAAGAATGTAGACCATGTTGACGAATATGTGCATCTTAGTTGACTAAACAAATGGAGAAGAGGTGCAAATGCTGGTAGAAAGATAGTGGCTACTAGGTGGTGTATTGTGAAGACTTTGTGTTTGTTGAGCTAAGTGAAAATAGCTGTGTACAAGAGCATGCTTCTGCTCACTTTGCTTTATAATCTGAGAGCTGGGGATGTCCAGAGAAAGATAAAATAAATTGAAAGCAATGGGCATGGAGTACTTGAGAAGTGTGTCCCATGAAACAAGAAGAGAGAGGGCCAGGAATGAATGGGTCCTCAGTAAATACAAAGGCAAGTGGTTAGGACAAAAGAAGCCAGTTGAAGTGGTTTGGTGCTCTAGAGAGAATAAATAACCATCAAGTTGCAAAACAAATCTGTGAAGGAATAGTGAATGGGCTGAGAGGAAAGGGTTAATTGTAGGATAAAGGTGATGAGATCCTAAAAAAAAAAGAAGAGAGAGAGAGAGGTATGAGAAGTTCAAAGAATAAGAGGCAATGCATGTATAGAAATAATAACCAATGGTTTGCAAGGATTGAAAGGTATTGCAAATTGTAGGGAATTGTGTTGGTGTCAAGGAATTGGGGTTGAGAAACACAAGACGTTACCAAATATTTGCTGTCATTTCCTCAGCAAAACTGTACAAACTTGGAAAAGTCTTGGAGGAAGGGAGTTTCAAATCCCCATCAGAATAAATACCACATTGTTTTCTTTTAAATGGAATGCAGTGACAGTTGTTTCTTTTACTTATAATGTTAAACTCTATTGTAGCAGAATACAGCTATTTATCACTGCAGAGAGACCTTAAGATGAAAAGAATGCTACCAGAAATAGAAAGAAGCATGGCTTTCGACTGTGTAGGAGAGACCCAGACTTAGCCCCACTTAAGAAGGCAATGAAATTAGGGAAGCAGTGATTTGAGTTAGTCGTTAGTAACTTAGTGGCTTTCTTCCTATTCTTAACTTCGATTCTATCCTAAATTCCACCCATAAATATCCATTTCTCTCAGGATTCTCCACCGTTAA
This sequence comes from Naja naja, assembly GCA_009733165.1. Taxonomy (NCBI): domain Eukaryota; kingdom Metazoa; phylum Chordata; class Lepidosauria; order Squamata; family Elapidae; genus Naja; species Naja naja. Next base: position 207,731,981 of record CM019148.1, on the reverse strand, counting down.
AGATGCAATATATATTGACTTTAAAATCTAGATCAAATTCCTTTTCTCACATTTTAGTACATTTTTTAAAAAATTACATTTATATGCTGCCCTTCTCCGAAGACTCAGGGCGGCTTACAATGTTTGGAACACAACCCAATGCGCTCAGCAATAGCCTTCCTTCCATTGTATATGCCTGCTTATTACTAAGCGGCATTTTTACAAAGTCAGCTTATTGCCCCCAACAATCTTGGGTCCTCAATTTACCTACCCCAAGAGGATGGAAGGCTGAGTCAACCTTGAGCCTGGTGGGATTCGAGCCTGCACTAATTGCAGGCAGCTGGAGCTAAGTGCTAGGTGTTTAACAGTCTGCACCACCAAGGCCACTAGTACATTCATTCACTTACATTCCTAACATGTGTTCTTGTTTAAAAGAAAAGATGGTATTTTAAATATTCACATATTGAGCTGACTGAAGAGAAATAAGGAATCGTTTCCCATCTTTTTCCAGTTTTTCAAACACAGGTATCAGATAACAAAGTTTCAAAAAGAAATCTTGGGGAAGACATCCAGTTTGATCAGGTGAAACCAGCCACGCTATCAGCAATGGGATCCTACCTGTTCCACTACCGGTTTGGTGATTGCGCGCGCGTGCAGCTTTCCCCACACCAGCTGAGGCCTGCAGCGCCAATCAGCTGAGAGGATAATGAAGAGAAAAGTAAAGGGGCGGGTGGGAGGGCCGATCCTGCACTCTTCTCTTCTTTCTCCTCTCAGCTGATCGTCAGAAGCTTTTTTCCCCTCATCTCAGCTGATCATTGGAGTCTTTTTTTTATTACCGGTTCGGGTGAACCGGTCCGAACTGGTAGCATACCACCACTGCACACTATCTAGAAAATATTCCATTTCCCCTGAAAGAATCCAGTTCAGTTCAGAGAAATAGAAGTGATGGAATACAGATGGTCCTCGATTTACGACCACAATTGAGCCCAAAATTTATGTTGCTAAGAGAGACTTTCGTTATGTACATTTTGTCCCATTTCACAATCTTTCTTGCCACATTTGTTAAGTGAATCACTGCAGTTGTTAAATTAGTAACAAGGCTGTTAAGTGAATCTGGTTTCCCCAGTGACTTTTATTTATTTATTTATTTATTTTTAATTACATTTATATGCTGCCCTTCTCCGGAGACTCAGGGTGACTTACAATTTTTGGAGCACAACCCAATGCGCTCAGCAATAGCCTTCATTCCATTGTATATGCCTGCTTATTACTAAGCGGCATTTTTACAAAGTCAGCTTATTGCCCCCAACAATCTTGGGTCCTCAATTTACCTACCCCAAGAGGATGGAAGGCTGAGTCAACCTTGAGCCTGGTGGGATTCGAGCCTGCACTAATTGCAGGCAGCTGGAGCTTAAGTGCAGGCATTTAACAGCCTGAGCCACCAAGGCCCTTTTCTTGTCTTTGCTTGTCAGAAGGTCACAAAAGGGGAATCACGTGACCCCATCATAAATGTGAGTCACTCGTCAAGCATCCAAATGTAAATCACGTGACCATGGGGATGCTGCAATGGTCATAAGTGTGAAAAATGGTCATAAGTCACTTTTTTCAGTGTTATATTTTTAAACGCTAACTGAACTGCTATAAGTCGAGGACTAACTATATAGCAATTTGTATCAATGCCAATTCTCCGGGGACCTGTTCCATACTTTCCATCTTCAGGCATTCATGGAAGAGCAGACATTCCATATATCATAGAATGGACTAAATTTAAAAAAAAAAAGTCTGGACTTAAATTCCAATTCCAATTACGAAATGTTGGACTGTGGAAGAGGGAGGAGCAGGATGGCCCCACTGTGGGAAGGAAGATCCTTCAGTGAAATATTGCATTTCATTCTGTAATGGAAGAGCCATGGGGGTGCAGTGGTTAGAATGCAGTATTGCAGGCTAACTCTGCATTCCACTGCCAGGAGTTCCATCTTGACTGGCTCAGACTTGACTCAGCCTTCCCTCCTTCCAAGACTGGTAAGATGAGGACTCAGATTATTGAGGGCAATATACTGACTCTGTAAACTGCTTGGAGAGGGCTGTAAAGCACTGTGAAGAGATATATAAGTCTAAGTGCTATTGCTATAATCTTTGTTAAAGAGAGAACATGTCCAGAACTCCCAGAGAAATTGATTGAAACTTATGTGAGGTATTTTCAATCTTCTGAGTTGTATTTTTAGCTGGTATTCTATATGTGCCTCTCCCTTTAGTTTCATGCCAAGTTTCTCCCATGCACTTCAGTGAGCACCTGTTCATTTCATTGTGGGGCATTTCCATATATACATACCCCTGGGATCATCAAGGACAGACCATGCCACCCGCCCTGTGCGGGCACATAGGCAAGGACTCCTCAGGGTCCCGTCAGCAAGTCAGTGTCGGCTGGTGGTCCCCCGGCGACGAGCCTATTCTGTAGCGGTCCCCGACTTATGGAACCAACTGCCTCTGGACCTCCGTCTGGCCCCTGACCTCCGCACCTTCTGCCGCGATTTAAAGACCTGGTTGTTCGACCAAATCGGGCTGTGACTACCTCACCAGGGGCATGGGATAATTTTAAGTATTTTAATTTGGTTTTATTGGGCTTTATAATTGTTTAATCCTTTTTTAAATATTTATTGTATTGTATGTTTTAATTGTGAGCCGCCCCGAGTCTTCGGAGATGGGGCGGCATATAAGTCCAATAAAATAAAATAAAAAATAAATGCTACAATTCTGAAACTGTAAAGCAGTAACCATAGTAACCCATGTCAGTGTTAAAGCAAACAAGATTAAGCTTAGTTTCACATTTTGCAAAACACAGCACTATAAATAAGCCCAGTTGAGGGCAGCAGCTACCCAACCTTGGCAAGTCTCAAAAAGCTCATCCAGGCTGGATTTGGTTAATTCTTGAATAGGCAATTCAAAGAAAATCCCAGAGCTGTAGGCTAGCCTGGTAAAACTGGAGAACAAATCCAGAAGAAGCTGAAGACAAATGTACTGCTTTGAAGAAAATACTCTGGTCATGTCCATGAAGTATCTGGGACTTAAGTTCAAACTCAAAGAAGAATTGTTTATAGCTTAACCATTAGGTTAGATTTCTGGGTCTCCAAAGAAGAACCATTCCTGGAAAAACACTGGTGGTTCTGCAGTCATTACTTTCTGAATGAATATCATTTATTCTAAGCTGATCATAGAACCGAAATGCGAGAGAGCAAACAAATGTTATTGAATCAATCAATCAACAAAGATATTCAATCATGTATCGGAGATGAACCTAAGAACCTTTTATGATGGAGGCAAAGATTACAAGGGTTGGGAAGGAAAGCTTTCATTGGAAACATAGGCCTGTTATTCACGTCTCCTCTCTGCCCTCTGCATGGAGTTCCACTTCAGTGAATAGTTATGGTTTCGAATTGTGGAACTCTATGAATAGCTTGTGAAACTATTTGTCTTATTTTTGTACAAACTAAAAATAACTCAAACGGATGTTGATATCGCTGATAGATTGCTTCCTAGTTACATGATCTGCGGGTTGAAAGATCATCTCCTTACTTTGAGCAAAATACCCTTCTTTTTTTCTCCTAGATTTTTTAAAAATGATGTCCCAATCATACAGAACAATAAATAATAATTCCTAAAATACATTGATAACTCCATTTTAGATAATTATAGAGCAGGCAAGCTATAAGATGAAACTGGCGTTTCATAAATAGAGGCAGAACAGGGGATGATTCAGGGTTATTCTCACTTCAGTGTCAGATTCTTCTTTATAGCGATCTGGGGAGATGGGAGTCACAAAACAGAAGGGAGAAGGAGCTCTCAATGAATTTGAACAGAACAGAATAACATAGTTGGAAGGGGCCTTGGAGGTCTACTAGTCTACCCTCTGCCCAAGCAGGAGACCTATACAATTCCAGACAAATGGCTATCCAGTCTCTTCTTAAAAACATCCAGTGATGGAGAACCTACTACTCCGTAGACTTGGATGTTCTAGGCTGATGACTTATTATTCTAGGAAGGAGGTGTCCCTGTCAACCAAACCCTAATTAAAATCTAATTTTATGACAAAGCTATGAATAATGATGTTTACCATACCTATTCCCCCACACTTGTCCTAAAATATTTCTTAAAGGGAGAGTCTGATGAGTCGTTCTTTAAAACTCACCCTTTTCCTATCATATCCCTATTAATAGATTCTTGGGACTACAGCTGAGATACTGTACAGAAGAAATAGAAATCACTGTCAAGGATTCAGCCTTTCCATTGCATCAGATTTGGGAAGGGAACATTTCCTTAATTTATTCTTGATCCCTTTGAGAATCCAGGTTTGAAAGAACCCCAAGGAGAGGAACAAGTATCCCACCAAAATTAAAAAAAAGACTTGCCAATTGGAAATCCCCAATATTAAGACTCTCAGCTATCCAGAATCCAGGGTTGCCATAGATATAAATCAAATTGCCCTGTTTATGGAATCCTTTGAAGGAATGACAAGACTTTTAAAAACATTTTATATCTACAAATGATCTCATTTGCTCATTATTTTAATTAGCTCTTTTATATTTTGCAATTCCTTTTCTTGATTCCAATGTGTTGAAGCACAGGTTATTCTTATGTTTAGCAAATAACAGAAAGGTAATTTTCATTTATGGGTAAAGAAATGGATTAAAAAAAAAGAAAAGAAAGAAAATGTTATTTCTCTCAAATTACAAAGTGCTGCTCTCTGGCATAACGTTATTATTCCATGTGGCAATTTTGTTAAATGAAGCCATTTACAGTAGCATCTCAGAAAAATGCCATCTTTTATTGAAATGAAAGTGAAGCAATTGATGTAGGGATTTTAAAATAAAACAGGCAAGATGCCTTCCTTTACGCTATTACCAAAATACAGGCATTGCCTCTTTAACAATCAAATACGGTCGGATAAAATAAAACTCAGCTGCCGTTTCATAATCATGATTCTTATTTGAAACAGCTTGCTGAAAGCCAAACAGGGTGTTTTCCAAAATGGCATGACATTTATTAAATGCACCGCTGTAGCTTTGCGAGTTGTACTTCAGCTGCGTTTCAGAATCTGCTAAGCAAATAGTTCGCCCCAATTCGGGTTGAAAGGGAGGCATGCGAGAGAGTATTGATGTTCACAAAGCTTTTGATCATTTTGAAGTGGTGCAGTATGATGTTAAATTACCGCTGAGTTCCAACAATTCTAAAACACCGATCAACCTGCCAAAACAACACAACAATCAGGCTAATAATAACAATAATAACAACAGCAGTAATCATAATAATAGCCATGGTAAATGCTGGAACCATAAAATAATGGGGGGCTCGCTGCTGAAAGCTAAATACTATTTTCTCTAACCTTTGTTTTATGATTCAATGTTTCAAACGGAATCTACCTAAAAGCCAGAAAATGAGGCAGTTTCAGCCTTATGTGGGATGAAACTAATGTTGGCTGCTTAACAGCAGGCATACTAATTAGACAAGCCTGTCACCCACATAGTATATGCATGAAGGGAGCAGTTCCCGGTGCTGGTTGTTGAGGATGGAAACAACAGAGCTGTGTTGTTGGTTGGAGCAGCATTCATGGGACAGGGAAGGACACAACTGCCATGAAAATCACGGTAACACTGGAAAAAGGATTCAGGCTCCCCCATCTCAAGCTCCAGATCAGGAGCGCACAAGTGTGAGGCTCCAGAGTCTTCCTCCAAACCTTGAATGTGGCCCCTGGAGCTATTCTAAAAGGGGCCGCTGAATGGGAGTTGTTAATTGGCCAGGAGGCAAAAGGTATCACCTGCATTGGGACAACTGAGCTGCATTAAAAGCCATTAGATTCCATTAAATTAAATCAGATTTTGTTTTAGTCCTGGTCCTGCCCATATCTTCATCCGGGCCCATGGACTTCTAGAGGACATGAAATGAAAGCCTTTTTAGAGCTCACTTTTTTTTTCTTTTAGCAGCCCTGGGAGCAGAGGTGGTATTCAGCAGGTTCTGACCAGTTCTGGAGAACCGGTAGTGGAAATTTTGAGTAGTTTGGAGGACTGTCAAATACCACCTCTGACTGGCCCCGTCCCCATCTATTCTCTGCCTCCCGAGTCCCAGCTGATTGTCTGGGTCTTCTTTGGTTGCCCTGCACAGGAGAACGGAGCTGGAAAGCAGGTTAGTGGGGTGGGAAGGGAATGGGGATTTTACAGCATCCTTCCCCTGCCATGCCCACCAAGCCATGCCCACCAAGCCACACCACGGCCACCAAGGCACGCCCACAGAACTGGTAGTAACATTTTTTGAATCCCAACTGCCTGGGAGTGTGATTTGCATAAAACCTTGAGGAATGTAGGTTATAGGTACTGTTAGGGGACCCAATCCCAGCTTTGACCACATAACTGAAGCCATTTGATGGCTGGATTCACAATGGAAGATAAAGAAACTTGCTTGCACTACAGTGAGTAGTCTGGCTTAATACAGAGGTATTTCCATGATTTTTATCCTCAGGTCTGTAATGCTTTAAAAACAAATCAGTAAGAATCATGACTCCTTCCACCTTAGTATATGCCATTAGCACTACTAATAATGTTCAAGTCAGGCCAGTTTAAATTGAACGTCTACCAAAATCTACCACAATAGACCAGCTGCCTTTCTTAAGTAAACCTGGGTCTCACTCTTGTGGCAGCAAACCAACAATGAAGAACCTTGACTAGAACTGAAGGATTATTATGGACCACAGATAACGAAAGAAGAAACAAAACTTATTAATATGGTATCTTGTACAGGTTTGGGGCATATTTTAAAGACAAAGATGCTGTCTCAGAGACTACAAAGAAGCATACAATTGGTGTGTTACAGCTTTACAAAAAACAATTCATACATTATCAGTGTTAATGTTGATCTGAAGGAAGAATGGCTCCTACCTATCAATCCATGGACTAGTTAAGCTAGGAAGAAAATATTATAGATAGCACTAACCAGGAGCCCTGGTTCCTATATCTGCAACTTTATTTGTCCCCCTTCTATTTCCTCATTGTTAAGTTGCAAAGAGGAAGCACTGATTTGGACAGGGGAGAGGCTTAATAAGCAAAAGACCAAGGTGAGCCTCATAGGGTTTGGCCCACTAGAGAAAATTAGAGCAGGCAGATACTGAGGGAACCTCTCCCCTGCCTCAAAGTCATTCCTCTCCATGCCCTCACTTCTAACAAGTAGCAACCACGAGGTCAGAACCACATTCATACATCACTAAAGTCAAATCTGGGCTTAAAGGAGGAATGCAATCCTTTTGCATTTTAATGTGAACTTTCCTGAATGTATATTCGTATGATGATAGGCAAGCCTGCCTGAGATTTGCAAAGCAGTTGGCAACTCAGGAAAAGAATTCAAAGTGCTTGTAAAAAAAAAAGCCACATACGATGAGCAAAACGGCATGCCAAAAAGTGCATACAAGAAAATGCTGGATATTAATTGTATATGAGAAAGAATCACAACCTAATATGAATGTTGTAAAAGTGAACCACAGCATGAAATCCGGACGGATCTCCACTTGGTCAAATCTGGTTTAACTTTCAAATTCTCAAACCAGAAATTGACCATATTTGATTATGGGGTTTTGTAGGTAGTGGGCAGTTGTGAAAATTCAAATAGCATCTGACCACGGGCTGGCAAATTGTTAGGCGAATATAAGCAAATAGGTCACTGGATTGCTCTAGAAGTGTAATTGTTTTTATGAAACGATTTCACATTTTTGGCATGGTAAGGTTGTTCCTGGCCTGAATAATATATTGATGCAAGTTATAAATGAGCAACAAATACTTTACAGCATCATGAAATAAACAGTAAGAGCCAGCTGATCTAACGGGGCTTGGTCCACTAAAGAAGGTTAGAAAAGGCACATACTAATTCAATACCACACTGAGCAGCCCTGCACACTATTGCTAATTCTCTCTCTCTCTCTCTTTCTCTCTCCCCCTCCCTCCCTCCCCCTCCCTCCCTCCCTCCCATGCATAGAGGGTCTTTTGATATATTATTGTAGTAAGATGGCCACCCTAGTGACATTTCATCAAATTAATAAAATGATCCCAGAACATTTTGTTTACAAAAAGTAAAACATGTTATATAATAAAACAAAAATATCCCTTCTCTTTCCCATGTCCAGGGGGGAAGAGGGGGGGAAGGCACTGATTTCTCAGGGCTCCAATTTTTACCAGTTCTTGGTGATTCAGTGTAAGGAAACAAGGGTCGTTCTACAAACCTCCTGTTATTTTAAGCCATCGTGGATAAAAATGAGGCTGCTAATTTGAAGGCAGACTTGATTCTAAGAACTTCTAGTGAACTAATTGATTTTCTTTTTGAGCTTTAGAGCACCGATCTTTTGATTTGGAGTTTCAAGCTAAGAACTAATTCATATGATCAGTTGAGATGATAATTAATAATGATAGTATCACTTCATATATCTTGCTTCGGCATAATGAAATAATGTGTTTCTGCATTCACTCCCAAACTATTAGCCTATCGCTTGCAGGTAGGTATTCAAGCAATAGGGATGGAATAGGTGTATCGGCTTCTTGTACTGTCCTGGGAGCAGTGTGTGTGGGTTGTCTCAGGAGGGGGATATAAAGTTTTTACCCATTGGTAATCCATCAAAGACATGGTGCCACATGCAAAGGTACTCCAGAAGTAAGCAGCATATGTGAAAGTCATGCTATTTGTGACATACTAATATGAAAGCAAACAGTATTACAGAATTATTTTATTTCTATGCTAATGTAAACGCCAGCTATTTTCACTTTGCACACACAATCATCTTCGCACGTTCGCCATCCGTCATAAATTTAACGGATGCTTCGACACGAATAACAAAGGCTTCCAGTAGGGGGAGCTCTAACTCAGGGAACACACCATAAGCTTGGTGAAGCTTATTTAATAGCTGACTGGATTGGATATACTGTACAGTAATATTTTCCAAGAGAGCATTGCAAAATCTCCTGTCCTAATCATCTGCAAAAGGACTACCGTTCCTAATATCAACAAATAAGGGACCTATGATCTTCCCAGGTATCGGAAATCCCCAAATTTATTAAAACCAAAACAAGTCCCCTCCCAGTTCCTAGGATATTTTACATACATTTATGGGCATATAACAAAACTGAATAGAATCGTCCTATTCTTTACTGAAGTGTGAGATTGCTTTCCTCTGCCATAGCATTCAGAACAATACTGCTAGCATGGGTAGGTTCTGCCTATGCCATACAAAATCATCCCTGAGTCGCGGTGCTAACTGGCTTTAAAAATGATGCTATGACATAAGAAGAACTTGGTCCCATTATAGGAAAAAGACAAGATGGCTCAAAGCACATTTGCTACAAGCAGCATAGACATGCATAGAAATAGTTACAGCATGCCAACTTACCTGTGACCTTGATCCCAGGTAACTCTAAAGAATAGAGACTGACATGGTAAAGCTCCCAATTCTGCACAGATGCTTCCTGTTCAGAAGTCCTGTTTTCCCCATCATTCAGCCAAACAGGCACAGAAACAGCTGGGTGAAAAACAGCCTGAAATTCCTATTCCTAAATACACTGATCTTAGATATTCTAATGAAAGAAAATCCTACCTACCCACATTTCATCTTCTGAGACCAGTCCTCTGTTAACATTTAGTCAACGTATTTTTACAATCAAAGTCAAGGAAGAACTTCGGTAGAACACAAGGTATACTTGTCATCTATACATCATCTATTTTCTGGCATTCTCTCTGTCACATTCTTCATACAGGCAGCACGCTTTTAAAGTGATCTTTAAGCAAGAGAGAACGAAGCACATCCAAACATTTCCTTTCCACCTATAACTCCTTCATTACTATTATTAATAATAATAATGCAATGCCAATAAAAACAGCAATTGCTAAAATCATAGCAAAAAGTTTAGCCAGTCCTTCCAAGTGAATGTTCTGAATTAAAAGCTGCTGAAGCAGTGATAACTATGAGAATGTAAGTGGCATCGTTGCCTCATATATTTTTAAATGCTGGAGGAAAGGGAAGTTTCTTTGAATGATTTTCTCAAAAACCGAGAGCCTAGAATGTCGATCACGTGAAGATTTTTGTTTTCACACTGTTTTTATGATTTGATACTATGAACAAGATTTTTTGCTGCTAATTCAAAGCATTCTTCTATTCTAATTCAAAGCAGTGCTAGGTTTTGCCTTATTGAAGAGAAGTCTGGTCATATGTATTCCTGTATTTTGCAAACAATCCTGACCCTTCCTATTCCCTTTACAAAGCCTTGTTTTCCAAAAACAGTGAACTTACCTCAGGCCAATGAGAACGATTAATTCTATATCACAACCCATCTCTATTATCACCACAGTGAAAGTATGCATGCATTTAAACATACAAGAATTTTGCAATGGTATTTGCCTGACCTCAGTTTGCAACATTATGAGTGAAGCATTCCAGTTCTTGTCACCCCATTTAATAATAGTTGCTCAGATAAAATGATATTATTTAGTGCTAGTGCAACATTTGTAATCATCTTGTAGCTGATCTTTCCAAGCAATTGTTTACTTGCCTGGTCAAAATTACCCATTGCAGCAAAATTATCCATTGCAGTAGAGATATTAGCCAGCCTCCCTGTTGGTGACTCAGTGGCTATTTTAATAGCATGTTAAAGGTAGAAACATTCATAAAACCTAATGGGCTCAGTATTGCCCTCAATGTGGTTCTTCAGTAATGTCGTTAACATGATAAGCCCCTTGGCAAAACAATGAATACCGATTCTAGACCGGAAAGAAAAATAGGCATCCTAGTGAGCTATTGATCTGAAATATTTTATTGCTATGTGTCAAAGGAAGCTGTTTGATGTTGCATGGTATTTGAAGGGGAGAAGGAAATCACACACACAAAAATCTGTTTAGCACAATGTATCACATAATGATAGCTGTTGCTATCTATTCATCTGATCATAAAGAGTAACAATACTTTCTTCGGTTTGCTGAAGGAGTTTTTTAAAAATATAATAAATTAATATACTGGAGTGCAAGTGTTTCAGCGAGGATTTCAGTGAACTCTGAAAAGCAGTGGTGGTAAAGAAAAAATTGCACGCAGGGCTACAGAACTGGAGATGAAGATAAGTGCCTCCATCTTCTTTTTTTTGGGGGGGAAGTCCCCACGAGAGAAGGCATCATCTGTGCATGGCACACATTAAACTGTTATGACCAGCATGAAATCACTGTAATAAAATGATTGAGGCTTACTTGCTATAAAACCTAGTGGCTTTCTTTGGATCCTGCTATCCCTACCACATCATAGCTACAGCTTTCTGCTCTTGTCCAAAAATATGTTGGGATGTTTCCTTGAATGAGTGAAAAAGCCAAATAGGCTTCCCGAAGCAGATGACCCAAGCCTAAAGAAGTAGGGACTCTGGAGTAGAAATGAAACCAACTCAGTGTCACCTCTCATTTGCTGGGCTAGGTCATGGAAGCAAGAGCACCACAGAGTTCTGTAACATATATTATAGACAATATTAAAAACTAAGAATTTCCCTGCTGTGTATAGAGGAAGTTTGTGAAGGTGAAGTCAATTTGAAATAGATGGCTTGATAGTATCTACCTAGATTTCTTGTCTCTGTGGCTGAGTTGCCCTTTAAGAGAACAGTTCGCAGTAGTGGGATTCCATTTTTTTTACTACCGGTTCTGTGGGCATGGCTTGGTGGGCGTGGCAGGGGAAGGATGCTGTAAAATCTCCAGTCAGAGGTGGGATTTGCCCGTTCTCCAAACTACTCAAAATTTCCGCTACCGGTTCTTCAGAACTGGTCAGAACCTGCTGAATACCACCTCTGAACAGTTGCCAATAGATTTCCCTTCCAGCTCGAAAAGAATAGAATATAGAATATTCTTCATTGGCCAAATGTGCTTGGAGACACAAGGAATTTGATTCCAGTGCATAGGCTCGCAGTATACATACAAGCAACAAAATGATAAATCATAAGATACAACAATAAATCATAAGATAGAATGAACAAGTGATAGTTACAAGATACCAATAGTAGTAGTAATAGGAAAGGTGAGAAGGATAACAGTAATAATACAGTCCTACTACATGGTTAAATATTAAATACCAAGAACTTTGGTGGTGCAGGCTGTTAAATGCCTAGCACTTAATTCCAGCTGCCTGCAATTAGTGCAGGCTCGAATCCCACCAGGCTCAAGGTTGACTCAGCCTTCCATCCTCTTGGGGTAGGTAAATTGAGGACCCAAGATTGTTAGGGGCAATAAGCTGACTTTGTAAAAATGCCGCTTGGTAATAAGCAGGCATATACAATAGAATGAAGGCTATTGCTGAGCGCATTGGGTTGTATCCCAAAAGTTGTAAGCTGCCCTGAGTCTTCGGAGAAGGGCGGCATATAAATGTAATTAAAAAAAATCTTTAGGCCTAAGATTCTTCTGTATTGACTCCTACTCTTCTTTTCATTCCTCAGACTACATAATTTCTCACCAACACTTCTTTCCACTCTGAAACACCTGTTTCATTATAGAAGCATGATACAATGCATACATTTTAACCACAACACAGACACACTAAAATTTGCTGGAGTTGCCCACTTGTGTTCCATAGATAGTAAATTGTATGTATTTTTGTTATGTAGCATTTCCAAGGAAAACTTCAACTCCTAATGTCAGAGGGCTCAGCCCCTTGCTTACCACTAGGCAGTGCATACTGACATTTATTTATTTATTTTTATTTATATTGGGATTTCTATGCCGCCCTATCTCCCAAAGGACTCAGGGTGGCTTACAATGATAAAAAAACATCCAATACAAACATTAAAAAGCCAATTAAACAACATCCCAGTATGATGATTAAAATTAACAAACCAACACTAAAAACCCCACCCCCTCTATCAGTCCAGGTCAGCAAGCTGAAAGAGCCATGTTTTCAGGCCACAACGGAAGGATTGAAGGTCAGAAGCCATCCGAAGCTCCAGGGGCAGCTGATTCCACAGGGTGGGCGCTCCAACAGAAAAGGCCCTACCCCTAGAGGTCACCAGCTGACACTGTCTGGACGATGGCACCCCAAGGAGGCCCTGTCTGTGTGAGCGGGACGTTGGGAAGTCATTGCTGGCAGCAGAGGTTCCCGCAAATACCCCGGTCCTAAGCCATGCCAATTTCAACACAGCCATCTTCTTAACTTCATTTTTTTATTGTTATTGAGCATTTTTACAAGAGCAAAGTTTATACAGTGAGTGTAGCTGTTCATATGCAGAAAAGCTCAGGATTATTTCCTGAGAAACAAAGGATATTATGAAAAGAACAGCTCTTCTCACTATGGAATGTTTTGGCTATTAGCAATAGCAGCAATAGCACTTAGACTTATACATCACTTCACAGTGCTTTTATAGCCTCCTCTAAGTGGTTTACGGAGTTAGTATACTGCCCCCAACAATCTGGGTCCTCATTTTTCCAACCTCGGAAAGATGGAAGGCTGAGCCAACCTTGAGCTGGTGAGAATTGAACTCCTGGCAATGAGCTGAATTAGCTTGCAGCACTGCATTCTAACCACTGCACCACTATAGCTCCTGACCACAATCTTCTGATTTAGTCATCTCACATGTCATGTGGCATCTTTTAAAGTCTTATGGAACAGAAGGTCCAAATGTACAAGGGTAAGCCTAAACTGAGGAATTGGGACAAATTATGTAAAACTATGGGCACTTCCACACATGGGCACTTGGACCACCTTCAAATTAGCCCTGTGACCTGAATTTTTGCTGTTGTCTCTGCTGATATGGGAAAAGGTGTGGCAGAAGCTGGGGGTGGGGTGAAAAGAGGGATCAGCCTAGAATCCATAGATAGCCGCAAGCAAACTAAGCCCAACTGCCTTTGAATGCTGCTGATCATTAACTAACTCTAAGCAGGTGCTGTCTGTTAGTTGAAAAGATTCTTGTGCCTAAGCTATAGCAATAAATCAGTTTAATTGGACTTTCATGTGTGGACCTGGTCTTTTCCACCTGACAGTTTGGCAGAAATAGTTAATGATTTATAGAATAAAGGAAACTTCTCTGGAGTCTGCTTACAAGCACAACTCTATAGGTCTGCAGAGCTCAAGAAAGATAATTTTTCTTAGCATTTCAAAGTCAGTTTTGGTGAAAAAAACACAGAGTGGTTTCAAACTCTTTCTGAGGGCTTGGAGACAGGAAGAAGTACCCATAAACTATCAAATCAATTTCAAGTGATATTGTCTGGGGGGAAAATGATCAAGATGTGACATGGCATTGGGGAGCCCCAGATTCTTAGTCACAGAAGTTCACTTTGAGCTCAATCCAACCTCCCTCACGGGGTGATTGTTGGAGGAAAAAGGAAAAGAGATTGGCATGCATACTCCCTTGTTCCTAAGTAAGTAAGATATAAATCTAAATAGCAATAGCACTTAGACTTATATACCACTTCATAATGCTGCACAGCTATCTCTAAGCACTTTACAGAATCAGCATATTGCCCTCCAAAATCTAAGTCCTCATTGTACTGACCTTGGAAGGATGGAAGGCTGAGTCAACCTTGAGCCATTCAGAATCGAACTGCTAGCTGGGGGCAGAGTTTGCTTGCAATACTGCATTCTAACCACTGTGCCACCACAGCTCTAAACAAATATAAAGTGATTCCATGTGTGTACTAAAAGGTTAAATAAATAAAGAGTATATTAAAAAATAAATCTATTAAAAATATTAAAAATAAATTTAGGCTAAGTGTAAAAATAGACCCTATTGGGGAAAAAAACATTTATTTATATATTCTGCTTATAGAAGACCACATCTAGAATGACGTATGCAATTTACAATGCAAACTGTGCATTACTCAGTTATAGTAGCAGTGAGTGGAATCCCGAAGGTGCTTTGGGAAAACCATGACCTGGATGACTGAGAATCTCCATAGACATTCAGTGAGCAGAATGTTGAAAGAGCTGAAGGACCAAGTAAGGGTCAGATTGTCATGGAGGAAATTTGTGTAGCCCTGGGGCCATGTGTTTAATCAATTATAATTGGATGGGACAGGAAACATCTTAAATGGTGTACAGGAGGTTTAAGGAAGGATGATCCACAACAAATTGATACTTTAAAAAAATTCATATTTATATGCCGCCCTTCTCCAGAGACTCAGGGCGGCTTACAATGTTTGGAGCACAACCCAGTGCGCTCAGCAATAGCCTTCATTCCATTGTATATGCCTGCTTATTACTAAGCGGCATTTTTACAAAGTCAGCTTATTGCCCCCAACAATCTTGGGTCCTCAATTTACCTACCCCAAGAGGATGGAAGGCTGAGTCAACCTTGAGCCTAATGGGATTCGAGCCTGCACTAATTGCAGGCAGCTGGAACTTAAGTGCTAGGCATTTAACAGCCTGCACCACCAAGGCTCTTTTTACTTGACACTAAAGCATTTTGCAGATGGCTATACACAGCAGCACCAACTCACAACTGTGCTTAGCTTTTGTTGATTTTAGAACAGACTTTGATTCAATTTCCTAAGCCCTGCTAGGGAATACGCTTAAAAACTTTACCGGTGACAAATGTTTGCTATGGAAACTTTGTCTTTTTTGTTTTGTAAATCAGTTTTAGAGTTAGATGGAATTATGTTAATCATGTGTGGAATCCAATGACAGCTGTGTGTGGCAAGGAGGTACAGTATTCGTGTCCTGCTTTGGTCAACGTTCATATCAACTCCTTGATGAAATGACTGCTGGAGTTGAATCTACAGGCTCAGACATTTTCACAGATTGAACTGCCAATATGGTGGCATCTTAATCAAAACAAGTTTGACCCATTTTGCCCTCAAAGTGTCTCACAAAGGTATCCTAGCCAGCTACCAATAGCTCTATTACATCTCTTCCTGAAATGGGACCTGAAGAGGCTCTGAAACATTTAGAGAAGAAAAAAAACGATGTAAAGCTAAAGAGAGAGCATTCCTCATATGCTCTGTAGTGTAGGTAGCTATTTGCATGACTACTGTAAGGAAACCCCGTGGTTAAAAGTAAAAAACCCCCACAAACCCAGGGAATTGTGACAAAAAGAACCCAGGGCTTTGCAATAAAACACAATCTGATTGATTGGCTACCTTGCTGCAAATTGTTACCTACAGTAATTTGATATTTGATAGCTGCATTTGTTGCAATGCAAAAACTTGGGAACAATCCGATCTGTATCTGACAAGGGGATACAGAATGGCTTTTGGCTGCAAGAGTTTGGGGTGCATTGCTGACCCAAGATTGTTGGGGGCAATAAGCTGACTTTGTAAAAATGCCGCTTAGTAATAAGCAGGCATATACAATGGAATGAAGGCTATTGCTGAGCGCATTGGGTTGTGCTCCAAAAAATTGTAAGCCACCCTGAGTCTTTGGAGAAGGGCGGCATATAAATGTAATTAAAAAAAAATACAGGCTAGGCCTTAAGTGTGGGTAGCGGCGAACTTAGAGAATATTTGTAAACGAAGGCTTTATTTGTATTTTCCTGTTTGTTTATTTGCCCTGCGACAGTGTTAAATAAACAGTATCAATTGGTTCCATGGTAGAGTTGTTCAGGAAGGGAAAGGGGGATTGCTGTTCAGACAGCCAAATTGCAGCCCAAGAGTTTCATCTTTGCTGGGAAACACAGAAAATGCAGTGATGAAAACATTTTGCTTTCTCTCCTCCATTGCCACCATAAACAGGGTCAATCATTAGCTCTGAATACCGTCGTCCTTAAAATAGATCTACTGAAATGAAGGAGATTGCAGGTTAGACCTAATTTAGCAATGTGGCTACTTGTATAAACAGAAATCTCAGTATCTAAATCCTATTCAGAGAGTGGGATTTGCCAGAGTCAAAGAGAAAGCGAGTAAAAAGCAGAAGCAGCGGATCTTTGAGATAATAAACTGGTGCCCAGACCTTTCTCGGGCGTGAGCAAAGGGAAGATATATCTCTATAGTTTCAAGAATCACAGGCCCAGAAGTCCTTCAGCAAAAGAAAAGGAGAAAGCAACATGCAAGTATCAATAGGGACACTGATCTCAGTGTCAGTTGGAACAAGTGTAGTTGATAAGAAATATACGCTCTATAAATATATATACATGAAAAAAAATCTGGTTAATGACTATCTTTATACAGAGACCCAAGTCTACACTATTCTACTATATCAGGATAACAATATAAATCATAGATGGATCTATGCTATCTATATGGGAGGAAGCCCACACTTCAGATTTCAATTGAGTGCTTTAATTTTTAATTTATTTTTTTATTCTGCCTTTGTTATTTTTCGTAAATAACTCAAGGTGGTGAACTTCCATAATACTACTTCCTCCTCCTATTTTCCTCACAACAACCCTATGAGGGATTGTTGGACTGAGCAACAGTGACTGGCTCAAGGTTACCAAGTCAGCTTTTATTGCTAAGGTGGGACTACAACTCATAGTCTCCTGGGTTCTAACCTGGCGCCCTTAAAAGTTTGGAACCAAACTGTATAGATCCCATTTAAAGAAACATCCACAGGAATGTTTTGCAAGGATTTATGGTTTTTTCCCCTTCCTCTCTAGAAATTCAGCATCATTGATGTTTTTGTTTCATCTCCATCTTGGGCTTGGTAAAGAGGGCAAGAACGTGGCAAGGGCATGGGAAATGCCATTTCTTAACATGGGCTTCCATGTGCTTAGAAGGAATATTTGAAGGCAGAAGGAGAGAAGGATTGAAAAAGAACGAGAAATACAAGTATACATTTTTATGAGCAGCAAACACTGAATATCTGAACAGATTAAAAATTTTCAAATAATTCTTTTTCCAGTTTTAATCTGCTTATGAAAAGATTCTTTGGATCCAGAATCATCTGAAAGAGATAAACAAGATGATCCATCTGTCCGTCCATCCATCCATCCATCCAAGGGTGGGATTCAAATTTTTTAACAACCGGTTCTGTGGGCGTGGCTTAGTTGGTTGGTGTGGCTTGGTGGTCATGTGAGTGGCTGGGTGTGGCCAACTCAATATCACTCACATCGAGGCACGCATCTCCTCGCCTGGCCTCTCATGACTGTGGGGAAGCTGCAACAGTCGTAAGTGTGAAAAATGGTCATAAGTCACTTTTTCCAGTGCCACTGTAACTTTGAATGGTCACTCCGCACAAGCAAAGTACCAGCAAAGGAGGGGAAAAAAACTCCAGAGATATTCTTGAGACAGGAAGTCTAGTCCTGCCAAGAATGTAATAAGGGTTAACGGAGAGGCAGTTTCTGTAAGCAACACCAGAATGTTTCCTTCCTGCCTTCCTTACAGGATTAGGCCAGTAATTTCTTCTAACAACCGGTTCTCCAAACTGCTTAGAATGTTAACAACCGGTTCTAGCAAATAGGTGTGAACTGGTAGAATCCCACCCCTGCATCCATCCATCCAGATAACCATCTAATTACGATAAAGAAGACTAAAGGCATCTGACAGAGCATGGGAGTGAGGGATGGAATAGAACAACTCATCACAGCCAACTTGCCATGCCCAATTCGCCACAGGACAATTCAACAATTCAACTTCATTATTTTAAATAATTAGAAAAAATATTTTAATTTTTGTCATTCACATTTCATTTTGTCCCTCCTTTTGCGTCCTTTCCTTAATGATTCTATCCACACTTTCTTTGATATTAGTGTAACTCTTGTCCGATGGTGAGTTGTTCTGTGACTAGTTGACTATGGCAAGTTGGCTGCAGCAAGTTGACCATGGTGAGTTGTGGTGAGTTGGCTGTAACGAGTTGTGCACAAGCACATGGAAGGCTGTGCTCTTGAGTGCCTTGCATCTCTTTATGGGCTTGTTCTCATGTCTCTCCTTCTGCAGCCAAATATCATCCAGTAAACTTTTTTCTAGGACAGGACTGTCAAACTCCCGGCCCATGGGCCAGATGCATCACGTGCTGGCTACGCCCATGCCCGGTTTAGCAAAGGGAAAAAAAGTCCCGATATGTCATGTGATGCTGCCATGACAACGTGAGTATGACACCCCTGTTCTAGAACAAAGCCTCATCATGTTGCATACATCTCATTCCAAGCCCGCAGCTTCATCTTTTTTTAAGTAGTGCTTTCCCACTTCTAACAACATGCACAGCCGTATACTTTATATTAGCAAGACATATAACATTAAAAATATTATCTTTCTCTCTCTTTCTGAGAGCCTGCCCCTATTTGTTTCAGCATGCTGAACTTGAGTTTTAAGAGATTTAAAACTGTGTAACTTCATTTGCCAAACTTCCAACGTAGTCCTCATCTTGCAATTGAGCCCAAACTTTTTGCTGTTAAGCAAGGCATTTGTTACGTGAGTTTTGCCCCATTTTATGACCTCCTTGCCACAGTTGTTAAGTGAATCACTGCAGTTGATAAGTTACCAACCTGGTTGTTAAGTGAATCTGGCTACCTCCTTGACTTTGCTTGTCAGAAGGTTGCAAAAGGGGATCACATGACCCACCGGGACACTGCAACGGTCATAAGTATGAACCCTCCGAATTTTGATCACATGACCATGGGGATGCTGCAAAGGTCATAACTTTGAAAAGTGGTCATAAGTCACTTTTTTCAGCGCCTTTGTAACTTTGAATGGTCACTAAATGAACTGTGGTAAGTCGAGGACTTACCATGCACTCGGCAGTGATAGTTATTCCTGCTTTTATCTGATTTGGTAAGCCTTTGAACAGTGAGCTATAGCTGGATATATGTGGCCAAAATCTACAAAAATGAACTACTATTCATGGGCCATTGTGACTGCAGAATGCTACCACTGCTTCAGCTCAATTGTCAGGGAATATAAAGTAATACTAATGATGATGATAATACAGTAAAACCTTGATTTAATGGGCCATTTGGGAGAAAGGGGTGTCTGTTAAATCTGAATGTACGTAAGTGATGTAATTTGTATCATTTGCCTAATTACATAATTGACATGTTAATGTCATTTGTGTCAATTTATCTTATTCACCCAATTACATAATTATGCAATGATGTAAATTACATCAATTGTCCAGGCTGCTTTAGAAACAATGGGTTTTGTCCATTGTTTGGGGTGAAATCCAAAATAAAATGTTGTCCGTGGCATACAAGGTCCATTGAACAGAGACCCAAACTGTTATTACATTAGCTAATTTACATTTCCTCTGTATACTGTATGTAAAGTCTGACATACTATAAATGCTATAAAAAGTAGAAATTTGCTATCATTTGGAAATACTCCTAATTAACTTTTAAATTAAGTTAGTCAAAATCAAGTTAGCTTTAAATCAGAATCCCCAAGTCAGATAACAGGACTACATAGTTAACTAAAATTGAATGGAAATACTTCCAAACTTTCTCTCTCTCTTTAGCATGGGAGACTATCAGAATAATGTATTTACAACAAGCTAAACCTACTTTTAGAATTAAGCTCTAATGCAACTGCAACAGCTATACCGGTTCTGGCTTGATCTGAATTTTGTGCCTCTCCATTTCATTTCTCTAAACCAATAAAGGTAGGTATCTATCAAAAAGCTTGATGAGGGTGTCTTCTTTCCTGAGAGATTTATATATTTAATTTTATTAATCTTATTGTTATTTTACGTCCCCCTGTGCCCAAATTAGTAATTTCTAATTTCATTTTTTAAAGTGCAGTTTCCTCAGATGATTTGATGGGGTTGAAAAGATGATGAATGAACACAGAGCAACTGTGACTTGATAGGATTAGTAGGTCTGATAGATGAGAAGACGTCAATAGATTGTAGGTGCATTCCATCTACAATTTACAACACATTTTAAACATCAACATAAATTTCCAGATCAATCCACATCTCATCAAATCAATCAATCAATCAATCAATCAATCGGAATACTAATATTTCCGATGTCGCTTATGATCATAGATGAGAATTCCTGGAAAGTCCTAATGCCCAATTAGCTTCTGCCCTTACAGGTGAACCGAGAAAGATGATAATCACATTGCAAATGTCGAGTGCAAGTGTCCAATAATATAAGTATAGTAGCTCTCGACTTATGACCACAATTGAACCCAACATTTCCATGGCTAAGCAAGATGGTTAAGTGAGTTGTGCCCCATTTTATGAGCTTTTTTTTGCCCCAGTTGTTAAGTGAATCATTTCAGTTGTTAGGTGAATCACGAGATAATTAAGTGAATCTGGCTTCTCCACCATTTACTTTGTCGGAAACCAGCTGAGTTATAAATGATGATCACATAACCCTGGGACAATGCAAACCATACATGCCAGTTGCCAAGAGTCCAAATATTGAACACATGACCATTGGGATGCTGCAATGGTAGTTAGTAAAATCGATCATAAGTCATTTTTTTCAGTGCTATTGTAATTTTGAACAGTCACTAAATGAATGGTTGTAACTGGAAAACTAACTATACTATTATGTTCTCTCTCTGTCTCTGTCTCTCTCTGTCTCTGTCTCTCTCTCTCTCTGATTCTCTGTCTCTCTCTGTCTCCCTCCTTCTTTCTCTCTGTTTCTTTCTCCCTCTCTCTGTGTCTCCCTCTCTCTGTCTGTCTCTCTGTCTTCCTCCCTTCCTCCCTTTGTCTGTCTCTGTCTGTCTGATTCTCTCTGTCTTCCTCCCCCTCCATTTCTCTCTGTCTCCCTCTCTCTCTGTCTCCCTCCCTCTCTGTCTTTCTCTCTGTCTCTGTCTGCCTGATTATCTCTGTCTCCTTCCCTCTCTCTCTCTTTCTCTCTGTCTCTCTCTGTCTCTGTCTCTTTGACTCTCTCTGTCTCCCCCTCTCTCTTCCTCTTCCTCTTCCTCTCTGTCTCTCCCCCCCATATATACATACATCTCTCTTATCTCTATCTCCATCTATATTCTAGTTTGGTAATGAAATATCTGGAAGAAGAAAAAAAACAAGCTGAAGTATAAGTGAAAGGAGATCAGTTTTACGCACAGAACTGAGTGCTGGTTGGGGTGGAAAGGAGAAGGGGAAAAAAAAGGAAAACAGCTGGTTTCAGGGTGATGCAAAAATTCCTGCCGATGGGAACCTGGGCTGTACACAAAGGCTTCAGCAATAGAGCAACACAGCAAAGAAAAGACATGTTTTGTTGTGGTTTTTAATAATCCAGAACAGAGTTGGAAAGAAACTGGTGAAACCACAGCCTTCCAGGTCTACAGCCAATCCCAAACTCATGCAAAATACTGGTTTACATAACAAAATACATAACAATATCCAGGATTGTCTTAGCACCGTCTCTTTCAAATATAAAGTGCCAGTATGGGGTAGTAGAATGGAGCGGCGAGATCCAGATTCTAGTTGTTTTTTGGGCACAGAAGCCATCTGGCTGACCTTGGGCCTGTCATTCCTTGTCAGGTCAAATCAGCATCTGGGCCCGTGACAGACTGGCTCGAAAAGAGAACTCTTCATTGTATCATGCATTGACAGCTCTTCTCTCCGTCCCCCCAGCGAGTGCAGTGCAAAACAAGCAGACTCTGCAAATAAATGGGACAAATATTTAGGGACAACATCAACATCTCTCGAGTGCAAGCAAGTCTACGATTAGAGCTGTGCTATTTACTTTGCTTGGACAATTATTCTGTTGGGTTCCTCAGCGAAATCATTTAACTTTTGCCAGATCCTTTAAGCTGCAAATGGAAGATAATACATTGTAAGAATGAAGGTTAATTGATTTATATTCTAAAATGTATTGAACCTGATAAATGAAAATGACATATGCAGGGCATTCTGTTTCTAGAGCTAACTCACTGTTGCTTATATTCACTGAAAAATAAGCATTGTTGATATTGCATGTTCATATATGGTAAGAGATGTACTGTTGATATAAAATATGAAACGTAGTTAACAGGGATTATCAATTTTTTTTCAAGATGCTAGTAATTTTTCTGAGCAATATTGTAGAACTACTCAGAGGAATTTTCACCAATGGGCAAGAATGCCAGAAATTATTTGCAAAAATAGCAATGCAGTGTTGTTTTTTCGCAGTGCTTCAGTTTGCACCATATTATTTCTCTCCACGTTATCAAGATAGCTTAAGCTATATAGTTCTTTCCCCATTTTGGATTGGACACCAAAGTTACGATCTTAGAATAGTAAACATGCAATTTTTGTGCACGAAGCTTGGGAAAAAAAGGGAAAAAGATAAATATTTTTAAAAATACAAAGATGGGATGTGAAAAGAATAGTAACTCACCCGCTCATCTTGAATTATCCTAATTTTAAAGCTGTTACTTTCTGAATACAAGTAGTCCTTGACTTACAACAGTTCATGTAGTGACTTGTTTGAAGTTACAATGGCACTGAAAAAAGTGACTTATGATTGTTTTTCACATTCACAAATGTCTCAAGCATCCCCATGGTCGCGTGATCAAAATTCAGATGCTTGGCAACCAGTTCATATTTACGGTAGTTGCATTGTCCCAGGGTCACGTGATCACATTTTGTGACCTTCTGACAAGTCAATGAGGAAGCTAGATTCACTTAATAACTGTGCTACTAACTTAACAATTACCACGATTCATTTAACAACTGTGACAAAAAAGGGCCATAAGACCGGGCAACATTCATTTAACAATTGTCTCACTTAGCAATAGACATTTCGAGTTCAACTGTGGTTGTAAATCAAAACTACATGTACATTAAAAAAAATCTAACTAAAGCATATTTATTTGGACATGATCAAAACCAACTTGTGTATTATATAGGGCAAATATGATTATCCTCTATATAACATAGCACGATTTTGGCAAAAGTATATATTTTTATTAAATCCTGATGGATAACACCAACACTTATATTCATTAATCAACCAATGAATAATAGATTCAAGGAAAAAGAAAAATTACGTTTCTTTTTCTTTTGCTGGAGGCCTATGTTTTTCATATTGATAATTTAACTTTATTTTTTTATGTCTATGTTTTCTTGTTTCTATCCACTCAGCCTGAAGAATATTCCCAAGGAAGTAATTCTTGGCAGCTGAAAGGTGTTTCAGTAATTCATCTTCAAGCATTTTCAACTCAGTTTTAAAATAATTTCACTGCTTTGTGAGTTCAGACTGAAATGAAAATGGTAAGGTTGCAAACCTATAATTCAGACGCCATTAATATAGGAAGTACGCATCACTGAACTTCAAAACTTGCAATTCTCCCAAGACTTCATTATAGCCCTTGTTTTAGGGTTTAATAATTAAGCAACACACGGGTAGCAAGAATGTAGAAAGGTTTAAAGTGCTACCTTTGTTCTTTTTACTGACTATTTAACACCAGATAAGAATTAGTTAAATATCAGGTATATTAGGGACACAATCTTCTATCCGTCTCATTAAATGTGAACCAAACATTTAGATTTTAATCTTACGCTTTTAGATAATGTATCTTTGGATGGGGTTTGGTCTGAGCAAATTCAGATTGAGAGGAAGGTAAATGACTACCCTCATTTCCAGGGGTGGGATTCTACCAGTTCTCACCTATTTGCTAGAACTGGTTGTTAACGTTCTAAGCAGTTCGGAGAACCTGTTGTTAGAAGAAATTACTGGCCTAATCCTGTAAGGAAGGCAGGAAGGAAACATTCTGGTGTTGCTTACAGAAACTGCCTCTCCGTTAACCCTTATTACATTCTTGGCAGGACTAGACTTCCTGTCTCAAGAATATCTCTGGAGTTTTTTTCCCCTCGTTTGCTGGTACTTTGCTTGTGCGGAGTGACCATTCAAAGTTACAGTGGCACTGGAAAAAGTGACTTATGACCATTTTTCACACTTAGGACTGTTGCAGCTTCCCCACAGTCATGAGAGGCCAGGCGAGGAGATGCGTGCCTCGATGTGAGTGATATTGAGTTGGCCATGCCCAGGCAATAACATGACCACCAAGCCATGTCCACCCAGTCACATGACCACCAAGCCACGCCTACCACCTAAGCCACGCCCACAGAACTGGTTGTTAAAATTTTTGAATCCCACCCCTGCTCATCTCCCTATATAAATCTATAAATCACTATAACAGAATAAATGAGTTGGAAGGGATCTTGGAGATCTTCAAATCCAATCCCTTGTTCAAGCAGGAGACCTTGTGATGGCGAACATATGGCACGCGTGCCACAAGTGGCATGCAGAGTCGTTTGTGCCAGCACGCGAGCTGTAGGCAAGCTTACCTCACTGCACATGCATGCGCCGCACAGCTGATTTTTCTGCTAGTTTCAGGCCCTTTTTGGCCTCCCAGAGGCTTGGAAAAAGCCTCTGCAAGCCTTTTCAGGACAAATAGGCCCATTTCATCACTTCCTGTAATACCGGAAGGGACGAAACGGGCATATTATTTGGCCTGAGAAGCCTTGCAGAGGCTTTTTCCAAGCCTCTGGGAGGCAAACCTCAAACCAGCTGAAAAATCAGCTGTGAGGTGCAGTGCAGGTAAGGGGGTAGCAGGGGGTGGCATGGGGGGGGATTGCATGCACATGCGCAGGGGGAGTGTGGAGGCACGCATTGCATTCTGGGTGCTGGCACGAGTGCGTGCACGCTAACATGCATGCAATTTTTGGCACAGGAGCCTGAAAATGTTAGCCACCAGTGCCTCATACCATTTCAGACAAATGACTCTTTAGTGTCTTCTTAAAATCTTCCAATGTTGGAGCACTCAACTTCTGAAGGCAAGCTGCTCCACAGATTAATTCTTCTAACTGTCAGGAAATTTCTCCTTATTTCTAGGTTGGTTCTCTCCTTGATTTTCTATTTCCACATTCAGGTATTTTGGAGAATAGATTGACCCCTCTTCTCTGTGGCAGCACCATTTAGGATGGAAAAGGAGGATTTGAAACTCAGGGAAACAAATGAAACAAGTAGTAACATTTTTATTTGTTTTTTAAAAACTGAATAAAAGACAATACTTCTGTACCAGAATATATGTAGAAACATGCATAAATATCCACAATATATCATTCAATCACAATATATCAGTTAAAATGCTTCAGATGTGGCCTTCCTATATCAACCACAAAAAATCTGATCTGCTAAATCAACTTCCATTATAGTAACCTAGGGCCGGGGCCTAGATCTCTAGTTTTATAATGGGGATTGGCAAATCTGATCTGGACATTGAGCTGGAATTTGAGATCTTATTTTAAGATCTCAAATAAAAAAAATTTTTTTTTATACTAACCTAATAAACATGGAGCAGATCAGATGCTACTCCAGAAAGGTCAAACTCGTGATGAAACATTATCACATGATGTATCACAACTCCCCCCCCTTCGCTAAACCAGGGGTAGGTGTGGCCAGCACGTGATGCTTCCAGCCCATGGGCCGTGAGTTTGACACCCTTGTGCTACTCAGTTTCATAAACCCTTAGGCATGAGAGGGCTTTTCACACAAGATAACTATGTGAAAGATTGCAGCCTTAACATATAAGAACTATGTGCAAAGAAGCAAAAGAAACAGCAGATCATATACTCAGTTTATGCAAGAAGATCACACAAACTAATTATAAACCATGACATAGGAATTGCTAAAGTGATTCATTGGAACTTCTTTAAAGATTTCCCAAGGAGAATATACGAAAGAGAATGAATGTCTAATGTTACATATCTTAACAGCGGCTAGGATACTATATGCTCAAACTTGGAAATAAGATAGTACACCCACAGATGACATGATTATATAAAAAGGTAATGGATTGTGTAGAAATGAACAAATTCACAGTGGAATCGCAGGAGAGGGAAGATAAAGAATTCTATATGGCCTGGGAAAAATGGTATGTCTGGTTAGAAAATAGAAAGAAAATATGCAAAAGTAGAAGCTTTAAAGTGTAATTGTAAATAAGGTATATATATGTATGTATAGGAGAATGATGTCACAAATAACTGCAAAAAAAGTATATAGAATTTGTTTTTTTTAAAGGTGAAAATTTAATAAACTTTATTAAAAAATTTCCATGTGCCATTAATGAAAAATGTGTGGGAACATACATTGAAAAAAATAGTAAAAAATGTGTAGGCTAAAAGATTGTGGGATTTCTGAATACAAACAAACTGATAAAATCTTGGCATACAACACACCAGATTTATCTGTGTTGAAAAGAAGAAATTGTGGATAATTATGGTGGATTAATATATAATTATTAATTATAGTATTCTGCTATACTAGGGGATAGCAGTATAGAAGACAAGGAATTGGAGAAGATCACACAGACAAGATGAGAAAATTGAAGTTGACAGATTATGGCATAAATTGGCAATAGTGATCCCAGAGGCACTTTGAGTGCCACACACTAAAAAAAACCTTAGAGGGCAGTTAGAAAATCTGCACATTGACAAAATTTCCACCTGTCAATTACAATTTACAGGCCCCTCACATCCTGGACATAAACTGTTTCAACTCCTATCCTCAAAACGGTGGTATAGAGCACTGCACACCAGAACAACTAGACACAAGGACAGTTTTTTCTGGAAAGCCATCACTCTGCTAAACAAATAATTCCCTCAACACTGTCCAACTATTTACTAAGCCTGCATTACTATTACTATTAAACCTCCTATCCTTCCTTTCGCCCATCTCCTCCCACTTAAGACTGTAACCTTGTTGCTTGTATCCTAATGATTTTTATTGACTGTTTCCTAGTATGATTTGATTGCTTATTGTACCCTATGACTATTATTAAGTGTTGACTCTTGACAAATGTATCTTTCTTTTATGTACACTAGGAGCATTTGCACCAAGACAAATTCCTTGTGTGTCCGATCACACTTGGCCAATAAAGTATTCTATCTATCTATCTACAAAAGGCCACGCTGCTCGGATCTGTGCATATACTATGCTGGTATGTTAGGACATTCTACATTGTGGGACAAACTTTCCGACAAGCTGCCCCACACTGCTGGGATGAGGAGTCCCTTAGGTGGTTCCGCCCCAGGCGCCTGATGGACCCGGAAAGGTTCCAGGCAGAGCTGGGGTTTTTTCCTACATCCCTGGTCCACAGCTCTGCCGAGACCCTGGCGGCCACTTGGCAATGGGTGGCTGCGGGGGCTCTTGACAGAGTTGTCCCCATGCATCCCCTTACCCGTCGCAGATCCCGTGTGGCTCCCTGGTATACCGGGGAGCTCCGGGAGATGAAGTGACAGAGAAGGGGTCTAGAGAGCAGGTGGAGGTCGACCCGCTCCGAATCTGACCGAGCCCAGTGGAGAGCCTATATCAGGACCTATCTGGTAGCTGTGAGAGCAGTGAGAAGGGTTTATTTCTCCGCTCTCATAGCATCCGCAGGCAACCGCCCAGCCGCCCTGTTTGGGGTCGCCCGCTCCCTCCTCCATCCGGGGGCTGTGGCGGATCCCCTGCGGGGTCGAGCTGAGGAATTTGGTCAGTTCCTGCAGAAAAAGTTCGCTCGGATTCAGGGGGGGCTGGACTCCAATTTGCCGTGGTCTGATGCCAAGGGTGCAAGTGGTCTAGCTAACGTAATCTGGACTGAGTTTGATCCTGTTTCTGAGGATGAAGTGGACAGGATTATGCGACAACTGAGTTCCACCACATGTTTGTTGGACCCATGCCCTTCCTGGTTGGTTTATGCCTCCAGGGAGGTGACATGCGGCTGGCTCCTGGCAGTGGTCAATGCTTCTCTGGGGGAGGGTACCTTTCCCACTGCCTTGAAGGAGGCGGTGGTGAGGCCTCTCCTGAAGAAGCCTACCCTGGACCCAGCCGAATTGAACAACTTTCGTCCGGTCTCCAACCTTTGCTTTCTAGCGAAGGTTGTTGAGAGTGTGATGGCTCAGCAATTTCCGCTTTTCCTGGATGAAACGGACTACCTGGATCCGTACCAATCGGGCTTTTGACCCGGGTATAGCACGGAGACGGCATTGGTCACACTGATGGATGATCTCCTGAGGGCTCGGGACAGGGGTTTTTCCTCTGTCCTGGTCCTGTTAGATCTCTCAGCGGCTTTCGATACTATCGACCATGGTATCTTATTGTGGCGTCTCGGGGTTGGGAGTGGGAGGCACTGTGTTGCAGTGGTTCGCCTCCTTCCTCTCGACGCCGCAATCAGTGTTGGCAGGGGGCAGAGGTCGACTCCAAGGGCTCTCACTTGTGGGGTCCCTCAGGGTCTGTCCTCTCGCCCTTCTGTTCAACATTTATATGAAACCGCTGGGTGAGATCATCCGCGGCTTTGGGGTGAAGTATCATCAGTATGCTGATGATACGCAGTTATACATCTCCACCCCAGGCCACATCAGTGATGCCCTCTCTGTGATGTCCCGTTGTTTGGATGTGGTATGGATCTGGATGGACAGAAACATGCTTCGGCTCAATCCGGCTAAGACAGAGTGGCTGTGCATACAGGCATCTCGACCCAGTCAGGAGATTCCATCTTTGGTCATGGGGGGAGAGCTGTAACCCCCCCATTGATAGGGCATGGAACCTGGGGGTCCTTCCGGACTCAAGGCTCAGGTTGGAGGAGCAGGTGGGAGCCGTGGCCAGGGGGGCCTTTGCCCAGGTCCGGCTGGTTCGCCAGTTACGCCCATATCTGGACCGAGATGCCCTGCGCACGGTCACTCATGCCCTTGTTACCTCGCGGCTTGACTACTGCAATGCTCTCTATCTAGGACTGCCCTTGCATCCCATCCGGAGGCTTCAGCTGGTGCAAAATGCTGCCACGCGGGTTGTGATGGGAGCTTCCCGGTTCTCCCATGTTACGCCCCTCCTGCGTGGTTTGCATTGGTTGCCGGCTGCCCTCCGAATGAGATTCAAGGTTTTGGTATTGACATTCAAAGTCCTACGAGACATGGGTCCGGGCTATCTACGGGAACGTCTACTGCCAGCATCAAATACCAACCGCCCTGTATGAGCGCACAGGCAGGGACTCCTCGGCGTGCCGTCTGCGACTCAATGTCACTTGGCGGTGACGTGGGGGAGGGTCTACTCTGTGGCGACTCCCGCCCTATGGAATCAGCTACCTCTGGGGCTCCGCTTGGCTCCCGACCTTCGCACCTTCCGCCACGACCTGAAAACTTGGCTTTTTGAGCAGGTTGCTTTGTGCTGACTCCTCTTGGGGGGGGGTTGTTTTATAATCTGTTTTTAGTAATTTGGCTTGTTGGGTTTAAACTTATTTTAGGTAATTGTTTATTGTGTTGGTTTTAATTGTGAGCCGCCCCGAGTCCGTTCGGGAGAGGGGCGGCATACAAGTCAAATTAATAATAATAATAATAATAATAATAATAATAATAATAATAATAATAATAAAAACTTGATGCAGATGATCTGGCCAATATCAATCAGCTGAAGAACTGACAACTGTGATTTCACATTTTTGTATATATAATAATAACAATTGTTGATAAGAAAGACAAAAAGGGTCTGGATAGTGGATGTTGCAGCACCTGGATGCAGCAGAAAATAAGAGAAAGAACTATAAAAAGTTTTAAAAAAAATACAAGGACCTTGAAACAGGGTGGGATTCTACCGGTTCTATCCAGTTCTATAGAACCTCTTGTTAACTTTCTAAGCAGTTCAAAGAACTGGTAGTTAGAAGCAATCTCCTTTTGTTTTTTTCCACCCTTATTACATTCTTGGCAGACAGCCTAGACTTACTGTCTCCGGAGCTTTGGGGCTTGGCTTTCTTAAAGGGGAAGGGTTGTTTTAAGATTTTTACACTGCTGTTGGGAGGAAATACTTCCCTGGACAATCAGCACTTTGAAAAATAATTGAATAATGAAGCAAAGCTTTTAGTGACAGGGAACCAAGATGAGTGACATTCAGCAAGGCTTCTTGGCTAGCTAGAAAAATTGACATTCAAATGTGAGTTTACATACTCTTCCTGAGTTTTGGTCTAAAACTGGTTTTGGTGAGGTTACTTCTGTGCTTGGTGAAGATTAATCCTGTGTTTATTAATGGGATAATTTTCCCTATTCAGCTTCAACAAGCAACAGTTGTGATTTAATTATTTGTAATTTTTCTTGCCCCATGGTTTCTTTTTCTATCTGGGAGGGGTCTCCCTCACTGCTTTAGTACTATCTGGCACTGCCCTTTTGGGATATACCTCCGAGAGGCAAGAGGCAAGCTTGGCACTGATATTTTTTACTGCCTTTCTGGGGGCATGTGACCCTTCCTTAAATCTGAATGATTTCCTTAGGATATCTTGTGAGGTGAGTGAGACCAGCTGGTATTTTTAAGTGGTGCAAATGGATCTAAGGATTGCTTTTCCTGGGTGTGCTTTTTTTTGGAGAGCTTAAATGACCTCTCTGCTAAAGGGTTTCATTTTATAAGCAAGAGTTGGCTGCTTGATAGTTATCACTGCATTTTAACTATTTTAATTTCTCAAGGTGCTCTGGCACCCTGCCTGATTGTAACTCTGGCTTGCAGGTATTTTTAATCTAATGATTGGTATTTAGGGCAACTTTTTGCAAGCAAAGAAGTTTTTGTATTTTTGTACAGGTAATCCTTGACTTACAACAGATCATTTAGTGACCATTCAAAGTTACAATGGCACTGAAAAATGTGACTTATGACAATTTTTCACACTTATGACCGTTGCAGCATCCCCTCTGTCAAGAGAGGCCAGACGAGGAGAAGCGCCCCTTGACATGAGTTATGTCGAGTTGGCCACGCCCACCCAGTCACATGATCACCCAGCCACATCTACCAACTAAGCCACGCCCACAGAACTGGTTGTTAAAAAACCTGAATCCCGCCCCTGCCTTGAAATAGAAGTAGAAAGTCTGTGGCAAAAGAAAGCAAAGATGGAGTCACTTGTGATGGGCAGGAATTAATCAAGCAAATAAAGATACTACCAATAGGAATGGGTGCAATCCCAAAACATCTGGATCACCATTTGAACACCATCGGCATTGACAAAATCCCCACCAGTCAATTGCAAAAGGCAGCTTTACTTCGAAAAGCTCACATCTTGCAATGATACCTCCAGCACCATCAAACATCCCAGCTCCTTGGGAAAGACACAATAAATGGATTAAAATGCCGAATCCTGTCTAAACATCTGGCTGACTGTGTGACCAATCATAACGATAACTTATTAAATTTATAGAACACTCTATTCAAACTGACTCTGGATGGTTTACAAATGGTTAAAAGCATTTTAAAATAAGTAACAACACAAGAAGCACAATGTGTGGAAACAGAAGATGAAAAAGCTACCCAGAGTGTCCATTTCATTAAGACATGGAAAAGCCTCAAGAATTTGGTAAAGATGTCAAGCATTTATTCACACACAGAATTGCAACCAAAGTATAATAAATCTTAACTGGCCATGAACACCTATCTCCTATCTCCAAACATTAAATGTTCTCGAGAAAGCACAGCATTAAAGACAGTATTTTTCATTCCAAGTCTCTGGTGAACAGCAGATCGATAAGCAGAACACAAAGAGTTCAGCTGATAGGAAGATGTCATTGAGACAAGATGGACCCAGCAGGCAGGCAAACTCAAAAACAAGATTTGGACTTTGGGGAAAATTAAGGCCACACAGTGTGAAAACAACTCGGAAAGAGGATGATTGGAACTGTGGGCAACTCCATTTAAGTAAATGGTGTTTTTTGGTTGAGATGTCCAAAGCCTTCAAAGTCGCTGGCAGTAATTATAGCTGGCATTTAGAGTTAAGAAAGACAGAATTACTATCATTTCGAATTTGATTCTCACAATCAATAGTTATGAAAAGAAAAACGAATGTCTTTAAATATTTGATTTTAATGCTTTTTAGTCTCTGTGGTAAGGGTATCTAGCAATCCTTTCAAAGTTGCCACGATTGTTATACAAATGGTTAGAAACATTAAGCCTATATTTAACTTTCTCCCACTCTGGATTAAATGTGCTAAAATTTGACATAAAGAAACCTTGCACTCTATGTTATATAGTCTGTCTCTGAAGGGTTAGGATTTTGTAAATAGCCCCAGCTGCCTGTCAGAAGTTATTCTCGTTCAGAAGTTCTTATTCTTGTGATAGCTGCTTATAGTTAGAACACAGAGCCCTCTGATACCACATTAGAATTAGAATTCTTTATTGGCCAATTGTGATTGGACACACAAGGAATTTGTCTTGGTGCAAATGCTCTCAGTATACATAAAAGAAAAGATACATTCGTCAAGAGTCAAGAATCATCAGGTACAACACTTAATGATAGCCATAGGGTACAATAAGCAATCAAATCATACTAGGAAACAGTCAATATAAATCATAAGGATACAAGCGACAAAGTTGCAGTCATACAAGTGGGAGGGGATGGGTGATAAGTAGTGATGAGAAGATTATTAGTAATAGTAGTGCAGACTTAGTAAATAGTTGAACAATGTTGAGGGAATTATTTGTTTAGCAGAGTGATGGCTTTCATTAAAAAAACTGTTCTTGTGTCTAGTTGTTCTGGTGTGCATATTTAATTATCCCCCCCCATAAGATATATATGTCTATTCATTCTGAAAGCTAAGGGCAGCCTGTCTCTCTTTTTTAACAATTATATATTGCACATTCAAAAATTTGTAATAAATAGTGAGCCACTTAGATTCAGGAATGGGACCACTGGTTCTGTCCACTGGTTCTGTCTAGATGACAAGTAGAAGTCAGTAAACATAATTTTCTGAATTTATTTGCTACCATCTGCTGGAAGAAATGTCCATCTGGGTTCAGTTCCAAGTGGGGGAAAAGACACTGGAAATATGGCGACTGCCTGGAAAGATGGTTTATTGATGAACAAAAGTAGACCACAACCTACTTCTTGGTAATCTAGAAAAAAGTGGAATAGATAGCACCACCGCTAGATGGACTCACAACTGGCTGACAAACCATACTCAATGAGTAGGCCTTAATGGTCTAAGTCTACATGGAGGAAAGTAAGCAATGGGGTGCCACAAGGTTCCGTCTTAGGCCCAGTACTGTTCAATATCTTCATTAACAACATAGATGAGGGAATAGAAGGGGAACTTACCAAATTTGCAGATGATACTAACACCCAAAGAAGATAGGCTCAAGATCCAGATGGATCTTGACAGACCAGAACACTGGGCTGTATCTACAAAATGAAATTCAATGTAGAGAAAAGTAAAGTCCTACACTTAGGCAAGAAAAATCAAAAGTACACATATAGACTGGGTGAAACCAGGCTCAATAGCAGTAACTGTGAGAGGGATCTTGGAGTCTTAGTGGACAACCAGCTAAATATGAGCGCAGCTGCTGCCAAAAAAGCTAATGCAATCCTAAGTTAAATTAACAGAGGGATAAAATTGAGATCAAGTGAGGTACTAATACCACTCTATAAAGCCTTAGTAAGACCACACCTAGAGTACTGCATCCAGTTTTGGTCACCACATTATAAAAAAGCTGTTGAAATTCTAGAAAGAGTGCAGAGAAGAGCAACCAGGATGATTAGGGGACTGGAGACTAAAACATATGAAGAACGGTTGCTGGAACTGGACTTGGCTAGTCTAGTGAAGAGAAGGACCAGGGGAGTGTTCCAATATTTGAGGGGCTGCCACAGAGAGGAAGGGATCAAGCTATTTTCTAAAGCACCCAAAGGCCAGACAAGGAATAATGGATGGAAACTGAACAAGGAGAGATTTAACCTGGAAATAAGGAGAAACTTTCTGACAGTGAGAACAATCAATCCAATGGAACAGCTTGCCCTCAGAAGTTGTGGGAGCGCCATCACTTGAGACTTTCAAGAAGAGATTGGACTGCCAATTGTCAGAAATGGTGTAGGGTCTCCTGCTTGGGTGGGGGTTGGACTAGATGACCTACAAGGTCCCTTCCAACTCTGATGATCTGTTATCTGAACAGGATCTTCTGCCTTGGAGCTCCTGAGTGAAAAGGGAAGAGATGCTGAGAGTCCCTGGTCTTATGCCCTCTCTGGGCTTTGAACTTGCTTCCTGTTCCGTGGCAAGAACGGTATTCTGATTGGTTGTCAGACTTCCATGGGGCCATGCAGCAGTAGCTTGGTTGAATCTTGCTGGGTGATGCAATCTTCCCAGGTGCCATGTGGTGAGATGGGTAGACTAATCCTAACTCTCACGCTATCCATCTCTGATCCCATCGCCCTGGTGCTGAAGGGGGGTGGGCAGGGAGCTGCAGGAAGCTGCTTTGTCTTTAAAAACATGTTTCTCCTTTTATCATCCAGGGAAATACAATAATCTGACTTTTAATATTTCCTAGAATATTTCATTCTTCTAGGAGAGGGGTGGGTGCTAACTTTCTACACATCTAATAAGATCTCCCAGTTTTTAAATCCTGTATATGGCAACCCTTTAGATTAGAAGAATCCATTCTTAGCAGGGGTCACCGGGACTGTACAAAAGTAACAAGACTGAAATTATTTCCAAATGCTTTCCAAGCAATTTCCCACCTATGAAGTTTTAAACATGGAGAGAGAAACATTTAAATACAAGGAGATAGAGGGATCTGTCAGAAAGTTTAAATGTCCATGAAGACATTTATTTGTATCTGTTCACCCTTCATTGTACTTGATTACGGCTGATGCCTGGAATGCTGTTCCACAGATAATAAATACTTCAAGCTTAGAGTCCGTTGTTTGGTACATCTTAATCCCATGATGGTGAACCTATGACACAAGTGCCAGAGGTGGAACACAGAGCCCTCTCTGTGGGCACCAGCCATTGCCCCAGCTCAGCTCTGCCGCACATGCGCATGCATGCCTCCCACCAGCCAGCTGGTCTTCGGGTCTCTGCCATGCATGCGCGGAGTGCAGGGTGCATGTGGGGGGAAGGGTCTGTGTGCAGGGGATGCACATGCATGCACAGTGGGCAGGGCACATGCATGGGGACATGCATGCATGTACGGGGGATGCACATGCATGCACAGGGGACATGGGGCATGTGCAGGGTGGGGCTCATGCACAGGGGATGTGCGTGCATTGCATTGCATTTTGCACATGTGCTCTTTGGGCACTCGCGGTGCGAAGAGGTTAGCCATCACCTGTCACATACTCTAAAAATTTCAGGAAGTTTGGACAATCACCTGGAATACTGTGTGGGTATAGTGCTGAGTGCCTCTTTATAAAAAGGATTTAGAGCAGAGGTGGTGTTCAGCAGGTTCTGACCAGTTCTGGAGAACAGGTAGCAGAAATTTTGAGTAGTTCAGAGAATCAGCAAATCCCACCTCTGACTGGAGATTTTGCAGGATCCTTCCCCTGCCACGTCCACCAAGCGACGCCCACAGAACCGGTAGTAAATTTTTTTGAATCCCACCACTGATTTAGAGTGCTAATAAGCTAGCTTTAAAAGGGATTGAAGAAATTCAGCTAAAGTTATCAATAGCTACTGGTAACAGGGAATACATAGGTTGGGATTGTATTTCCCTCAGAACACAAATATAAATATAATCATTAGAACTGCTAAGTTTATAGTCAGGTCTATTCAGCTCAGGGAACTTTCAGGCAAATTGAAGACAACTCTGCTGAAAGCATAGCTCATAATTGTGGTGGAATGAAGAGCTGATGAATTAACAGATTTTTGTAATTTCTCTCCAAACAAGAGGATATTTGAGATCACCCACAAATGTTCCAGACTATTGTTTCTTGCAAAAGGCCACAAGTAGACTTTGGAGGTCTGGGAGACAAAGAATAACCGTCTTGCTGCAAGTGTGGTTGGCAGCTTCAAAAGGACAATGGTTCACATACTTCCTGTTGGGTATTGCTTGTTAACTGCTTTTCAGTTAACAAGCAGATGAGTTTCCTTCAATCCTTAGCAAAAAAGTTTGGAAAACAAGTTTAAGGATTCTTTGAAACAAACAGCCACAGGATGATTAGAACTTTGATTTTGGAAAGTTACAAACAGACTAAGGGTCCAGATGGATTTGAAATAAGATTTTATAATTAGTTATAAGAATCCTTCCCATGGGCAAATGCTTTGGTTTAGTATTTTCATTAAAAAAAAGTTAACTGATAGGATGAGGCTTTGAAAGTTGGACACTAGATGGAACCAGAAGGAACAAGATTAAATTTAAGGAGAAGAAAATACTTAAATTTGATTTATGGAATTAAGCAAAACATTTTGATATTGGACATATTGAACAATATTTTTGAACAATGGAGTCAGAGGTTAATCTTAAGAAGATCTACCTTGATAGATAGACCTGGAGAAATTATATCTGACAAGATGGAGACTGACCTGAAAGTGGACTTAAAAATAACAGGCTACAAGAATAATATAAAAAGAGTTGCCACCCAAGTATTCAAAAGGGCCTGGTGCAGGCTGTTAATAGCCTAGCACTTAGCTCCAGCTGCCTGTGATTAGTGCAGGCTCGAATCCCACCAGGCTCAAAGTTGACTCAGCCTTCCATCCTCTCGGGGTAGGTAAATTGAGGACCCAAGATTGTTGGGGCAATAAGCTGACTTTGTAAAAATGCTGCAAGCAAGGCATATACAATGGAATGAAGGCTATTGCTGAGTGCATTGGGTTGTATCCCAAAACTGTAAGCCACCCTGAGTCTCCAGAGAGAGGGGGATATATCTGAATAAAAAAAAAAAAGCCAGCTGAGGTCTTAATAATGAAAAAGGATATACAAATAACAAACCAAGAGGCGACTTGGATAATTTTTCTATGTTGGATTTACAAAAGAGGCATTAAAGTTTGAAGACTTTTGTGAGAAGGGACAAAAATGAGAAGAAATAAAGTTCTAAGACATTATTATTATTTTTTAATTACATTTATATGCTGCTTCTC